>VDFB02018296.1:3928514-4275285 GCA_007258455.2 Sequoia sempervirens | reverse complement strand
GGATTGTGAATGTCTTTGACCATAGGGTCAAACGATGTTGACATTTCTTGAATTGGCTCATTGTCGAGTTTTGTTGGTGGATTTTGATCGTGATTCAAAAGTGACTCTTGACATTTGTTGATTTGATCATTGGATGAAGTAAACGTGTGCTTAGTGATGGATTGATCTTGATCCTTGTTTTCAATAGTTGTCATCTTTTCTGTTTGTGTTCGTGTTGGTTGGGTAGCTTGAGAGGTTTGGGCAACTTGAGAGAATTGTTTCACTTGTTGAGCTTGTGTTGCTTGTTGTTGTTGCAGCGATGTTTGAGCTTGATTTTGCTGTGAAGCTTGAGAAGCGTGCGTGGCTATAGGCGCTTGCCGAATTGTTTCATATTGTTGGAGCAATTGTTGGTATGCTTTGAATGAAGCATTGTAATTGCTTACTTGGCTTAGTCGCAATGGTGGTGGTGGTGGGATTGAAATTGTGTTGGATGTAGTGACAAGTGTTTGAGATACGCTCGGAGCGATCATGGTAGTGAGGGGTTGAGATGTGATGGGAGTGATAATGGTGTTTGGAATGATTGAAGGGATAGTGATGGTTGGATTGACCGAGGTGATAGGCCCTTGGGAGACCGTATTTTGATTTGGGATCAATGTTGTTGTTTGATTAGATACCATCCATTGGTGTGATGTCGATGGTATATTCAAAGGATTTGTCGTGATGGTTTGATTGATGTTATGTGGATTGATTTGGGTGAAATGATTGGTGTTAGGTAAAGGGGGAAGCCCTAAACCAAGGAATGATGTAGGTAATGGTGGTGGAGATTTCCCTTGGCGCAATGCCTCAACTATTTTGGAAAGTTCCGCAATTTGATCTCGCCAAATTTGTTCTTGATTTTGATTTTGACTCACTTGAGATAGTTGATTTGGCTTGTGTTCAAGTAGTTTTGGCATGCATGCTTGCGATTTTTGAATGGGATTATGGGAAAATTGACTTTGGATAATGTTCTGATTTGGCATGATAGGATGAACAATGTTGGTATTGGGAATCATTTTTCCAAAGGTTTCCGAGTTAGGATTCATGTTTCGAAAAAATGCATTTGGTACATCCACATTTGGTTTGTAGGGATTTGGTGGAATGATGTTGCTCGTTTGAAGACTCATGTATTGATTGTTTGGAGGATAGACTTGTAAGTTTGGACTTTGATTGAAATCTATCATGGGGAGATGTGTTCCAAAATTCAGATTGGGCATACCCACACTTGTTGTACCATTGACATTTGTCGAAGGAAATGATCCTATGCATGGATTTTGATAATTGATAGGCATTGCAAGGCTTTGAAGATTCAACTGATTTGGATTACCCAAGATGTATGGATCAAGTTTATATTCCATGTTCTTCTTGTGTTTTGACCTTGTTATGAAAGTGACCTCTAAGATTCCTAGGACCAATGATGATATGGAGGATGAAAGGTGGATGATATGAGTGATGAACGTTTAGGAACTTTGAATCAATGCTAGACTTAGGGCTTGATTTTGATTGTTTGATGTGGATCATGAACTTGTAAACCCTAAAATGTTGGATGTTATCTTAGGATGAACTTGTTCAAAGAGGTGATAATTTAACTAAGTGTGCGTGGAAGGATTCATCCAAACACACCTAACTAAACAAATGATTTTGATTTGGTTTGGAAATGTACCCAAGTCTAGGTAATGATGTTTTCAAAGCTTTTAAAGTTGTTTGGTGGGATGATGTTGATAAATGTTTGAGGTGGATGAAGTGTTTGATTTTGATCCTAAGAGACTTAGAGAGACTTTGTTTACTAGGCCAAGGTATTGAAGAACACACTTTTCTCTAAGAGCAATCAAAAGACCAATATGACCAAGAGATATCAAGCACATGTGTGGGGTCCAATTTGTTATCTTTGCTTAGTGTATTCTTTTTACCACAAACACACTCTTGATTAAAGTTTCAAAGTAAGATGTCCAATGTCTAAATTCCTTTTCTTCCCACAAAGTGTTGTGTGGGAGTTCCAAGAAATTGAGGCAAAGGGATTTCCTATTGTTAACCCTAGTTAGAGCAAATGACGATATAAATTCAAGTGATGAGAAACCTCTAAGGACATAATCCCAAGGGAAGGCAACAACACTTAAATTTGTCAAAAGGTATTTGCTCTATCAAAAGGGGTTTGAAATTTGCATGATCATGTTTAAGTGTTTGTTTGCAAAATGTTTTCGAATACCACTGTGTTTTCAAACAAAAATAATTACAAGCCCTATGGATGTGATAGACAATGTTTGTTGAGTCCCCACTTGGACAAGTCCAGCTACGCCTACTTTTAGCGGATGGTTAGATGCTTGACCCCACTGGCTCCCCTCCAGACACTCACTTATACGGGGCAGTCAAGCATCAACACCCATGAAACTCCCATGGCATGTTTTCCATCTCTACTAAAAAGAGTAATAGGGGCGTTTCGCATCCACGCTCTGCACCAACAAACATTAAGGATTTTGGAAAAATTCTAACACATAGGTTCTGGTAGGACTTTCCGTCAGAGGGAGTTGACCTAACGCGGGCAAGAGTCCCTCGGATCCATCTTGTCGGAGCCAACCGCTGCGATTATGGCGCTTTTAACCAAAAATCCTCATTTATATCCCGGCTGGAAATACTTTTGGCTTTAGAGTGTTACCGGTTGAGTCGTCGCTTGGGTGAGTACTTTTTCCCCAAGGCAGGCCCTCTAAGATAAACAAAAGCGAGCAAAGACACAATCCGTAACTCGATCGATCTTTGATGGCACAAAGAACGAGAATGTACGCTAAAATGCCCCTACTCACACTCGCACAAGATGTTCAATTTTTTAAGCCCAAAATTGAAGTGTTTTAAAGCAATAAAATGTATTTTGAGTGTTTCTCTTGCACCCTAGATCGCATCGAAGCGCAAGGGGAGAGGATACGCACTCAAAAGACAATCACACAAATCAAAACACTTGTTCGTTTTATACCCTTCAAAGCAATTGTGAATTCGTTTTAAGCACCAAATGAAATATGAAGATTGCTTGTTCAATTTTAAACCAAAACGAAATCTAGTAAGTTTGTTCTAAGGTTCGTTTTAAGCCCTTTGCAATGAAAATGAAATTGTTCGTTTTAGCCCCAATTGAAAACTAATGTTCTAAAACGAAAAGGAAAACAATTTCGTGTAGTGTTGATTAAACACTTAAAGTGTTAAAGAACACATTGTGTTTTCAAAAAAAAAAACATTTCCCTCCTTTCGTGAAGTAGTATTGATCAAAAAATCAAAGTGTTAAAAAACACAATGTGTTTTCAAACAAGAATCCTCCTCCTCTTTTGCTTTGCAGCTTTTCGCCTTCGTTTGCTTTTGTACCTTTGTCTTTCACCTTTTTCGCTTTTCCTTTGTTTGTACCTTTCACTTGCCCTTGTTCGCTTTTTGGTACCTATAAAAAAGAAAAGACAATCATGTGATAATTAGAACATCAAATTTATTAAACAATAATATGATTCAAATTTGTAAGATAAAAAGAGGCTTTCATAAGTGAATCATGCTTTCCTTAGACTTTACATAAATATAAAACTAGAGGGTTTTCTAATAAAGGTTTCTCTTATTGATAGTTTAATCTTAATAAACTAAGATCTCACATGAAAAGTTCATTGAAAGATAAAAACCATCAAATTTGTTTAGACCCCTTCCTTCTCACTAAAGTTATTAAGCCCCTAAAGAATAAATCTTCTAAAAAAAATACACCTTTCCCCAATTTCAAATGTTGACTTATAACATCATGACATTTATTTAAATGTTGAATTATGAGTGAACAAATAAAATAATGCACTCATTCAAGATAGGTGTATCAAGTTATCTGACAAGAATTCTCTAAAGAAATTGATACATAGTGTGATCCCTGCATATTGCCTCGTATTTCTCCTATCCTTTGGCCTACACAAACAATGTGTGTGAAGTAAATGTGCAGGAAGTATTTTGAAATCTGCGCACTTCTTTCTCTAGATCTTCCTTTGCCAAGCGTAAAGCTTCCTCCTTTTGGAGTGAATGGACTTTAAGACCACAAGAAAACGCAGTTATGTGAGGCTATGAAAAGAACATTCATTAATCATAGGGAACACAGAAAACTTTGTCAGATGTTAATAAATGCCCGAACATTCATTTAAGACATGAAGAACGCAGGAACTTGGTTGTCAATATTAACAAATGCATGAATATTCATCTAAAATATGAAGAACACAGGGACCTTAGTTGAACCGATGCATATTCAAATTGATAAGTCACATGGTTCCTTACTGCGTAATCATGAGACAAGAGGTACTCTGCCCGAGATTAACACATATGTCCTCAATTTGCAGCAAATAACATCAAATCTCACATTTGGATGAGTAAAAGAAGACTTAGACTGAGGCGATTGACAGCAGGGGGATTATGGATGGCTTTTAAGTCAAGAAAGGACGCTGGTCTCCCACAATGGTGTTGGTGCGCAGGAAAGTCAGCAGACTGTGTGACATAACGTGTCAGCAAGGAAAGGCACTGTTCTAAACAATGGCATGTCAGAGGATTGAAAGCGGCGGTTGGAGGATATCGGAATGTGGGCTCTCAATTAAAGACCAAGTCTATGAATTCGCTTTCAGGGAATGCCTCAAGAGATGTCATATGTTGTAGTTGCAAGTGGGCAGGCAGACCCGTATGCAAAATGTGGATGCATAGACAAAGTACGTGCCAACTGTGTGACAGAATGTTGCAGGAGAATAGGCAAGATGCGTGAGCTCTGTTTGATAGTCGGATGTGGTAGTAAAGACAAGGCATGCGAACTGCTTGACAGAAGGCAGTAGCAAACAGGTCTGACAGAGGGCAGCGACCAAAGTTGCAGCTTAAAGCCGTGGATCTTACGGTGAACAGATTCAGCTTAAAGTCACTGTTGTCATGCGCTTGGACTATCTCACCCTAGAACAATAAATCGGAACAGGAGTGCAGACACCTGATTTTATATGTTGGACATACTGTTCAAATGCAAACCGAACAATAAGGCCCACTAAATAGGGCGCGATAGCAGTAGATGTTGTTGCCCCTGTCCACAGCCACAACAAACTAAGGGATATAAGTGGCAGGAGCACACTGAGAACCAATGTTGCTATTGAAACAACTTTGTACCCCTAGAGCTTATTTTTGATGCTTCTCTTGTCTGGTAAGGGTTGGAAACAAGGCTTCTGAACGCGATCTGTAACAAGAAGGAAAACAACAATCCCACTATAGAAAACAACCTCTGTAAAGGAGAGTATCAGAATTTTTTTTTAGAATAATACCAAATGGACGCACCCTTAGCTTGTTGACACAACAGTTTAGTTGGTTATTCAGAATCTTATAAAAGAAATCGAATAAAGTTTCCAAAAGACTGTATTAAAAAAGTATGTCCTGTGTAATGAACGAGAATCAGAAAGAGGAAAAATGGGTGATTCAAAAGATTATATAGCAATTTCAAAGCATTTGTCTCAGAGAAATGTGAAGCACAGACTAGGCACGTGAATTTTTTTTATTTTTTTATTTTGAGCGAAGCACTCACTGTGTGAGAAAGAACGCATAGAGACAGCACATTGACCATTGGATTGAATGCCAAAAAGAGATGTTTTCTATAATTGCAGGACATGCGCAAGATGATTTTGTTGAAAAGACTTTTAGAAACTTTCATGGTCTGCAACATTTACATGATATGCATCAAACAGATTTAAATGCTGAAAGCTAAAAGATGATAAAAATAAATGCAAATAAGGCATTGTCATCTAATGATTCTTTCACAGCCTTCCTTAAATCAAATTATAACAGAAAGCATTTTTTTTTTTTTTTGGTTCAAATCTGACAAAGAAATATGATTTGATATTTCTCAATTCAGGAAATTTAGGTTTCAAACCAAAAAATGCTTTTAGAACTACACACAATTTATCTCAAAGCAGCCTGCCCTCCCTCTAGCGCCAATATGTGAGAGGTAAAACCTTTCCTTTATCAAATGATTGACAAATATGGCATAAATTTGTCAACGTTGAATAAATGAGATAATCCCTCTCCCTATGAAATTATTGAGCAAGCATAAAGGAAATAACGACATCAAACTAACATAAAATCATAAGCAACATAAGCATGACATCCATTCCTAAACTACTCAAACACTATCTCATAGGGGGATTGGTGCTACTTTGATGTGGAAAGTAGCCCTTTCCCAACCCCTTTTTGATAAGCCGAATGATAAAATGCTATAGATGATGGTGGAGATGATAAATGGACAAGATAAGTTCTCAAAGAGAATGACCTTGCATCAAGTTGTGGAGGATTGTGGAGTGGATGAACAAAATCAGATCTCCATGTGAAGAGAGTGACTTTGCATAAAGATTGTGAAGATTGAGGATTTGCTTGAGGATGATGCACCTATTTAAAGATTTTCAAAATGCCAAATGTTGAAGAGGGACCAATGTGGGATAAAAATCAAGCCAATGATAGAAGGACACTTGTCACCATGTGATTGATGGATGTATGTGCAAGATTTGGGAAGAGTGCCCAAGAGGGGGAAATTTTGAATTCAAATTTGCAATAAATTTTGAGAGGGGGACAAGAAAGAAGAGCAATAAATGCCCTGTTTGACTTGTCATGTTGAGGGAAAATGAGGTTTTAATAAATCAATAAAATTGATTTATTGTGCAAGTGGCTAGGTCTAGATAATGCAAGTGGGATGTGATTAACATTAGATTAGGATTAGATGATGATCATGCTGATTAATGCTGATTAACTGATTTGACTTTTTGGACTTTGGAAAATGATTTAAGATTTGATTTAAATAAAGTCCTAATTTATTTGATGAATGGAATATGATTATGCATGATGTAAATTTGACATGTCTACACTATCCAGATTCAAGTTATTATCTTGGCGATAATAAGAAGATAAGAGACACGAAAGACATTAATGTTCTAAGGAAGGTTGACATCTATTGAATTTTTTAGCAATTCTCTTTCTAGTTGTCATATTCCATGTGCCTTGTCATGATTCGTCCCTTGAATTTCCTCTCATGTATTTGTCTTATCTTCCCTATGTCGTGTTCCTATAAAAGACTAGAAAATGTTTCATTTTAAGTTAAGTTCAGAATTTGTGGATGTCAGAATCTAGCCAAAACTTCTTTAAGTTTTGTTCTTTTTTCCTATTTTCTAAATCATTTTGGATTAAAAATTTGCATGTACATAGAACCAATCAATATCAAAGCTAATTCGAAAGCTACTGGTTGTTATCTTTTGTAGCCAATTGTTTTTCAATTGGACAAGACTGTATGTTGCATTGTTTAAGGGTGCATACATTGTCCAAATTAAACCCCCCTTCTTCAAAAGCTCGCACCATTCTATGCCTAGTTGTAAAGCAATATGGTGAAGTATAGAGTGGTTTGATTTGATTTGGTTTCCATGATTGTATTGTTGTATGCCTAAAGCTAAATTTAATTAAGTGATAGCAAATTCATTTGGAATTCATGAAATATTATTGCATATTTGTTGATTTCATGAAATTATCTTATGATTAGCTTGAGAATATCTTTTACCAAACCTTTGATTCCTTTTAGAATTAGAAATTACCATTTACCCCTCTTGATTAACAAAATTATCACAATGAAACCTTATACAAACCTAGTATGGTCAAGAATTGACTTAAATGAGCCTTGGGATTAAGCTGAGTCATCCTAGAGATTTAGGTTGTCCTAGTTCAATATTTCAAGTAAAGATAGGTTCCCACAGTTCATCTGTGAGGATTTATCTACACTATTGGTGTGCGACTAACATCACGATCAATAGGAATTGGCACTAGAAGGAGGGAATTTTTATATCTTTCCCTTCGGTTTTGTTTGGAATTAGTATTAGTTCTGGGTTTTAGAGTTTCTTGGAAGATGATAGTCTATGCAAACTAGTAGTAAGAACATGGAAGTTGAGAAACTTTGGGGAATCCTTAACCGAAGATTGCATTCTTTGAGTTTGTTCACCTTTGGTAGGGTCACTGAGTGTAGAATTCAAGATACAACTGACAGGAAAATTTGGATCATGGATAGAATCATATCCAAAATGGGTGATGCATTTCGGGGAGTTATATGTGGAGGAGCTTGAGTTTTTCGAAATACCAAACATCCTGGTATTTTGAATAGAGTGAAAGAGAGTGCCAACCTTCGGTGTACTCCATTCCCAAGAGTAGAAAGCCCGAGGCAGAACCAAGATGTAGGAACAAGATGATAAAGCAATCATTCTAAATATATGGGAAAGTTCCTACATACTATTTGGATTCAAGTTATTATCTTGGCGATAATAAGAAGATAAGAGACCTGAAAGACATTAATGTGCTAAGTAAGGTTGACATTCGTTGATTTTGTCAGCAATTCTCTTTCCAATTGTCATATTCCATGTGCCTTGTCATGATTCGTCCCTTGGATTTCCTCTCATGTATTTGTCTTATCTTTCCTATGTCGTGTTCCTATAAAAGACTGGAAGATGTTTCATTTTAAGTTAAGTTTGAAATTTGTGGATGTCAGAAGAGCCAAAACTTCCTTAATTTTTGTTCTTTTTTCCTGTTTTCTTAATCATTCTGGATTAAAAAAATTTATGCACATAGAATTGATCAATATCAAAGCTAATTTGAAAGCTATCGACTATTATCTTTTGTAGTTGGTTGTTTGTTTGGCTGGACAAGACTGTATGTTGCAACGTTTAAGGGTGCATATAAAACCGACCTGGCACCTATCCAAATTAAACCCCCCCTTCTTTAAAAGCTTGTACCATTCTATGCCTAGCTGCACGAAGCAATCTGGTGAAGTATCCAGTGGTTTGATTTGATTTTGTTTCCATTGTATTGTTGTATTCTTAAAACTAAATCTACTCAAGTGATAACAAATTTATTTGGAATTCATAAAATATTATTGCATATTTGTCGATTTCATGAAATTATCTTATGATTAGCTCAAAAATATCTTTTACCAACCCTTTGATTACTTTTGGAATTAGAAATTATTTAACTAACCCTCTTGATTAATAGAATTATCACAATGAACCCTGATGCGAAACTAGTATGGTCAAGACTTGACCTAAATGAGCCTTGGGATTAAGTTGAGTTAGCCTAAAGATTTAGGTTGTCCTAGTTCATTCTTTCGAGTAAAGATAGGTTCCCATGGTCCATTTGTGAGGATTTATCCACACTATTGGTGTGCAACTAACATCATGATCAATAAGAACTAGCGCTAGGAGGGATTTTTTGTATCTCTCCCTCTGGTTTTGTTTAGAATCAATATTAGTTCTAAGTTTTAGAGTTGCTTGTAAGATGATAGTCTATGCAAACCAGTAGTAATAACATGGAAGCTGAGAAACTCTAGGGAATCCTTAACTAGACATTTCATCCTTTGAGTTTTTTCACGTTTGGTAGGGTCACTGAGTGTAGAATTCAAGATAAAAATGACCACGATGAACTTGATTGTGAATTGTTTTTTACTAGGGTAAGTTTGGCCACGCATAAAGTGATTTTGTTAATGGAAGAGGTCTTGATTACAAGAAGAGAGTAACTGCTAATGAGAATAATTTCAAATTATGATAAAGTGTGTAACCCTAGTGAAGCCAAAAATGTAATGAACTTAATTTCTAAATCAAAATGGTTTGTTAATTGTAATTGTTATGAAGAAAATCCTAAGGCTTTACAAGAAAATAGGGAAGAATGTCGAGACTTGGAAATACCACATTGAAAACGAGGAAATCAATGTGGTGATTCATCATTCCTTTCACGAGTGGAAGATGATCATGGAGTAGAAAAGAGGGAAAACAGAGCGGGAGACACGTGTTTTCACTCCAAACTAAAAATTCACAAGCTAAAAAGGGAAATTTTCTTGATCTCACACAAGATTTAAAATATCAAAATTTTACTTTCTCTCTCTCTTTGATGATAGTGTAAGTTGTGCTATTGCTTCATCTAACAAAGTTAAAAGTGAAGATAGGGCCGAAGACTCGAAGAATCTTGAAGAGGAGGAAAATCAAGAAATGAACATCTAGTCATTCATGAAACTAAACAGAATGAAGAAGAAAACCATGAACTGGGGCTAGAAGAAGGTAGAGTATGGAGGACTCTGCAATGGTGTGTGCAATCGACCTTTAATGAGCTTTTTTTCATACATATAAGCCAATTTATTGGTAAGTACATCTTTGAATTAACATTTACTAAATGTAGAAAATTTAAGATAATTCATTGTTACAGTAGGTAATTTGAAGCCTATTCAAGTGAATTTAAAGATAAACTTGATGTAATTCATATGAAGAATACTATGAAAATAGTGATAGAGATTAAAGTAAATTTTTTAGTTAGGGGGAATGTGTAGGATCATGATGGACCAAAAAGTGGCAATAGGATGGGTATGTGGCTGACGACTATTTTTTTACCCAAAATGGATGAAATGAAAAGGGTTTTTAAAGGAGATTCTCAGCTTTCCACCAATATAAATTATGCTTTAATTTGAATTTAATAAGTAATTATTATTCATTTTCTATTCAAATTATGACTAAAGTCCTGATTGATAGGCTAATTGAAAAACATCTATAGCTTTGAAACGATATCACATTTTTGAATCCAAAACATGCATCACATTCTATGCTTCACATACTATAGGATTAAAAAATAAAATTTTAATTTCATGAAGTTTTGACCAAGTTAAGGTGGTTAGACATACGAGATTTTATATTTTTTAAAAAGTTGTAATGAAAAAATTATAATTAATTAAATTTAATTGGAAAAAAATGAAAAAAAAATGCATCACATTGGGGCATGAGTCCTCTACTTATATCTAAAATATTATAAAAAAATATTATCATTTTAGTGTGGTTAGGGTGGTAAGACAGACACCTACTTCTTATTTTTTCCCTGAAATTTAAGTACCACTGTATTGAAATTTCAAATTTTCACCAAATAGATTTTTATTTTTTTAAACAAACCTAGTAGTTAAGAAACTAAATTCAATTTTCTACAGATTCTATTCTTACATATTTTTGAAATAATATAGATAACTTATTCAAATTTTTACGTCAATTTTCCTAACTTTGATTTTTCTAAATTTTTTGCCACTTAATGACCTATTTTTTCCATGATGATCCTGCACATACCCTAGGCTTAGTCATTGGTTATGGTAAATTCTTTGTAGGTAGTTAAGTTAGTTTTCTTTCATAGGGTTTGTTTTGTTTTGTTTTTTTTTTCTTTGTTTCGTTCTTCATGTTAACAAATCTACATAATTTAAAATATATGAGAGTAAATTAAAATATTCTAGAAACATTTCATTATGAAATGAAAAGAAAAAAAATCATGCATAGTAAATAAATGCTTAAGTAAAAAAAAGAAAAAAGTTTCTTATATACATGGAAATACAAAATTCTCTTACTAAAAAAGTGCAAAAAAGAAAAGAGGGGTTGAGTTGTAGGAACAAGGTGGTCATTTAGTTAATCTAGGACACTTCATCCATGAGAGCAGAATATCCCAAGTAGGCATTGTCTTGGTAAGTGTCAAAGTTAGGGGTATGGAGGTTAGTCAAAAAGGGGACCAGAGGGGAACTATTTCTCCTGACTCTAGAAACCAAGGAATGTCATCAGCTGAGGGAATCCCGATAGCTGGGTGTGCAATAGATAGGACATAGTCCAAGTTCCCCAATAAATTAGGCCACACTATCATATTTACAACCCTCTGAACTTCTTGAACAAAGAGTCCAAGATCTAGGATGAGGCTATGAACCATGAAGCCAAGTCAAAATTCAACTAGTAGTATGCTCTGGATTCAACAAAAATTTCTCCAAGGACCAGGAATAGATTTGGTGTAGTAAATTTGAGATTTCATAGAAAGAAAATTTTTCCAAGCTGTTGGGTAGTAATGCGACCCATGAAGCCATTCTGGCAGTGAACACAAGTCAAGAGAACTGAGTGTCCATGGCCTAGAAGCAAGCAACCACAAACAGAGCGAAAAAGCTAAATGATAATTGAAAGGAAGAAAATGTGAATAATTTGAAAAAGAAGTGTTGAATTTATAGAAAATCATGGAGTTGTGATACATAGTTTCGTGGAGTGAAGTCTTGGAAAATGCAAGTTGAGGTGGCAATGGGACGAGCTTCTCTAGAGTAGAATGTTGAATCAAATTAATTCTCATAGAATTAGTGGCAATTTGCTTAAAAATTTTCCAGTACGAAGATCACAAATCAAGAAAATTGAAGATTTCAAAATTAATGGCGGTCATTTCATTATATTTTAGTGAGCCATATTAAACATGAAGGTTTCCATGTGTGCAATGCAAAAAGGAAAATCAAGTCAGCAAGGTAGCACACATCAACATTTGGGAATTGAAAAGAAATAATATGTGCATGTTAAGGCATGTGAATTAATTGCAAAGTATTATGGTTGGAATTAAGACTCATGATGACAACTCTAATACATTAATGTGGTGCAGCACCATCAAATCAGAATTGCTAGCCAAGTATTTTAGTGGTTGTTGTAAAATTAAGATGGAAGGATGGTAATCGGTAGTTCTAAATTTAGATTTAATTTGGTGATTGAAATGTTTGTTGCTAAATTTTAACTTATGCATATTTTTTAACATACAATGAATTGTAGTTAGTTGGGATTTGGCATAAGTGTGGTAAAATTTAGCTGGAAAGTTTCACTTACAGGGAATAACTAAATAAGTTTCTGGGAATTGGTGAAATTATGAAGGGATTCGTATTGAATGAAAAATCAAAAGATAACCTTCGCTACCACTGTAATTCCCAACCTAATAGTGGAATTCATTGCCTACAAGTTGAAGCAAATGAACTTATATTGAAATATCAAAAAGAAAAAAAAAAGAGTATCAAAAATATCTAAAGAGAAAAAACTCAACTCTTTAGGCTATCCAAATATCTCTACCAGGGCTATGGATGCCTGGTTGGAAATAGAGCTATGCTTGGGGGAATTATAGAGATAACCTTGTTAGGGCTATGGATGCTTGACTGGTAGCAAGGTTCCATCCATGGTTGGCTTTGGAGGATTACCAAATTATGTAGTTCAATGTCAATGAACTAGTTTTTTCACCAAGTTCTGGAAACTGGAATTAATCAAAGTACACACTGATACTTTCCAAAGAAATTTTATTGTATTTATGCCAGAATCTAGGTAAAAGTAAGGTGTTATTGTTTTAAAATATGTATAAGAGAAAATTTTTTGCAGGTGATTTAATCCTGAATTTCTTTTAAATTTGGTTTTATTGGTTGCAAGTTGTTGTATGGTCTCACAACATGCCCCAAGACTATAAGGCTTGGGGACCCAAGTGAAAACTAATGCTTATGGCAGATGTTGGCTAGTTATGGAGATCATCGAAAGGTAAAATTAAAAGGAATTTTTTGTTAGTACTTCATAATTCAAGAGTATCAAGTATCGAGAATTCGGTATTGAGAAGCTAGAGATTTAAAATGTAAATGCAAAGTTCCGACCATAAGTTTCCAGACCAGGAGTGAAGGTTCGGTAAAATGGAAATTTTGGTAAAATTCGAGGTCTGAGAATTTTTTTTGTAAAAGCTGAAGTATCGGGTATCGAGTACCAAGTAACAATGTTAAGTCTAAAGTTAAATGTTTAATGTTGCACAAAGGTCTGAAGGTCTGGTAACCTGACTTAATAGAATAATTATGCAAGAATATGATATTTCAAAAGCGTGATATTTATGATGGTTTAACATGATGATTTATGATAAATGATTTTATTTTCATTAGAGGTTTATGAATGTTTTAAAAGGGATTTAATGTGTGGAATTTGTACTTGTAGGCGAAGTAGGTTGTAATGCAACATTTGAGTATGGACAGTCAAGAAAATTTGGATTGTGGATAGAATCATATCTAGATTGGGTGATGCATTTCAAAGAGTTATATGCGGAGGAGCTTGAGTTTGTCAGTATATTGAACATCTTAGTATTACGAATGCAGTGAAAGAGAGCGTTGACCCTTGGTGTGACCCATTCTCGAGAGTAGAAATCTCGAGGCAGAACAAGGATGTAGGAATAGGATGATGAAGAAATTGTTCTAAATATATGGGAAAGTTCCTACATATTATCCATATTCAAGTTATTGTCTTGGTGATAATAAGAAGATAAGAGACCCAAAATACATTAATGTGCTAAGGAAGGTTGACATCCGTTGACTTTGTTAGCAATTCTCTTTCCAGTTGTCATATACTATGTTCCTTGTCATGATTCATCCCTTGGATTTCCTCTCATGTATTTGTCTTATCTTCCCTATGTCTTGTTCCTATAAAAGACTAGAAGATGTTTCATTTTAAGTTAATTTCAAAAAAATTGGATGTTAGAAGAACCATTTAACTTCTTTAAGTTTTGTTCTTTTTTCCTTTGTTATGAATCATTCTTGAATAAAAACTTGTATGCAAATAGAACTGATCAATATCAAAGCTAATTCAAAAGCTATCAACTATTATCTTTTTTAGTTGGTTGTTCATTTAGTTGGACAAGACTGTATGTGTGCGAACCTCAATCCTAATACCTGCAAAACACAATGAATAAACACATTAGTTAGTCAATTGCAAGCATGAACAAGGATTCCCCATGAAATCCATTTACAAACTTCGAATTAGGAAGGAAAACAACAAAGAACACAATGAAGCAATAAAATATAGATTCAATCCTAATTAGAATAGCAAACACATGATCCCATGGGGGAATTGGTGCCAATTTGATGTGAAAATTGGACCTTTCCCAATTCCTAAGATGCAAGTTTGATATTTTGGTGATGATTGATCCACTTTGTTGATGAAGGATGAGAGCTCCAAGCAAAATTCTGCAAAAACCTAGCTAAGAACTCAATTGTGATGGATGAAAATGGCTAAATATTTTAGCATAATAACTTTGCATAATTTGTGGATGATCAAATGAGGATATGAGCTCTTTATTTATAGAATGCCAAGATGGATGAATGTCCAAATTTGAGCAATGTGGGACTAACATTCATCCAATGGCATGATGCCACTTGTCAATCTATGCATGGATGGAGGATGTGCAAGATTTGGGGATTGTGCCAATAAATGCTTATTTTGAATTTCAAATTTGTTGAAATGACTTGTAAGAGGGAAGGGAAAATGTAATAAATGCCACTTGGCTCAAGGAAAAGGACATGTAAGATGAAGTTATTGCCTTGTTGGATGTACATGTTGACTTGGAATTTTTGAATTCAAATTGAGAGAATATTCCAAAAGATGCCTTGTGAGGAAAATAGAGATTTAATAAATGAATTAAATCTATTTTCATGTGCAACTTGCAAAATCTAGAGGATGGGACATGACAAGAGATTAAATTAATCAAGGGTTAATAAATTTAATGAGAGATTAGATGATGTGACCTATTTGACTCAAATTTATGGATTTATTTAAATCAAATAAGAGATGATAAGAGAATAATTAAATAAGGATTTTGATTTATTTAATTAAAAGAGATGGTGTTAGATTAAATCAAATAAGGTTTTAATTTATTTAATTTAATGGATAGACTTTAGAGATTTAATCAAATAAAATTAATTATTTAATTAAATAGGGATAATTAGATCACATTGATTGATTTAACTAACAAAACAGAGTGACTTAATTAGATAAAATGATTTATTTAATTAAGAGAGAAATATTGATGAATTTAATTAGATAAGGAGATTTGATTAAATGGTTGGACCATGGGATGATTCAAGATGAAACGATGTTAGTAGTCTGGATCAGGTGCACAATGTCAATCGGTATATTTTGCATGTCTACATTTTGCCCCTCTTTGAAGCAATGCACTTGTTGTGTTGGTTCAAAGAATAAACGATCTCGATCAAAGCCGAAAATTTTCATTATTCAAAAATCTTGCCCCATTACTACTTGGTGAGAGGAAACATGCCATTATATTTCCCCCTTAAGAGATTGGATGCAAATTTTAATTTTTGGGTGGTCTTGCGAAAAAAGAGGACAAAGTACTCGATAGGTCTAAAAAGGCCCCAAGAGACTAAAAACTTGTCTAAATGCAATAAAATGATGTAAAACAAGCCTTAGCTAGACAAAAATAGCTTCAAGGGTCCAAAATCCTAGTAGGACATCTAATTAGGGTGAAAAAACCCTAATTTTCAAGCTTAAAAGGGGCCCGAGGGGTCACTTTCAAGTCATTTTCACACACCTCCACTTGCAACCTTGAGATTTGAGCTTTGACCTCCTGACGATATGGCGCATTGACAACTTCCCCTGCACATTTCTGATTGAGTTTGGACATACCAATGACCACTTGGTATCGGGGCACCGGTAAGTGACCCTTATTTGAGCTTCATTTTTCATTTATTGCCTTCATTTAATACTTTCAAAGGTTGGTCTGACACTGCTCATAAATCAAAATGCATCATACGGTGTAGTTTGGAGTTTGAAAACTCTGACGCTGAGCTCAAGATCGGCAGGGTGGTTTGGAAAGTGCGACGCGGCAGTGCCATTGTGCTCTTTTAAGCCCTAGAGTTGGAGTTTTATTAGAAATCAAATTGTGACACCTTCACGGGTTGCACTGTTGGAGAAGTTTTTTGAATGCTCGACGAAGAATTTTTCAAAAAATTTAACATGGTGACCTTCCTTGATGTAGAACGCGGTGAGGGAGCTCTCCTCTTGAGAGCACAGGTTGTGGGATTTGTCTAGCTATTTGCGGGACTTGAGCGACAAGGACTAGGATCGACTCTGCATTGTGGTGTTATGGTACATTACTTACCCGGTGCCCATCCGCACTCACTTATGGATGTTTTCAGCACTGGTCAAGAGATGGCACAGTGAGACATCTTTGTTTCATCTTCCCACTAGTGAGGTCACCATCACCTTAGAGGACATTTGGCGTATTTTGAGATTGCCCATTCACGGTCGCTAGGTGATTTTTGACATGGATGAGGGGCACGAGGCTTGCTATAGAGTCCTCGCCACAGATGAGATTTTTTTTGCGAGGGGTAGATAGAGCTCGAGTGGCACAGGATTCTAGCACCTCCCTACTGGTGGGTGATTGCATCCATCATTTTGGGTCTCATTGTCCCTAACAGACGAGGTCGATACTTCAGTCTCAGCTAGGGATATTGTTGGGAGCAGATGGTATGAGACAGGCTAGTTCGTTTTGCTTGGGGGCTAGTTCTTCTAGCTTCCTTATAAAAAGATCTCCATAAGTACGTCTACATGGAAGGCAGAGCACTCAGAGCAGGGGTGACTCTTCTTCACATCTAGGCGTGGGAGCACATTGTTGTGCTACGTCCACTCGTTGTTTTTGTTCTGATGCTGCTAAACGATCCCCTCATGTGGTGTTATAGAGGAGGTGTGTCCTTTACACACACTAGTGAGCATGGGATCCCCTACTAGAGGAGGGTCTTGGACGAGATTCAGGTTTTCACCTAGCGACCATACCTTGGTTGGCTCAGATGGGTCAGCGATGTTGATCAGTTGTTCTATTGCCACCAGGACTGTTTTATGTAGGGGCAAGAACACACCATGATTGAGAGATACCTGCCTGGGCATGTGCAACGTTAGTTCGGTGAGTCATAGGATTTCCCGCACCATGACACAGGTTTCATGGGGGCGGTATATTCCTACTTCAAAGGTCGTGGGTAGCTTCAAGCAGTTGGTAGCTCAACTGTGGGCTTACAATCAGGGACTCATAGATCTAGGCATGACAGAGGCCTACAGGGATTGGTTTTGGCCTCCACTTTGGTTGACTATTCCAAGTGTAATTCTGGATTAACAAATAGTTAGAGGCAGAGGGGGGATGCTCGATAGGACCAGCCGGTTGTACCTCTAGTCCAGCCAGGGCAAGGAGATGTTTCGATGCCAAACCAGCAGTAGGTGCCACCAGGTGTACCACCATGGGGCAAGGATTAGCCTTGGGTCCAGCCACAGGTATAGCCTCAAATACAGCTAGTAGGACAAGTGGATCCTCCAGATGCATTGATTGTGCAGTTACAGGCTCAGGTCCAGGTCGTGACAACCGAGAGAGATCAGGCGAGGGTCGAGAGGGATCAGACCATACATCAGAGATAGGCTACAGAGCTACAGAAAGCCACAGAGCTAGGTAGGAGACAACAGCTAGAGAGCATGGCAGCCTCCTCCTCCCAGGGTATAGTGTATGTTTGGTCCTATAGGGATGCCATCCGAGAGGATGAGTACTACCGAAGGCATTATCATGAGGCCGTACCTAGAGGAGGACAGGTCCTAGAGTACTCGCAGCAAACCAGCTACAAACCCATAGAGGGTCATGGAGATAGGGGTGAGGCCAACATTCATGGGGACAGAGCTTGATCGAGATGATATGATTATTTTTATGCCTTATGGGCTCATTTTTAATTTCCCGATGGGCCTGTTGTATTGATTGACATACATGTATAGTGATCCAATTTATTCTTTGTACTATGACAGTTGCATTATTGATGATATATGAGATGAGCTGATGATGATTTTGATATGATGCGATGTGTACTCTTTATTTATGCATGGATGATTTTATTTCTGTGTTGTGCAATGATGCTTTTATGGATGCATTTATTTCTGATGATATATGCATTATGATTATGACTAACAGATCTATATTATGTTAACCTATGATATGCAAATGTGATGTGCAATGATGTTTTCTATATGATGATCTATTTTATGTTGATGCAAATGATGATGTGATATGTGATGTGGAATGCAATATGCAAAATGATATGGTATATACGTGAAATGTTATGTGAATTATGCTTATATATGAATGGATTATGGATGGATGTACATTTTGTATGTGATGGATTGTTTTCTATTTATGCTTATGTGGAATGATTTATGCAATAGATGATTTATGATGCTATTTATGAGATGATGTAATGATGTAATGCGATGGTCGTCATATGATGAGATGGTTTTTTAAGATACTTAGAATAACAAATGTTATTATCCTAAACGTATTAAATGATGATGTAATGTGATGCATTTAATATGATGTAATGATATGTCTATGCAAAGTGGTATGATGATGTGTAATGTAATATGAACGTAATGTGTGAGATGATGTCATGATGTTTATGCAAGTATGTATGCAAATGAATTATTTATAATGCTTATGTACCTATTGTGTGAAATGGTTATTAAATGCAAATGAATGTTTATGTCGTGATTGATATAATGCAATGCGATGCAATGTAATGGATGAAATGCAATGAAATGGATGCACCTATCTATGATGAATTCCTATGATAACCTGTTTATATGATGATTCAAATGCAATGCATGTGTTTCCTATATGATATGTTTATACAATATGCTAATGATTTGTGGATGTAGGATCGATGACGATGATGATGGTGATGGTAAACTGTCATAGTACCTTGTTAGTGCGGTGAGCAAGAAGAAAAGAAGCCATTTTAACAAGACACAAGATGATGCAAATGATGATGATGATGATTACTTGCCAAGGAATTGGGATTTTCAAATGGCCAAATTTCCTTATGTTTGATAACACATGTGGTACGATGCATCAAGGTATAGAAAACCGGGATGGCATTGTACCTAGTGTGATGGACTTTGACTTGACAAGCAGATAGGAGTATCCTTGTTCACACCTGACATAGGGAAACCTTGCTAGGATGCACTTTAGAAGTTTCAAACACCTCGGGCCAAAACACGGAAAGGTAAACCTTTCAATGCAATAGTCAACAAGTTGTCCAAGACCTCCTCAATACATACCTAACAAAGCAAGTATTTGCCAAGGTTATATTACTAGAACGTCCAACAAGCATAGTAGACAAAAAGACAATGATTGTTGCCCCATTCCTATTTCTCTAAATCCTTTGTTGGGATATCATCGAGAAGTCCTTGGAATGAGCACAAATAAGATAAGTTAAAAGATAAAGACAAAGTAAACAAACAAGCTGATGCTCTTCAATACTGCTAACCACAGGAGGATGTTTTTTCTAAGGATAAGAACCAAAACTTATTGCCAAAAGATAATGCCCATTGTAGGAAGGATTCATCCTAGGACATTTTAGTGGATGGCAGCACATCATTTCATTTATCCAAAGCATTCTAAAAGATGTATGATATGGGACCAAATGGATGATGAATTACCTATTCAAATAGATGACCAACTTGTTTATGCACTGACTTAGACCTAAGACTTGATGTTTTTGGTTTTCACTTTTAACCTACTAAATTTGTTTCTGATTTCCTTACCAAAGATTGAGGATGACGATCATTTATTATGACTGATGTTATTGTGGGTGCAAGCGAGATGAGATGGATGAATTTTTTCAAATATTTGGATGTTTTTGACATTTTGCAATGTTTTGAGGTTGTTTTTCCTACATTATACATGTAGAGACCACGTAGTTCAACTAACGAGTTGACTGATTTACAGATGATGATATACATGATGAGATGTCATTTTATTATGATGGACTCCTATAGGACTGACCTAAATGTCTTAGGTGATGATCAGAGATCAACCTTGCCTACATTCAAGCTCAGAGACGACGTAGTTCGACTAGATGACCCTATTTTTGGCTTTTGACTTTTTGACATGTTTTGGGATTTTGATAATTTTTGAATTTTTTGATTTTCTGATGTTTGGATGTTTTTGGATTTTCTAATTTGAGGATTTTAAGGATACACATGAATCTAATGAGATGAGAACATGCCGCCAACGTGGTGTAATAGACTACTCTGATAAAGGTAGGACAAACTGACCTTGAGGATGGCCGAGTAGTACTAGGAGGGATCATGATATGAAAACAAGACCAAGCTATGGTGCGGATGCGAGTGCTTGAGTGATGGATGCAGACTCGAATGCGATGGATGATGGAAGCGCAATGGATGGATGATGCAAAACAAGCCGTAAAGATCCTAGTGGATGGAAAGTGCTTATTTACACAAGGTGTCTGTTTGCTAGGTTTTCACCAAGGTACTTGTCCAAAGTGCCACCAAAGTGGTTTTCACTAGAGGATGATTTTTTCTCTTTACTATTTTCAATCCTTTTTCTAATTCTTTTTTGGATTTTCTGCCTTTTTTATTTTTTTGTTGTCACCAAGACACCTGTTTGCTAGGTTTTTGCCAAAGTAACCATTTTTCAGGACATTTTTTGATTTTTTTGGATTTTTGGTTCTATGCCTTGAAAGATTTAGGCATAAAACTTTTTTGAGATGAGAGCTATTCATGGAATCTTGAAGAGGTTCCCCTTCAGGTGTTGATAATTGATATTCCCCTGACTTATAACTTGTTGTGATGAAGAAAGGTCCCAACCAATTGCGTTCAAATTTTCCTTTGCTGCTTCGGTTTGGGACATTCTTCTAATTCTCCTTTAATACTAGTTCTCTGACTTGGAAAGTCATGCTTCTTATTTTCTTATTATAGCTCCTTTTGAGTCTATTATGATAGACTTGCAAGTGATTTAAAGCATCTATACATTGCTCATCCAGTAGCTCCAACTCATTCAATCTTGATACTCGGTACTCTTCATCTATGATGAGGTTTTGCAGTGATATCCTAAGTGATGGGAGCTCGAACTCTATGGGGAGTACCGCTTATGATCCTTAGACCAAGGAGAAAGGGGTGGTGCTAGTGGGTGTGTGGATGATGGTTCGATAGGCCCAGAGGGTAGGATTGAGCTACAAATGCCAGTCACGACCTGTGTCATTGACTGTTTTCTTGAGGATTTTCAAAATGGTTTTGTTTGTAGCTTTTTCTTGGCCATTGCCTTGGGGATAGTATGGGGTGGAGAAGCGATGTTGGATTTTGAATTTTTTGCATAAATCATGAACCTCCTGATTCTTAAAAGGTGTTCCATTATCTAAGATAATGGCTTGTGGAACACCATATCAACAAATGAGATATTTCAGGATGAACTTAGAAATATTCTTTTCAGTTATATACATGATGGGTATGGCCTCCACCCACTTAGTAAAGTACTTTTTTGCGGTTATGATGAATTTGTGGCCATTAGATGAAGTGGGCATGATTTTTCCGATGAGATCAAGTCCCCACTGCTAAAAGGGTCATGGTGTGACAATAGGATGAAGCTCTTGAGCTGGAGCATGGATGAGGTCCCCATGTTGCTGACATCGTAGAAACTTTCTAGCATATTCATGTGCCTCTCTTTCTATTGTGAGCCAATAATACCCCATCCTCAACAGTTTCTTGGCTATGGTCATCCCACTCGAGTGTGAACCACAAATACCATTGTGAACTTTCGTTAGAGCGGTTAATGCCTCCTCAAAATTTAGGCAGTGCAGTAGGGTTCCTTCTATGCTTCTACGATATAGGGTATCTCCTAGGATGACAAATCTAGATGCCTTTTTAAAAAGGGTTCATTTTAGGTTTGAGGGTAAATCGGTGGGTATGACTCCTATACAAATATATGTGTAAATGTCGTGATACCAAGGATTTTCGGGACCAATGATTTCACACACATATTCTGATTCTGGTACCTCGAATGCAGGTACGAGAAGTTGCTCAATCAGGAATTCATATTTTGGAATGTTGTGGGGGATATACAGCAAGGATTCAATTGTTTCCATGGCATCTGCTGCTCTGTTGTTGGTTCTAGGAATCTTCTCAAATGTTATTTCAATAAGGATTCTTTAAGAGTCTCCACCAATTTCTTGTATGGAGTGAGCTTGTCATCCTTGGTTTGATATTCATCGTTCACTTGATTTATTATCAATTGAGAGTCTTGGTATACTTTGAGAGCTATAATGTTCCACTGCACTACTATTCTGAGACCTATGGTTAAAGCCTCAGATTCTGCAATGTTTTTGGTGCAGGGAAATGCTAGCTTGTAGGATCTTGGTATGCAATCCCCTTGTGGGGTGATGAAGAAGACACCGGCTCCTGATCCATGTTGCATGTATGAGCCATCGAAGTATAGTTTCCAATGGTCAGCTATATTAAGATTGAAAATGGATTCATCTAGAAACTCTGAGATGAGAGGGTTCTTTGAATAGATTGGTGCTTCTGCAAGTTGATCTGTGATGACTTGGCCCTTGATTGCTTTCTGCTCTACATATTCAATGTCATATTCTGATAGTATCATACCCATTTTTCCATTCTTCCTATGAGCATTTCCTTTGATAATAGGTATTTGAGAGGGTCGATTTTGGTGATGAGTTTTATTTTATGTGCCAACATGTAATGTATGAATTTATGTGATGCAAACACTACTGTGAGGCATGCTTTTTTGATGAATGAATAGTTTATCTCATGCCCAACCATTGTTCTATTGATATAATAGATAGCCCTTTCCGTTCCATTTTCATCATGTTGAGCTAGGAGAGCTCCAAGGGCTATTGTTGTTCCTAACACGTATAGAATCAATGGTTTTCTTGGGATTGGTGGCATTAAGACTAGTGATGTCAGTAGATATTCTTTGATTTTGTTGAATGCCTCTTCACACTTGGTATCCCATTTGTACGCTACTCCCTTATGGAGTAGGTGAGAGTATGGGTTATGTTTGTCCACCAGTTGTGCTATAAATCTTCGAATGGATTGGAGCTTTCCTTGGATACCTCTCAAATAATTTAACATTTTTGGTGCATCCATCTAAATGATTTCTTTTACCTTTGTTGGATCTACCTCGATACCCCTCATTGACACTATATATCCTAGGATTTTTCCTAATTTTACGCCGAAGATGCACTTCTTAGGGTTTAATCTGACCTTGTACTCCTCTAGCCTGTCAAAGATGGCACTTAAGGTTGCTATGTGATCTTTTCTTTTTCTGGACTTAGCTAGAATGTCATCAACATAGTCTTCTACTGTCTTATGAATCATGTCATGGAATATCAATGTCATGGCCCTTTGATATGTTGCTCCTGCATTCTTTAAGTTGAATGGCATCATGTTCCAACAGTATGTCCCCCATGGACAATTGAAAGTTGTTTTATGTTGGTCCTCTTTAGCTATCATGATCTAATTGTACCATGAGAAACCGTCCATTAGT
This sequence comes from Sequoia sempervirens, assembly GCA_007258455.2. Taxonomy (NCBI): domain Eukaryota; kingdom Viridiplantae; phylum Streptophyta; class Pinopsida; order Cupressales; family Cupressaceae; genus Sequoia; species Sequoia sempervirens. Next base: position 4,251,285 of record VDFB02018296.1, on the reverse strand, counting down.
GACAAAATTTCATGCCCAACTGTCATGTCTACTATAATGTCAATGTTGGGAAATGGGAAGTCATCTTTTGGACATGCTTTGTTCAAGTCTCTGAAGTCTGTGTAGATTCTGATATTTCCATCAGGTTTTGAAACAGGTACCAAATTTGACACCCATTCTGGATAATCTATTGGTTGTATGAATCCTACATCAAATAGCTTTTTTAGCTCCATTTCGACTAATAAGGCAATCTAAGGGTTCATTTTTGAAAGCTTTTGTTTGACAGGCTTTGCTTCTAGATACACTGCTAAGTGGTGAACCACAGTCTCTGGATCAAGTCTTGGCATGTCAACATAACTCCATGTGAATTTTATCTTTCTTTCTCTTAGGAATGTTGCTAGGAGGTCTTGCTCCTCTGATAGTAGTGATTCCACATAGAATGTTATGTGCAGGGTTGCCTATGTTCCTAGGTTAACCGGATTGCATTTTTCTGCCAAGACTACTAACTTTTCCTGATGAATAGTTGTTAAAGGAAGATTGAATCCCCCATCCTTGGGCACCTCAGAGAGGTTTTCATTGTTGGATACGTCCTTTCTTTTTACTTTTTTCTAGTTAGAGAGTGCCATAGTGTGGTTTTCACTCAAGGAATTAGATATGATTCTTAATTCTCACTTTTGCGACTGAGGGGTTTAATCGTTTCCCCATAATAAGCATGTGTATCTAGCTCGATTATGAACCCTTCTTTGTGATCTCCACATAGGATGTTATCTCGTAGTCTCATGAATTCTGAGAATGCCTCATCATTTTTGAATGTATCAAGAACTAGTGGTCCTCGTTGGTCATAGTCGATGAGTTGGGGATATACTAGGCGTATCTCATGATTTTGGTGGTTTGATTCAAAAGATAGGGTGCTAATCATGCAAAGAGTGGTATCCTCAAATAGCCTAGGTAAGTTGGGTGCGGTTTCCTCGTCATCACTACTACTATAGATGTCAGTTATATCAAATGTAAAGTTATCTATGACATGAAATGTAGATACAAGTAGGCGTAATTCTATTGTGGTTGGCTGAGGAAGATTATTAGCCCTTCTAACTAGAGGACTTCAGCCACGTATGGTTATACTCAGAGGGGTACATCCAAGAAAAATATTTGTTATCAGTCGTGTCTCTGGCATGATAGGTATTATAAGCCCATTGTTGTTTTGTCCCAGTCTTTGATTTCTTTCGTAGCCCATTGCGAGAATCATTTGCAGACCCTTGCTTCTATCATCCATTGGTAAGTCAACTACTGGTCTTTCATCTTGATATAGCATATGAGATGGATCTACCTCAATAAATTTTTGTCCAAGATCTCCCCAACTTGTAAAGGTGGGATAGTTTTTAGGAGACGTTCGGGATGTGGAGGCTTCATTTATTTGTAGGCATCCCCATGATCTAGGAGATTGTGGTAACTCTCCTACCACAAAAGCATTATTATGGAGCTTGTAGTTTCCACAGCCATTATCTTGGATGATGACCTTGATGTTAGAGATGGTGGGAATGGTGGGAGTGGTGGGTGTCTTTGTTGTAGAAGTGGATGCGAGAGTGGCAGGATCGATGTATGGTGTGGATGGACCCTCATCATTTTTTGGTACTTGGGGGATTTTATAGTACTTTGTTTGAAGTATTTTGCAATAAGAGAAGGGTTTAGGATCTCCATGGATGGTAACTTCTTGTCTATCATGTGTAAATTTGACACATTGTTGGAAAGTTGATGCTATTGCTTTCATCACATGAATCTATGGGTGTCCTAGGAGGATGTTATATGGCAAGTCAAGGTCCAAGACCTGATAAGTGGTTTCCATGATGGTAGGCCCTACTTGAATAGGGAGTTTGATCGTTCCTTGAGACACTCTTTCTTGATTGTCATATGCTCCTATTGCGATACCCTTCCCTTTGTCAATAGAATCCTCTGATATTTTCAATTGCTTGATGAGATTGAGGGAACATATGTTCAAGCCCACACCTCCATCCACCAAGACCCTTCTGACTTTTCTCTTATGTACTATGGCTTCCAAGTGAAGTGCACGGTTGTGAGATGGTTGAGTGGGGAAATCCTAGTCAGAGAATGTGAGGAGATTTGGCGTAATGATATTTCTGACCATAGCTTGGAATTTCTCCACATCAAGGTCTGCGAGGACAGTGGATGAAGCCAATGCTTCCTCAAGGATTTTCCTATGGGAAGATGATATTTTAGTAACTCCATGATGGAGATTTGTGCTAGCATTCTTTTGAGTTGATCTAGGACATTGTAGCCATTAGGAATAGATCTAGATGCAGGGACTCTGTTTGGCTGGGATGATCCTGCAATGGTAACTTTTCTGTCTCTTGTGGTGACTCCACAATCTTTGGCATGGGTGCCTTTGATGGTGTTGACCATGCAACTTTCATCTAGAGAGGCAACAACTATTTCATACACATGATTTACATTTGAATGGGTGCCTTTCCCTTTATCATTGTTATTCCCTTTGTTGCCATGATTAGGCATTGGATTCGTGTATATCTTAAGATCCTAGTTTCCTATTGGTTGTTCCACATTTATAATTCGTTTATCGATGAGATCTTGAACTATGTTTTTTAGTCTCATGGAACTGTTCGTGGTATGTCCTTTGATTTGGTGGAACTCACAGAGTTGATTCTCATTATACCAAGGAGGTTTCACATCTGGTTCTTGGTAATTCTCAAAGGTAGGGGCCTTGATGAGTTTTTCATCTATCAGCTTTTTCATGATGACTTCTAGTGGCTCTCCCAAAGTAGTGTATTTACACTTGCGATAACTATTGTTGCATTGTGGTGGTCCTCGTTGATTATTGAGATTGTTTAGGTGCTGGATTTGGATTTGTGGTGTGGGTGTATTTTGGAGAGGGGCACTAATGACCACCTTGGTGTCAACAACACCATCATTAGTAACATTTTTGTTCCTTTTCCACGTGTGAGGTTTATCATTGTAATTGGAGGGTGGGCTGTTGTTTTGTTGTTTGCGGTATGAAGTTGATCCCGTAGGTTGAGTCATGAGGGCTCGTTCGATGCTGAGCACCCTGGGGATCAACTAGTCATATGTGGTGATTCCTTGAACCTTGAGATGAAATTCCAAGAGGCCATCAAGGTTGGCTATAATGGAGAAAAATTGTTGTTCTTTGAGCATGGTCTACTTGCTCTGATTGGCCTTGGATCGCCATCATTGTAAGAATAAAGCGAATGATTCACTCTTACCCTGTTCCAGAGCTGAGAGTTCCTCTAGACTAACATCCATGGAAATGTTACATGCATAGTTTTTTATGAATGCATCTATGATTTCTTGGAATGTCCTAATTCTTGAAGGTAGACGAGAGAACCATTCCATAGCATGGCCCGCCAAACTCCTAGGAAATAGCCGCATCAAATAAGTATCGTCGTATGCGACTTCCATGCAATGAACCTAGAATTCCCTGATGTGATCTTTAGGGTTTCCCATCCATTGATATTTTTCAAATTTGGGGATCTCAAATCCCTTGGGGAATGGTTTCATTACTAGGCTCCTATCAAATGGATAGGGACACAAGTTTCTTGGTGTTTTTGTTATTCACCCCGATTGAAGGTTGAGAACTTGTTGCGAGAGCAACCTGATTTGTGTCATCACATCATTTTGCGGATCAGGGGGTGGGATGAAAGTGTTTTGAGGTGTTTGGATTGTGGGTTGGATAGGTGGGTTGTTTGATGTGTTGTTCAATGGTATGTGTATGTTCTGTCGAGCTAGGTAGGCTTCCACCTACTATTGTATGAACAATGCTTATTGTTGATCTTGTTGTTGATGTGCTAATATTTGTGCTTGTTGTTGTGCTTGCTATTGTTCCAACAACACTTTTTGGTGTGCTTGTTGTTGGATTTCCAATTGGGTTGCTTCTTGTTGCTCTTGATATTACTTTATTGCTCGTTGATATGCTTGCAATTGCACTGCTTGTCTATGTGCAAGAAGTTTTGCTTGTGCTTGTGCTTGTTGTGCTTGATATTGAGAGTTTTCCTAAGCTTGAGCTTGTGCTTGCACCACTTGTTCTAGTAATATAATTTGTGCTTGAGCAACCTTTTGTGTTTGCAATGCTTGCAATGCTTGTGCAGCTTGTTGTTGTTGTTGTTGTAGTAACGCTTGGGCTTTTGTGGAATGTTTCATTTGTAATGTGGCTTGCTAAGCAGCTAGTTGTATGGATTATTGTTTTTTCACTTGTTGGAATCCCCTTTGAAAAGAAGCTTGCAATGTTGCGTTGTATTGGCTTGATGTGGTAGAAGTTGGTGGTGGTGGGGGTGGTGGTGGATTGGGAATGTCATTTGATGATGTTGTGTTGCTTTTTTGAGTGATGGATGGTGGTTTTGATGTGGTTGGTCCTTGGGAGATCATGCTTTGCGATGTTAGGGGGTGTTTGATGATGTTATGATTGCTTGTGTCATTGTCATCTATTGCTGTGATATTGATGACAAGTTTTGCGTGATGTTTTGATTGATGTTGTTTTGATTGATACTTGGTAAAGGTGGGAGCCCCAAACCAAGGAGTGGTGTGGATGGTGATGGTAATGGTGGAAGAGGTGGAAGTGTGAGGGGTATGAGTTCTTTCAAAAATTTGTGGTGTCAAAGATGCCCCCTAGTCTAAACATATCTCCCTCTTCTTGTGAATTTGTGAGGAGAGCAGTTTAAGGTGTTGCGTGAAAAAATGATGATGATGGATCATGATGGAAACTGAGAGGAACATTCTTATGTAATGGTTTTTCATGTATTTTTTGTTCTAATAGGGTATTTGCATCCAATTTTTGATTATTAACAACGGGGTGTGTTTGAATAGCATTGAGAAACACATTTCCCTTATTAACATTAGGTTGGGTTGGAGCAAAAGACGTCATGATCTGCGGGATGTTTTGAGTGATATTTTGGGATGGGGGTGTATATGAGATAGGAATGGTGGATGAGATTGGAAGAAAAGATGTCTCCACTATGGTACTCACATCAAAATCTGAAGGTAATTTGGACCCTTGTTTTGCTAGTTCAAGCATGTATAATGAAGGGTTAAGCCTCATCACGATGTTGATGATTTTATGGTTTTCTGGATTTTGGAGCATTTTAGTTATTTCTTCATGAGACATCCCAAACGTAAGATCCTCTCCTTGGTTTTCCTCTTGCGGATTTTGTGATGATGAGATGGTAAAAGGATTGCTTAATTCAGCGAGATTCATTTCTACGTTTGTTTGGCTTAGATCACTTGAAGCGGGTGTTTCTTTGTTGGCTTCCATGCTCTTCTTGTATTGAGATCTAGTTTGAACCATAAAAAAATCATCAATTTTTAAGTATATGGGAGATGAATGTCTTGATTCTTTGGATTGATCTTTACTTTATGCCCCAAAATCTTAGGATATCTTTGAGGATCGAAAGGGGATATGATGATGATGCAAGGGATGAATGATGTGGATGTTATGATATTTTGATAAACCTTGAAGGAGATACTAGACTTTTGGGACTTTCAGATATGTTTCGGATTTTTTATTTGATTTTGGATTTGGGATTTGTCCTTGATTTTGATCAATTTTGGTTGTTTTTATTTTGAACAAATAGACCCTAAGATGTTGGATGATTATCTAAGGGATAGATTTGTTCAAAGGATGATAAATTTGAATATGTGTAGGGAGAAGGATGCATCTACCCACACCTATTCAAATAAGATGATAGTTTAACTAAGTATATGAAGAAGGATACATCTACACATATCTAGCTAAACAAGATGATTTTGATAACTTTGACTAAGCATATGCAAAAGGATGCATCTACACATACCTAGCCAAAGATGATTTTGATAAAGTTTTCAAGGATTTAGTCTTGATGATTTTTTATTTTTCCAAAAATCCTAGCATTAAGGATTATTTCAAGATTTTCCAAAAGGTGATGGTGAGATGATTTTTGTTTTGATATTTTGGAGGATGGATGAAAAAATATTTTGATTTTCTTTGATCCTAAGATGAACCTAAAAAAGACACTTTGTTTGCCTAGAACTAGGTATTGAAGACCATACAATTCTTCTATAGACCTTTGTAACCAATAAGTGATTTCATTTGAACATACATTTTTGGATTTCCAACCAATGATTTTTTTCTTTGGGATTTTAACTTCTTGAGAATCGTGAGGCTTCAACACACATGAAATTTTATTTTTCTTAGCTTTGCTTAATGGCTTTATTTTACCACAAACACTTTCTTTGATTAGGTTTTCCAAAATAAATGTCCAATGTCTTGATTTCTTCGTATCCCACAAAGTATGTTATGTGGAATTTTGATGAACTCAAGGCAAGGGTTTACCTATTGTTTACTTTAGTAGACAAATCAAGATGTAATCCAATGGTTAGAAACCTCTAAGGATGTGAATCCCAAGGGCAAGCAATAACATATGGATTGAGTCAATTATATTTGTCTCCAAAAGGGTTTGAAATTTTGATTAGGATGTTAAGTGTTTGTTTTCAAGATGTTTTCATACAAGCAAAGCATTTTGAAACCAATTACAACCCTATGGATATGTAAGATAATATTTTTTGGATTCCCACTTGGACAAGTCTAGCTACGCTTATCTTTAGTGAATTGTTAGATGCTTGACCCCATTGGCTCACCCCCATGGCTCATTAACATCAATTGGGGTAGTGAAACATCAACACCCATGAAACTCACATGGCATGCTTTCCATTTCTACTAAAAGACCATAAAAGTGTGGGGTGGCTTTAGAACAATCGTTCTTGCACCAACAAATACATCAAAGGATTTTGGAAAATTCTAGAACACGGGTTTTAATAAGGACTTTCCGTTCATGGAGATTGACCCATATGACAAGCATCCCCTTTCAGATCCATCTTGTCAGAATCAACTGCGTGATATTGGTGTTTACTCCAATACCCACATTTATATCCTGGTTGGAAATACTTTTGGCTTTAGAGTGTTACCGGTTGAGTCGTTCCCTTGGGTGAGTACTTTTCCCTCAAGGCAGGCCCTCTAAGATAGACAAAAGTGAATAAATTTATTCATAGTTCGATCAACCCTTGTTTAGAAACAAAAGGGAGAACACATGCAATAAATTCATTCATACTTGCATAAGACTTTGTTCAATTTTAAACCCAAAAATGAAGTGTGGAGGTGATTGCTTTGTCTCAACCTAAAGTCATGAAAAGACCTTTTGATTCTCAAGATCACTATAAAGTGCGAGAGAATTGCATACGTCCTTTTTCAATGAAGTTAGTTCAAGTAAGCCTTCACAAAAACAAAGTTGCACTTGTTCTTTTTAAATCCACAAAGCAAAATTTGAGTTCTTTTTAGAGCACCAAAAGATAAATGATAGAAATTTTGTTTGATTGTTATCCAAAGAAACAAACTCTAGTATGTTGTGATCCTAATGTTCCTTTTAGCCTTTTGCAAGAAATGAAAAGATTCTTTTTAAACCCAAATGAAATTAGTGTCCTAAGAAAGAAGTGATAAATTTTTTTTAAGAAGTGTTAAGCAAACAATAAAGTGTTTAAAAACACTTTGATTTGATGAAATACCATCATCATGTTTCTCCCTATTTTTTTTTCAATTTCAACCTACAACAGAGAAAACCAGTCAAATTCTAGAAAATACAAAGATTAAAAACTAGAAAACAAAATATAAATTGATCATTAATCAAAAAGCACAACCCGTGACTACTTCAGAGTTTAATTTCTCAATGGTTCTCTTAGAGCACCACTTACCAGGCAACATCACTCTGTGTTGGGACAGTGAGCTCAACTACATCGTAGTTTGATATTTTTGAAAATTCCTATGAGTCAAACAGTTAAGTGGTGGAGTTTAGAATTCAAATTTTTGGGCGGGAAGAGTGCAATGTCACAATTTGAATTTCAAGCGGTACCATATAGCGACGCTGAAGGGTCATCGGTGCCAAAACAATGACGCTGAGATCTCAACATGGGAATTTTTCTGTGTATAAGCAAAAATGCAGAATTTTGTGAGAAAAGTGGAAATTTATGAGATGTTTCCCTCCTTCTAGTGCCAAATGTGTGAACCCAATCCTAATACCTGCAAAACACAATGAATAAACACATTAGTTAGTCAATTGCAAGCATGAACAAGGATTCCCCATGAAATCCATTTACAAACTTCGAATTAGGAAAGAAAACAACAAAGAACACAATGAAGCAAGAAAATATAGATTCAATCCTAATTAGAATAGCAAACACATGATCGCATGGGGAAATTGGTGCCAATTTGATGTGAAAATTGGCCCTTTCCCAATTCCTAAGATGTAATTTTGATATGTTGGTGAAGGATGAGAGCTCCAAGCCAAAATCTACAAAAACCTAGCTAAGAACTCAATTGTGATGGATGAAAATGGCTAAATATTTTAGCATAATAACTTTGCATAATTTTTGGATGATCAAATGAGGATATGAGCTCTTTATTTATAGAATTTGAAGATGGATGAATGTCCAAATTTGATTAATGTGGGACTAACATTCATCCAATGGCATGATGCCACTTGTCAATCTATGAATGGATGGAGGATGTGCAAGATTTGGGGATTGTGCCAATAAATGCTTATTTTGAATTTCAAATTTGTTAAAATGACTTGTAAGAGGGAAGGGAAAATGCAATAAATGCCACTTGGCTCAAGGAAAAGGACATGTAAGATGAAGTTATTGCCTTGTTGGATGTACATTTTGACTTGGAATTTTTGAATTCAAACTTGGAGAATATTCCAAAAGATTCCTTGTGAGGAAAATAGAGATTTAATAAATGAATTAAATCTATTTTCATATGCAACTTGCAAAATATAGAGGATGGGACATGACAAGAGATGAAATTAATCAAGGGTTAATAAATTTAATGAGAGATGAGATGATGCGACCTATTTGACTCAAATTTATGGATTTATTTAAATCAAATAAGAGAGGAATGTGATAAGAGAATAATTAAATAAGGATTTTGATTTATTTAATTAAAAAATATGGTGTTAGATTAAATCAAATAAGGTTTTAATTTATTTAATTTAATGGATAGACTTTAGAGATTTAATCAAATAAAATTAATTATTTAATTAAATAGGGATAATTAGATCAGATTGATTGATTTAATTAACAAAAGATAGTGACTTAATTACATAAAATGATTTATTTAATTAAGAGAGGAATATTGATGAATTTAATTAGATAACGAGATTTCATTAACTAGTTAGATTGAGGGATGATTCAGGATGAAACAATGTTAGTAGTCAGGATCGGGTGTACCATGTCAATCAGTATATTTTATGTGTCTACAGTATGTTGGGTCATTTAAGGGTACATATAGAACCTACTCGGTGTCCAAATTAAACCCCCCTGCTTTAAAAGCTCGCACCATTCTACACCTAGTTGTGAAGTAGTTATGTGAAGTATAGAGTTTTTTTCTTTGATTTGGTTAATTCCTGGGGCATCTGTGGATAATACCAAGGATCTCTCTTACTTTTCAAGTACTTTTGATGCTTTATTTTAGATTAGATGTTTAAATTTTAGAAAATATTTCAAAAAATAGATGAATGAATGTAAATTTTATTGCAAATCTTTCATTTCCATTGTATTGTTGGATGCTTAAAGCTAAATCTACTTAAGTCATAGCAAAGTCATTTGGAATTCATGAAATATTATTGCATATTTGTCAATTTCATGAAATTATCTGATGATCAGCCTGAGAATAGCCTTTATCGAACTTTATGATTCCTTTTAGAAATAGAAATTACTGTTTACCCCTCGTGATTAACAACATTGTCATAACGAAACCTAATGTGAACCTAGTATGGTCAAAACTTGAATTAAACGAGCCTTATGATTAAGCTAAGTCAGCCTAAAGATTTAGGTTGTCTTGGTTCAATCTTTCAAGTAAAGATAGGTTCCCACGGTTTGTCTGTGAGGATTTATCTGCACTATTGGTGTGTGACTAACATCCTGATCAACATTATGGATGGCTCAAAATCACATTAAACTGATTATAATGGATGAAAAAGAAAGGAAAATATTTGCAATTAGGTCCCACCTAGACAAAAATGGTGATGAAATAAAATGTAGGTATGGACAAATCATCATGATTCCAATTAAATACTTATTATTTATTGTACTTGTCTCTATGCAATTTTTTGACATACAATATTTCCTTAATGATTATATTGACCATGTTGACAAGGTTAATAACAACCCCATTATTGGTTCTCTTGTTGAATTAAGTAAGAAGGTAGGGATTGATGAGTCCAATTTATGGCTCAATTTTGATAGAGTTTATTACCCATTTGATGTTGTTCTCATAGAAAAAAGGACCCTTTTCTTGACATGATATTAATTGGACTTAATGAGGCTCTGATTTAGGTGTTGTGAGGCATTTTATGAATTCACACCAGGTCTTGGACCTTTGCAAACTAAATAAAATGCTTTTAACATCTTGTGAAGGTGTTGTGAAGTGTTGTAAGACATTTCTACATTCTTCTAGACTCTATTTAATGCATTTCACCTAAAAATCACCTCTTCACTCATCAACAAGCCCTATTTTGAAGTGTTGTAAAGTCTTGTAACAAGTTTTCATGTAAAGTCTTGTAACAAGTTTTCATGCTTTTCTAGGCATATTTTCACTATTTACACCTTTCTCATAATTTATTTTGTCCCTTTATGACCTCAAATGACTTAATTAAGTGTATTTCTGAATATTATCCTAACAAATAACATTAAATACAACATTTTTCTCGACACTTGTTTTTAGGTCCTAGGTGGGACCCATTCGACATGGGCGGTGAATGAGTCGCCCTTGGCCCCAAATTCAAAATATTTCAAATTTTCTTTTAGGATTTTATTCAAAATCACTTGATGTCGGCCTATGATGAGGTATGAATGGATACTAAGGCACAAGAATAGTATAAATAAGTGATTTTCACCTCATTTTACATGTCTACTACAATCCTCCAACATTCACATATCATATTCAAGCAATCTCAAGCATTTTACATCAACAATTCAAGCACTTTGAAGCAGCCATTGACAATACTTCAGACTTGCATTATCAAGAGTTAGGTGAGTTGATAGCACTTACATGTTATTAGTTTATCTTTCTCTTTCAGTACATTGTCTTTTCAAGGTTTTAATTATCAAAAGTGGGGTTTGACTAAGGAAAACCCCTATTCACTAACCCCTAATAATTTTCCCCCTTTTTCTTGTTTGTTTGCAACCCTTTGTTTGCAAATTTGATAGGTTATTAGGTGTTGAAGAGTGAGTAAACTAGGTACTTCAAGTCAACTTGAGTAAAAAATGAGTCCCACCTTAGGACTAGAAACTTGATTTTTGTCAAATTTCAGATCCCAACAGACAAAAATCAACTCCCAACAATTTTTCACTAGTAGGTGGACTGATTCTATTTTTGAAAAAGGTCCATACTGGGACTCATTCACCACCTTGGGTGAATCAGGGCCTTCTGACCCCTGAAACAATATTTTCTAGAACTCAGAAGAAAAAAATTTTGGATTCTATTTGGTGCCTTAACCTGTATATATTAGTAACTTGCATTTATGTAGCATGCATTTTGTTAAATTTACTTCAATTATCTCATTTAATGCATTATTACATCCCACATTTTTCACTCACCATATTTCATTTTTAGATTATTGCATTGTATCAACCATTCCTAAAAATTGAAAATTGCATTGCATATTACCTTTCTTTCATTTCAATATGTTTTCTTTCAAAATATGTGCTCTTCATTTGTTCAAATATATATTTTACAAGCATAATATCCCATATTCTAAGTTTTATTTTGACTACCACAATAAGCAACATAACCAATGGGTATGTGTAGGATCATCATGAAAAAAACAAACACTTAAGTGGCAAAAAATTTAGAAAAATCAGAGTTAGGCAACTTGACGTAAAAATTTGAATAATTTATCTATATTATTTCAAAAATATGTAAGAATATAATCTGTAGCAAATTGAATTTAGTTTCTAAATTACTAGACTTTTTTTTTAAATATCTATTTGGTGAAAATTTAAAATTTCAATGCAGTACTTAAATTTCAGGGAAAAATAAGAAGTAGGTGTTTGTCGACCACCCTAACCACAATAAAATGATAATAATTTTTTTATAATATTTTAGATAAAAGTAGAGGATTCATACCCCAATGTGATGCATTTTTTAAAATTTTTTTCCAAGTAAATAATTAATTATGAATTTTTTATTACAATTTTTTAAAAAATATAAAAACTCATATGTCTGAACACCTTAACTTGGCCAAAACTTCATGAAAATCATTTTTTTCTTTTTTAATCCTATAGTATGCAAAGCATAGAATGTGACACATGTTTCGGATTCAAAAAATATGATACCGTTTGAAAGTTATAGATGTTTTTCAATTAGCGTATCAATCAGGACTTTAGTCATAATTTGAATAGAAAATGAATAATAATTACTTATTAAATTCAAAGTAAAGCATAATTTATATCGGTGGAAAGTTGAGAATCTCCTTTAAAAACCCTTTTCATTTCATCAATTTTGAGTAAAAAAATAGTCATTAGCCACATACCCATCATATTGCCACTTTTTGGCCCATCATGATCCTGCGCATACCCCAATCCATTAATGCAATCCTTAATTTTACATTGCCCATTGGTGAGAATGGAAATGTAGACAATCATAACACACATACTTTTTCTTCTTCCAATACCTCTCCTACTCATGATGAAGGTATTGAGATGCAAGAAGTTGCAAGCCTTGAAAGCCTTGATTGTCCATCTCCTTATTCCCCTTTGGATGACTTTACACAAGAAGAACATGACATCATAAACACATTCCTCAACATCACCTTACCAAATATTCATAGTCATGAAAATCAATCTTGTCTATCTCTTAATATCCCTCCTCAATGTAAAGAGGATAGGTTGGTGTTAGAAGATACCCCTATTAAGAATCATGACACCCTTGATCTTCCCTTCCTTTGATGTCCCTATTCTATGGGAAAATCTCTTTGAAAACATGGATAGTAGTTCTTCTCTTGATACCTCCTTCACTTGTGATGAAGCTACTTCCCAAACCTAAAACTTGGGTGAACATACTACAAGCTCTCCCTATTGGGTAGATAATATGGAACAAGAGAATGAGACTTTCATGACAATGGACATTCAATTAACATCCTCTCTTAATCATTCTTCCCCTCCTAATCCCATCTTGATTATTCCCCTATTGTAAATGAAGTTATTGTGCAAGAACCATGCCCTCTTTATCAACTACATATGACTTCTTGTTCTCCTCATAACTCTCCTCCTAAGGAGAATATCATGGCCTTGGAATATGAAAAAAAAAATGTTCTTGATTGTCCTTACATAGAGATCTTTCACGACAAGTCTACTGAGGATATGCATGATCAGGTATCCATTCGATCTCCCTCAATCATTGAACCTCATCCATATCCCATAGTACATCTTTCATACCCATCTTCATTCACTCTCACACAACATACTCCTCAATCATCCCCCCTTCCTAATGGCTTTGAACTTCATACTTCTCACAACCTTCAACCTCCTACCCTTGATCAAGAGAGTATTTTTTCTAGCCTTCTCCAACATAATTTGATTACCCTTCTGTTAGAAACCAAGATCATATTTGCAAACCAAAAATACCTTCCACAGAAGAGAAAAACAAAAAAGTAGAGATTTGCAAGAAGATGTGCAAATCGATATATTCGAGTGTTCAAAAATTACATGATAATGATTTTCTTTATAAAAGCAAGATATGCATAACCCTAATCTTATCTTGAGCAACAAGATAGCTCAACAAGATAAGGATGACAACTAATTAACCTAGGAATTAAATAATTACCTAAGTAAACTTATGTAAAGTGTAATTAAATATTAATTGTACACCAACACCCCCCCATAAGTGCAACTTAGGGAGAAGAAAATTATTATGCAAATATGAGTCCCGACAACAAGGCCTGATCAGGTACTCATTTATAAATGCAATGATGAGGTAGAGAAGGAAAACCCAGTGGGATAAAACCCCCCTATAATGAGATGACTACTGCAAAGAAGCACTGGAAGAACACTATGGAGTAACACTAGAACCGCAATTTGACAAGCAAGGAAAGATACTTTTGTCAACAACTGAAACAAAAACCAGAATCATGATAATGTGACAGTAGACCCGATGCCACAGAACAATGGAAAAACTCACAAATTGGAAAAACGCTGGAATCTGTAAAGCAACAGTAGATGAGATGATGACAGAATCTAGAAACCATGTATCTCGATGTCGATGCCAAACTGTGGTTGAAACTCTTCCATGGGAAGGAGAACCAAAAATAGACTCTGGAACATTAACCATCAAAACATGGCCCTCAAACTGAGAAGAATCTGAAATAATGAGGATCAAGAAGCATAATCTCTCAACTGAAGTGCGAACCGATGAATCTAATATGTGTCAATCTTTAGAAAAAATGTGGCCAAAAGAAACTAGGAAACCAAATAACCCATACGAGCTACAAAAATATCAAAATGGATATGGAGATCAAAGTGCATGCACACTCTAATCAAATTACAATAACCCGATGATTGTAAAAGGAGATAATACAAACATGCATGAATAGAAAAATAAAATAGACCTTAGATCTATGTATAGGACTGAATTAGTTTTCCAATGCCACAAGAATGATGAAAAATGGATCACCGAGTCAAAATATATGCCCTCTGGAGTGAAAACAATAACATCTGAGTTCAAAGGCCTGAAAAATAAGTCTAGAGAAAGATCTGGTAAAAGCACTAGCACCACTAGATTGGCATCGGAGTCATCTTTCCAATGGTATCTTGTTTGTGAAAAACAGAGATCGTATGCAAAAGATACACCAGATTTAGTGAAAGGTGCTAAAAAATGCCCAATAAGGGCTATAGGGCGCCCAGGGGGCTAAAAAAAATAGGCCCTTGGTCCTGTGCATGACCAAGGGCTGTAGACTGGGGCTTCGTTTGAGCCCTTGGTCCTCCATAGGACCACGGGCTGTGCTAAAGTTTCGGTCGGGGACTGGGCACATAGCGCCCGGTCCCCCATAGAATCGGTGCTGGAGCTGAACGGCCCAACGGGGCTGAGCGGAAGGCTAGGTCCTCCATGTGACCTCTGGATGGCAGAAGGAGCTCTTGGGGCTGAACAAACCAGTGGCCTTTGGGTGGAACTACTGGCCTGAGCGGCCAATGAGTGGCTGCCTAGCGGCGAGTGGGTGGCAAGCTGGATTATAACTGGAAGTGTAGAAACCAAAGCCGAGTTTGGATTTTTTTTCGCATTTTTTTAAATTTTTGAGCCTCATGAAGCATGTTGGGGAGGCCGTACGGCCCCCCAAGAAATTTTTTTTCCTTCCAGACCAACTGCTTAGAAATCAATGAAATGAAGGGCATTCTTAGGGTTTTTGGTCGTTGCGAACGAAATGGTTACCTTCATTTGTGCTCAAACTACTCCAAAAAATTGGCTACCCCCAAATCTTGCAAAAAATATTTGAGCTTGAAACCCTCACAGATCTGTAAAATGATGCCCAAAATTTGCAAAAAAAGCCAATCCTAACTTTTTCCAATGCTCTGAATCCAATGGTGAGGCTCGATCTGATCCAAAATGCTGCATCGATGAACTCAAGGCATGATACCCTCAAGGAGTCCCAAATGAACCCTGCAATGATTTTCTCAAAAAATTGAGAAGGGGCTGCAAATCAAGGCTCTAATACCATGTTAGAAACCAAGATCAGATTTGCAAACCGAAAAGACCTTCCACAGAAGAGAAAAACAAAAAAGCATATATTTGCAAGAAGATGTGCAAATTGATATATTGGAGAGTTCAACATGATAATGATTTGCTTTATAAAAGCAAGATATGCATAACCCTAATCTTATCTTGAGAAACAAGATAGCTCAACAAGATAAGGATGACAACTAATTAACCTAGGAATTAAATAATTACCTAAGTAAACTTATGTAAAGTGTAATTAAATATTAATTACACCAACACCTTCTTCCTAGAACTTGCAAGAAATATTATGACCAGACTTTATTTTATGCATATCATAGAATTTATGGTCATTCCACCAATGAATGTCATGCTTTGAGTCATAAATCCAACATTTTTAAGAGTTTGGTATGCTTCCATATGTGGGGAGCATCTAATTCCTCTAATTGCTCTTAATTTTCGCTCTAGTATGCATCAATTAATTCGGCTCACCTTTGTCCTGCACTTAGTGGGGGCAAGGGGTTCGATAGCCTTGTCCTTGTATGTAACTTGCGGTTGCCTCCTTTGGCTAATCATTAACCTCTTGTGAATACATAAGAACAAGCCTAGGATGTGGATGACATGCTTTAAGTTGGCACGCATATGACATACTTCCCTCCTTTCATGATGTAGCTTATTGGAAACATATGACTTGGCACAGGGCTTTCCATGTGAGCTCTCAAGTCCCCCTCTTTCTCTTCTACTTTAAAGAAATTGTTCACAGTACAGGTTTTCACAACTACTTTAAAGTAGGGACATTCGTCACCACTCACATTTCATTGTGTGATTTTATTTTCTTGTGATGTGCTCTCTTGGATACATTAGGTACAATGTTGTTTAGGATGAGACCTTGCTCTTGTCCTCTCTTAGAAACAAGATGAGATCATTTTCACTTATCCTCTCTTGGAGACATTGAACATGATGTTCCCTAAGGTGAGACATTGCATGGAAAAAAATCCCTTTGAATAATCTTTACATTATTTTATTTTATTTTGCATTAATAGTAGGTTTCAAATCATTTCATTTCATTTTCTTTTGTGGTTCCTTGTTAAAGTTATTAGGTGGTATAACTTTAATATGGTTGAGTGGGAAGCCCAACTAGTGGCATGACTTTTCCCCATAGCCAGTTTTGTGTTTGTGAGTGCATACCAACTAGCGTATGTATCTTACCTTTTTTTTGGCTTTCTCACCCCGCGGACAACTAGTTCTATGGCCCTAGAGTAAGTATACATTTGGCCTTTCTCACCCAACAGACAACCAAGAAGTTCCATCGAGCAAAAAGTGAGTACATATTTTTCACCCCATCTTTCTTTTATCTTGCCTTTGCATGTTTTTGTATATTGGGGGCTTAACAAACATGTGGATCTCTCTTGAATGGCGAATTTAGTGTGATTTTGAAGCAAGGTCATCCTCTCAATAAAGTGGGTGCTAAATGTGTTGTAGAAAAAAGGACCCTTTCCTTGACATGAGATTAATTGGACTTAATGAGGCTCTGATTTAGGTGTTGTGGGGAATTTTATGCATCCACACCAGGTCTTAGACCTTTGTAAACTAAATAAAATGCTTTTAACGACATCATGTGAAGGTGTTGTGAAGTGTTGTGAGACATTTCTACATTCTTCTAGACTCTATTTAATGCATTTCACCTAAAAATCACCTTTTCACTCATCAACAAACACTATTTTGAATTGTTGTAAAGTCTTGTAGCAAGCTTTCACACTCTTCTAGGCATATTTTCACTATTTACACCTTTCTCATACTTTATTTGGTCCCTTTGTACCCTCATATGACTTAATTAAGTGTATTTTTGAATATTATCCTGACAAATAACATTAAATAAAACATTTTTTTCTAACACTTGTTTTTAGGTCCTATGTGGGACCCATTCGCCATGGGTGGTGAATGAGTCCCCCTTGGCCCCAAATTCAAAATATTTCAAATTTTCTTTTAGGATGTTATTCAAAATCACTTGATGTTGGCCTATGATGAGGTATGAATGAATACTAAGGAACAAGAATTGTATAAATAAGTGATTTTCACCTCATTTTACATCTCTCCTACAATCCTCCAACATTCACATATCATATTCAAGCAATCTCAAGCATTTTAAATCAACAATTCAAGCACTTTTCAAGTAGCCATTGACATTACTTTAGACTTGCATTATCAAGAGTTACGTGAGTTGATAGCACTTGCATGTTATTAGTTTATCTTTCTCTTTCATTACTTTGTCTTTTCAAGGGTTTAATTACCAAAAGTGGGGTTTGACCAAAACAAACCCCTATTCACTAACCCCTAATCATTTCCCCCCTTTTGCTTGTTTGTTTGCAGCCTTTTTTTGTAGATTTGATGGGTTATTAGGTGTTGAAGAGTGATTTTCAAGTAAACTAGGTACTTCAAGTCAACTTGGGTCAAAATTAAGCTTGGAGAGAGTTATTTGTCTATTTTTTGTAGATTTGACTTCAGCAACCTAACAAGCACACACTCTCAGATCTGGTGTTGTAGAGTTGTCTCCTAGTTTTTCAAAAATTTGGGAGAGGAATGATTCACCACCTATGGTGAATGAGTCCTACCTTGAGTTTTTTCAAATTTCAAATCTCGACAAATAGATATCAACTCCTAACAATTTTTCACCAGTAGGTGGACTGATTTGCCACCCTGGGCAAATGAGTCCCACTATGAAAAATCAATAAATTTCACCAGCATCCATAACACTCTAGAAATATCACATTTCACCTAGGTGCACTCAGATTCATCCTTGTACTTTCTATTCTGCATAATTTTTCATTTACATAGTTGTTTGCATATCACAATGTGTTTTCAAACATAGTTGTAATTGCACTTTTGCATTAATTTTTAGTCACCTAGATTAATCTATTTCATTTAGTTAACTTCATTTACATCATATTACATCACACAAATCCTAATTTGAGTGATACATAAGAATTTTTAGACCCTCTCTTTCTCCTTTTAGGTGATAAACCCTAGAAGTGCAAGTGTAGTCCATAGGGTCCCAAAAATCTATGTTTCACTTCGATACTTGGATGTTGACCTTTTTATGTTATTTCCCCAAAAACCATAGATATTGGGTATAAGCTTATTTTTGTAGCTATTAAATGACATCAACATGTTATGTGAACTATCTATGTTAATTTTACATATGGATTAATGAATGTTACTTTAAGATAGTTATAGATATGCAATTGTTGTGTGTACTAATGTTGTCATGTAGATATAATTAGAGCCTACAAAATTGAGGAAGATTTTTCCAGCTAGTCATTTTCCATAAAGGTCAACAAAGTGATCATTCAAACGTCAATGGAGGGAAATTCCTAGTTCAAATCAAAGAGTGTAGCAGCTTTGTAAATGGTCATAATAGTTTGTTGAGTGAATATAGCAGCTATTGTTATGCTATATCTATGTTAAGGAAAACTGTCTTGACCAGATTTCATGCATGCATAACCTCCTTTCCATTTTCTATGCTTTCCCTAAAGTGGTGTCCTAATCTATTGGAGTTGACTGTCTTGCTAGGTAGTTAGTTAGCAATTTTTCCTCCTATAAATAAGACTTGAATGGTCCTTCTCATAAGGTTGATTAATCTGATGTTGTACTCACATTGTTAGTTTTTTAAGTCATACAGTTACGTTGGTCTATTGTAATCATGCTTTTCAACGAATAAAATGAAGTTATAAGTTTGTTGCATCTGAGTTTGCATTTGTCTTAGGGAATAATCATCCAAGGGGGGCCACTTGGTGAGTATTCCATACTTTAGCTTAGTTACATTTTTGTGCAAATAGTTATGAATTTAGCAATGGTGTGTTCCTGCAGCCAAAGCAGACAAAGTAGTTTCCTATCTGTTTGCTCAAATTTTCATTTATGTCATGCACTTCAGCTTAGGATAGTTGTTGGTTGATGTTCAACACTTATGTTACTTCTTTCTAATAAATTTACTTTCAGCATTATGTCTTTCTTATTTGTAGAATGAATATGGCTACTATGGATTCCTAGTGCACATATTGTGTTGACCCATTTCAAGTCTACATCCCTGGGTTAACAAGTTAAATGAACCTTCATGATGATTAAGATATCTATTTATATTAGATGTCCAATCTCTGAATCACAACTTTAAGGGATTAGTTTTTAAATCATTGTAGGAGGCCAATAGGGAGGATCGTATTAATTCCATCAAGCACATTGATCAAAGAAAATATATGCTATTCTTGGAAATAGCTCGATCATGATATGGTTGGAGGTGAGCATCAACCATAACTACCATATTAGCTAAGAAGGATGAAGAATTAGTGAGGGGAGATTATAGTGCAACAAAAGTACAAGAAATTTTAATAAAGTTGGAATGATGTTTTGGAAATGGATGTGTAAATGTGTATGTTTTGGTGTTTTTCAAAAACATATTTGTTAGATTTATCAGGGTCATCTAAGAGTTGGATGGTATCAAAGTTTATGCACGGTCTTGGATGATATTTCAAAGATGTATACAATGCTTTGTCTCATGACCAATAACTAAATGGAATTGACAAATACCTTCACATCATAAGAAGACAAGAGTTCCTAATTTATAGGAAGGAGGTGAATTAGCAATAACTATACAAGGTTTTTTTTAAGTAATTTTGATAAAAAATTATGTAAGGAATTTTAACTTTAATCCTTTATTAGAGTGCTAAGTATTTACTTTTCAAAAACAATTATGACTTAATTTCATGTAGTCTTTCACCTTTTGTCAAAATTTTATGGCTCTATTGTCTTCGCTTAATATCCAAAAAAAAAAAATGCTTCATGCATCTTTGAAGCTTTTATCCTAATTAAGAACTTATTAGAGAATTTCAAGTCACTAAGAATTCCTTTTTTGGAGGTTCCTAGTCCATCAAGAACTCATTTTCTTTATCTTTTCATTATTTTTTTAGTGTTTCCTGTCATTGGGAACATAGTTAGTTCCATGAATCAAAAGGAGTTTCAAAAATTTCCTACCCATGACTTATTTCTTAGTACTAGAAAAATTATTGAAGGGAGAAAATGAATAAAATTTTAGGAGTTTCATAGATTGTTGGAACATCTAGTACCTCTAAAAATTTCTTGATGTTAGATTTTGTCGATGTGTTCCTGATATGTGGTTGTCATTGATGTCAATACTATTAGCATTTGGTATATTAGAGGTTGTATATGTCAAGGATATAAAGAAAATTGTAAAAGAAAGTATTCCTGGTTCCCAGTGGAACTATGCAAGTCATGAAGGTGTCATGTTTTGCACATTGAAGACTAGATGGTGTGGATTAAAGGGTTTATTTTTGAGTGTTTCTAGATCATCTACCAGAATTTTTAGAGGTCCGCATGAAGTTTTGATTGTGTTGTGGTCTGACAGTGTTTCTATGGTCTCTGTCAATGTTCCTGAATGAAGAAAGTGTGATTTTGATAATCTCAGTTGTTGCAGATGTCTCTCTATTGTTTCCTGATGTTCTTAGATGTCTCTAGATCATTGTCTATCTTTTTGGTACATCCACATTAATCGGTGAGCTCATGGTTGAAGATATTTTCTTGCACATGTTCATTTGTTCATGTTCTTGGCCGACATGTTGGTGGTAGCGTGTTGTGGATCTTCATGGTGGAATTAGTTAAAGTATTTTTGTGTTGTATATGTTAATTTGGGTATCCACTATGTTATGGCTGATCTTGGTGGATTTGCATTAAAAATTTATTTGTAAATTTGGGCAGACTAAGTTGTGATGAAATCTCATGTAGCGGATATATAAGAGCGATTGTTTCATTGGTGTAGTGTGTTGGGAAGGTGTTGAGTGTGCTCCTATGTGTGTATGTGAGAATGTCATTCAATTTCCAAGAAGAGTGTGAAGAAGATTGAGTGAAGTGTGAAGAAGGTTTTATGTGCTTAATTGGAACTGTAATCAGGCTTGTGCAAAAGCTATTTTCTCAGTTCATACCCTCTAGATTTTAATCCTATTCTATATTATTGGGAAATGATCCCCTTTTGTATTTGAGTAGTGAGCTCTAGGCAGTGTGCCTGAATGCATGTGCATTCCCCTTATTATTTCTCATTATACTTTTAAAAGGTATAATATTGTGGACTAAAATCCACCATGGTTTTTCCCCTAACAGGGTTTCCACGTAAAATTCTTGGTGTTCTCTGTCTCTCTGATGTGTTAATTACTTGTGGTTAATTTCTTATTCATTAGATCTGAGATTAATTTAAGTTAAGTGAGAAAAGTTTAAGTTTTGTGACAAATGATTCCCCCCCCTCTTAGTTGTTTGTCCTCATTTTTCTAACACCTGAAACATATGTAGCTCCCAATAATGCCACATGCTCACAAAGATAAATTCAATAAGGAAGATGACTCTTAGTTCCCAATTCCTAGAGAATCCCTAATAGTTTACAACACAAAGATTAAAGGGTTCAAAGGTTCATAAAAAGATGAAAATAAATAGAAAATTAAGATATTGGAAGATTCACAAGTTCTAGGAACATATAGAACCTCCAACGTGTTCCTAGTTGTTCAATATCTAACACTTAAAAAGGTAGAATCAAATAATCTTTAAGTCCTTGGTATACCTTTTGATGATATTAGCATGGATTCTATGCTAGGTTTACCAAGGACATAAAGATTATTTGATTCTATCCTTTTAGATCTTAATATTTTTCTGAGATAACACATTTAAATTATTGTAACAAAACTATTTTTTTTAAATACATAAAACTAATTTATTCATTAGTGAAATTGTGAGATTAAAAGGGTTACCACAAAGTATTATCTTAAATAGAGATGTAAAATAATTTGATAATTTTTTTTGTATTAATGATATATAAAACTCAGTGAGGATACAAAATTCAATAGAACCTATTGGCTATCCTTATAGAGTCATAGAATCCTAATCTATAATAGTCCTAGAATTTACAGCAAAAGTGCAGAAAAACATTAACATATACAACTGTAGAACTTGTAGCATAAATAGAAATTAACAATTACAGTTGGTCTATATATGAACAACTAGAAAAAAGAGTGTTGAAGGAAAAAATTTCTTACAACTCCAACTTCCTGTTGCCGCTTTAGTCCTCCAAGGAGTTCCAATTGACCAGTGCATTAATGGCTTCCATCTCATCTCTAGAAAAGAGCTCTTCAACCTCATACTTGGCGTTGGTAGACTGTTACATTCCTCTATCTTCTTTGATGCCTTTTCCATTTTTTGATTTTTGTTTGAATTCTTCTTTGAAGGGCTCCAAAGCTTGCATGAAGATAGTCACATTAGGCCACCCCTACTACCATGAGTGTATGTGTATAGTTTATCCCTTGTGGACGAGCACCATTCCCTCCTTGAGGAGCTTTGAGAACTTACTCTCTGCAATCTCCAACAAGGATACCACCTGAAAGGAAACATTAAAGAATATGATTCTTTTATTTGACTCAGTAAGACACCTCTAGACCCCACTGTACTTGTCCTCATTTTGAGCTTTCCATATAATCCACAAGATTTCAGTTGTTAGAAAAAAACAAAAATAAATGAAGTTCTTTGCTCAAATTAGAATCAAAACCTATTAGGATTTCTTTCCAATTGATATTCCTATTTGAGCTCCAAGAAACATAATCATTCCAAAACAAATTCCAAATTTCATTAGCATACAAGTAATCAAAGAATATATGAGAAATATTTTTAGGTACTTTGTTAATTTGACAGATATCAACATCAACATTCTTTAATTTAAAAGGAACCTTTTGCAGCATAACAAGCCATATAAAAGAGGATTTTTTTCATCAATTCCATTATGCCACAGATAAAATAAATCCTTTTTTCAATCTTCATTTTCAAGGTTAGTTTTCCAAACTTTATTAAGATACTCAATGGGTGTAGAAGAGTTAAGGATCTCTTTATAAAGTCTTTTTTGTGACCTATTGCAAGGGGAGAGTCCTTTCCACTAGATGTCTGCAAATTCATCTTTCCATGATTCCACTTAGAGACCTGTAGGCCAACCTTTCCAAGAATCTTTTAAAATAGAATGGGTCTTGAAATTAGAAGAGGGTAATCCATAAACCTCTCTCAACTGATCCCAACCAACTACTGAACCATCCTTGACAATATTGTAGAAATTTTTGATGCCTAATTGGTTCCACTTCTTTATTGAGCAGCCTTGCAACAAGGCTAGACGTTTACCATTGTGTTCAAGGTTCACACAAAATGGATCTACCTAGACAAATTAGGTTGTTGTTAGAACCTGTTAGGAGAGGACTAAAGAAATTATCTCATATAGCTTCCCAATCCTTCCAAATACTTCTGAAGACCAGTGAACCTACAGGAACTATTGGGTACTTAGTGATGAGGAGATCACTAAAAGGAAATGCCTTCCAAGACTTTGCCAATTTTGGGACATCCTATGAAATTTTATTCCTAATTGGAACCTTCCAAGGTTCATTTCCATTAAGGGCCTTGATGACCCGCTTTGCAGCTATAGCCACACCATGGTTTTCTAGATCCTTAAGACCTAGACCACCAGTAATGTTCTCCAAACAACACCACTCCCATTTTATAGCATGTAATTTCTTCTTTCCTTTCCCACCAGACCATAGAAACCCTTTGATTTTATTTTGGACCTCATGGACCTATTAGCTATTAAAGAACCAAACTGAGGAAAAATAAAGAGTGTAGGAGGACAAAATATTTTGAAAAAATTGCATCCTACCAGCAAGAGACAGATAATTCCTACTCCACCCATCCAACTTCTTTTCAATATTGGCTTTTAGCCACTACCACATTTCCTTTAGGTTGGGAAAAATAGAGAAGGGGATCCCCAAGTACATTATCTGCTTTTTCCCCCCACTCTCCACTGGAGGTCAAATTTCTACAACCAACTAGGAGGGGCCTTAAGCCATCCTAATACAGGTTTAGCTTTTGAAATCCGAGCCCCAGATGCTAGGCAGAATAGTTCAACTTTGGCCATTAGATTGTCTAAGTTCTCTTCTTCCAGTTCCAAAAAAATAGTGGTGTCATCAACAAACTGGATATTTAGGAGCTCACTATTGCTAGGTAGGATCACCCCTCTCAGTTTAGGAGAAACACAGTTGTCTTTTAGTAGATAGTGAAGAGCATCTAATGCAATAATAAATAAGGCATTAGCAATGGGACACCCCTACCTAATTGATATTTTCAACTAAATAGCTTCAGAGTTGGAACCATTCACTTTCACCAAAGTATAAGCATCAGTAAATTCATGTGGAAACCTGAAGGCTTCTAGAGCCATTTTTAAAAAGGGCCACTCCACTCTTTCATAGGCCTTCTCAAAATCTAACAAGAGCATTGCAACATTTTGCTGAGACCTCTTGGCCCAATTTAAAGCCTCCCAGCTAGTGATTAAGTTTTCAAGGATATATCGCCCTTTAATAAACCCAGTTTGAGTGGAGTTTATGAATTTGGGAAGGATATTAGTTAGCCTTAAGGCTAGAACTTTTGCAAGAACTTTGTACGAGACATTCAAGAGGGTAATAGGCCTCCAGATTTTAACCAAGGTTTTTTCCACTTCTTTATTTAGAAATTTTATAAGGCCTTGATTGATGCAAGGACCCAAGGAGCCTTTAGTAAGGGCCTCCATGTAGACCTAGTGGAGGTCCTCACAAGTCCAATCAATGAAAAATTTGTAGAACTCCATTGGGAGCCCATCTATCCCTAGGGATTTATCATTACTCATGGATAGAATTTCCCTTTTAATCTCATGGATTTATCATTACTCAATAGAAATTATCTCCTTGTCCTCTTTAGAGATTTTTTCAAGCATTAAACTCTTAAGTTTGTTCCTAGCCTCCAAGAAAATTTCTCTCTTATCCTCAGATCTGAAGAGATCTTTATAAAATAGTGTAAATTGTTGTAGAATGTCTTCTTTTTTTGTCAATGTCACACCATTGTGGAAAATTTGGTCTATTTATTCTTTCATTCCTTTTTCTTTAATATATCTAAAGAATAATCTTGAACCTTTCTACCTGTTGTTCAACCAGATGAGCTTGGCCCTCACCTTAAGCCCCTAAATTTTACTAGCTTGCAGCTTCCTTAGTGAGGCTTTAGCCTTATTAAGCTCCTCATAAAGTTGTTCATCCAGATGTCTATCTTGTATTTTTGTTTTAACATCTAATAGCTCATCTTGTGACTGGTTTTCTTTCCTCTTCCTATCCAAATCCTTCTTTTTGCCAATAGTCTTAAAAATGCATCTCCATGCTTTAACATTCTGATTCCATCTTTCTATGGGGCTAGAATCTTTCAACATCCACCTATTGACACCCTGCAAGGTACTTGCTGCCTCAATATAGTCTTTGCCCCTCAACATGCTAGTTTTAAGGATAAAGTTGTCCCTATTCTTGGGGCTTATTTTGACAGCACTATTTATGGTTATCCTAGCTTTAATTGGATGATGGTCTGATAGTGTGTAAGGATACACCATAAGTTTTCTACCTTCATTAAAAGACTCAAAATAGCATAACTCCTTATTGGCATAGAACCTGTCCAGCCTACTATAAATCCTCTTGCTACCATTCTAATCATTACACCAGGTGAACCACACACCATTTATTTACTATTTCATACCCTCCAAGGGGTCAAGAATATTCAGCTTGTTCTTCATCCTAAGCCAATAATGTAATTCATTCCCTTTCCATTCCATATTGATGCCACCCTTTTATCTTCCATGTTCTCTATCATGTTAAAATCACCCCTATCACCCAAGGGACTTTTAGGATTCTAGTTAGCCACCACCACAATTCACTTCTACCAAGATAATCATTTGGACCACAAATTGAACAAACACCAAAGTTGGCATCACCCTTCTCAAAGGTGGCCCAAACAACCCTGTTGTAAGGAGAGACCCTTGAATTGGTTAGGTAGGGTCTCCATTTATTGGACACCAAGATGGAAACACCCCCTTTACCTTTTTCATGCTTGGAATCCAAAGCCAAATATTTTCCCTAGATAAATTTTAGATTGTTCTCAAGTAAAAACTGCATAGCCTTGAGCTCTTGCAACAAGACAAAGTATTTATTTTGCTCTAAATTCTAGAACCTTCCAACCACATACTTCCTATCAGGGGAATCTAAACCCCTGACATTCCAATAAATGCAACTAACTATCATTACTACATTTAATGGTAGGGGTATCTTTAGAATTCTTAAAAATTTCAAAGAACATAATTACAAACTCTTCATTTTCAAGTCTCTTGGGATAGGGAACAACTAGTACTATGTTGGTTTCCATCCTCTTCCCTTTGATAATACTTGCACCACTCTTGCATAACATGATCCTGCTACCTTTCTTCCTTCTTCTTTTCTTAGGCTCCCTAGGAGGGTGGGGGAAAGTCCCCAACACAGGTTTTAGAAATTTCTAGGGCTATTTCAATTTTTTTTGCATTTTCATCCCCATCTAAGGGGGGTTTGAATCTGTCACATAGGTTGTCCCCAAAAGGCACAATACTAGAAATTCCCACTGGAATTTCAGGGGTCTCCTCACCACCAAGGCGCCCAACAAGGCTTGCAAGGTCACGGGTTAGGTAGAGGCTAGATTCCACAATTTGGGGTGCATTTGTCTTGTCTACAAACTGTTTCCTGACCATGTCAGTCAAGGAATCAAGGGAGTCCTCCATTGGGTAGGATTCAAACCCATCATAGTTGGTTGTCCAAGCATCCTCAACCCTTCTAGAGACACTTAGGATAGAGGAACCTTTGATTCCACCAAGGTTTAATTTTTTAGAGCCAAGTCCCACAGGATTCTTGGAGTGATTAGACTCAAAATTGGAAATCAGATTTTTAACCATTGAGGGATTTTCACTCTATTTCTTGATTTCACATTGAGTGTTAGATATTACCATTTCTTCATCCACCATAATGCCATTAATGCATGTTTTAATAACTTCATTTTTCTTTTTGTCATTTTTCTTTAAGTTTTCACCTTTTTTCGTTATGTTCTCAAGAGCCAATTGTTGTGCATTTTTCCACCCAGTGCTGACCGAAGCATTTGAAAGGGAACCATTAGAAGGATCTTATGAGGGGGAGAGCATGCCAAGGGATGATGAAGACACACTTTCTGACATAAAAGAGAAGAGATTGTGGGTATTGACAGGGGAGGCAACACCAAACAAAGGGTCAACAATGGATGGGGAGGGAGAGACAAGGAACAAACCCACAAGGGAAGAAAAAATAGGGGATGGCATGAATCTCACACTAGAAACTATCTCCTTCTCAACTGAAGAAGTTGATTTTTCCACACCATCATGCGGCTTAGAGATAGGGTGAGTGCCAACGCCTCGAATCAAGGGAAAATTCTTTCTCAAATTCCCTTCTTTTCTGCAGAGATAACATTCACCAATTCCACCCAACACTTTTATTGGGAAGAAATGGAGTGTTCATTCAATTTTAAGCCCAATATTCCAAGAAAATTCACCACTGGGTTGAGAGAAGCAAGAGCCCTTGCATTTAGGTCTAGTAAAGTAACCTTGGGCCTATCTACACTGATCACATTTCCAAATGACTCAACAAGTTTTGGGACAAAGGACCAAAGATCCTGAGGAATATTCTTGATTAACAACAATCTAGGGATAGAAAGGGTAAGGATTTCATCGCAGTTGGCACCTAGTGACCAAGACAGAACCCTAAACATGACTTTTCCAATGCTCCAATAGGGTTTTTTTTTAAATCTTTGCTTGCATTTCATGATTTTTGAAATAGATTAAAAAAGGGCCTTTTTTAATCATTTGACACAAGGAAAGTTGCACATTTAACTTTTTATACCACACAGAATTGAGTGAGTTGTCTAAATATTTTCTAGTGGGGAGATTCTCCAAATTGATGACAACCATGAAAACTATGACTTCAGAGAGCTTGCCCCTCTCTTTGTGGATAGAATCAAGCATATCAGGGTTAGGAGCAATTACAGTGGTATCCAGAGGAAGCAAACCTTGCAGGATTCCATTAACACTAGAGACCTCTCCTTCACCTGTTAGATCAAAGACAAATTTTGTACTTTCCAAACACTTAGGGTGATCAAAGGCAACTACATCACAAAATGACTTGCGGTGGTTAACAATATTAACTACCCTAACATCCTTTGTTGCAACCCTAGAGGAGTTGAGGGGGGCTGCACCCCCCTCCATGGAACCTTGCATGGGTGATAGGGCTTTTGAGCTAGAGAGAAGAAAAAAAATAGAGTGAAACAAACACAACCCACGGAAAAGCTAGGAAATAAAATGACAACACATCAAACGAAGAAATAGAAAATGAGGATAGCACAAAGGGATATTGAGAAGTCATACATTCATGGGAGAGGGTCAAGCCTCCCCCACCCTTGCACCAATGGAACCCTTGGCCAGGCCCTTGGCAGCCACTCCACTTGTTCACCTTTCCAATTTGATCATTTTTGGCATATGTTATGGAAGAATATGAATACAATTATGAAGCTAATTTATCATATCATCCATAAAATATGTAGATAGATATTGTGAAAAGAGTTTTGGAAGCTTGTTGAGAGTTTTATCACTTAAGAAAATGATAATTTTTCTTATAATAATTTGGTGAATCGTATCATATTTAATACACCATTTGATATTGCATATGGGTAGAGTCTATGAAATATTTATAGCTGATAAACTTGATTGCAAATAGTAAAAGGAATGATATTGTTGAATAATATATAAAAAATGTAAGGAAAGTACATTAGAATGTAGGAGTATCATTGGAGAATATGAATAGAAATATAGAAAATATTTAAATTAGAAGAGGAAATATAAGGAGTATAAAGTTGGAGAGTTATTTAAGTTATATCTAATAAAGGATGAAATAATATTGGAACATATAAAAAATAATAAAAAAGAAGAATAGACCATCTAGGATAATAAAAGGAATCCAATAACATATAATATTGAGTTACATAAAGAGTGTAGAATTTCACTTATATTCAATGCTTCAAACTTGTATAACTATTATGGAGACAATCCTAAAGAAAATATAAAAGAATATTGGATGTTGTACATGAAATAATAGACAAATGAGAAAGAGGATATTTTTAGAAAAAATAAATGTAGAAGACAAGGAAAAAAAAATTAGTAGGAATGTCTAGTGATATGGAAGGATAAGCTATTTGAAGACTCTATTTAGATTTATATAGCTAAGATTAACTATTATGGTATTAACTTCACTAATAGTATTGAAGGATGGTGAAATGGTAACTTTTTAATTAGTCAAGGTGTTTGATTTAGGAGCATATAATGTGTTAATGTAATTTTGCATCAACAGAAATTAGTTTTTAGAATTTTTCTGTCTTGTAGGTATTTTCCATTTTTTCTGACTAATCATAAATATATTGCAACACATTAAAGCCACCATATCTCACTATAGTTTCTTTTCTTTTAATCAAGTTTCACATTAGTCACCACAAGCACAAACATTAGTATTTCCTATTAATTTTTTTATCCATTATACAATTTGAGTTATGGCTTAGAATATACATCCTATAGAGTATTCTTCATGTTGCATTAAATTTATTTTATTTCTTATCAATGTGTTTATGTTTATTATATTAATGAAATTAGCTAGTCTAAGTATTGTATATAATTAAACCTTAATTTATAATTGTGGAAATTATTTTATAACATATCAATTCTTAAGCATATCTATTTCATTTTGGGTCCTAAGAGGGGCCATGTAGATAAATCCATCTAATTTGGAGAACCTTATCTTAAGGTACATAAAATAAATATAATCTACATGTTATAGTTAACCTAATGAAATGAACAAGAAAATTGAGAGGGGGGGTGAATCAGTTGTAGCAAATTAAGCCTTCAAAACCCTTAATAGTAAACAGATCCACAAGAATTCATTAAACCCTTATTTTGTAAATTGATTAAATATAAAATACATATAAGAGAAACTTAAATTACAACACCATACACATGAGAACAATAGATTTACGTGGAAAATCCAATGAGGGAAAAACAACTATGTTGAGCTCACAATATAAGTATTAGAAAAATCAGTAGAAAGGGGCTCACTTCTAAAATAGGAAACACTATCCAAAAGGCTCATATCTAAGGCTAAAAGCCACAAAAAATAATACAAGAAGATAGAATAATGTTACACAAATAAAACACACTTCTCAATGCAACAAGGAGTCCACCACAATTTCTCGCACACTTTTGCAATCTCACATGAAAGATATCGGATGACTTCAACTCATTGCCTTTAGGAAGCCTAACATGAAATTTGCACTACTCTGCTCAAATTCACATCATCACACATCACTTGTAACAATATTGCATCTATCTTGCTTCTTACTCTTTCACACTCTCTGGCATCAACATCATACATATTTATATCAAGTTCTACCTCAAAAAATTTCTCCAAAGTTGGCCACTAGTCATTATACATTCAAATTCAAAATAGGTCAGAACCTATACATTCCCGTAGTGGATAGGAATGAAAGGAAACCTACATAAATCCTTAATTAGGAACAAATAGATCCCAACATACTTCAACATGCTTCCACAAGCCTCACATGTAGAGTTAAACACAAGGTCGACCAACACCTATGCAAAACATCAGAAACATTAAGTACACACTTCCTTAAATCACGCCAAATTTTTTTGATAAGATAATTCACTTGAACTCAATCAAGAATAATCCATGAACCACTTAATATTCATCAAATAATTTAACTTAGAACAAATGATGACCCTTAATTTCATACTAATAAATGAAACTCTCACTGTACTACACCAAATCAAGTAAAACTTTGAATATAGAAAGATAAAAGAATTATAAGAAACTTCCCAAATCTACAAAACTTGAAACCAAACAATAAAGAAATGGAGAGAATATACATTTCTCCTATACCATAGAAAACATCATTGAATAACTTGTTCACACACTGGTGAAAATATCTTGCACCGTACATCAATCCAGAAACCCAATTTTTGAATATAACATCTTTCAACCTTGAATAACCTGTAAGATCTGCACAAGCACAACATCAACACTAAAATAATGTGGAGCAGAATATCAACGTAGACTATGAACATTTACACAACATAATTTACTCTATTTATTAAATTTTCTTAAATGCACTTAGAAACCAAGTATCAAAGACATCATCTCAACTCATTACTTCATTCCAACTCATCTTCAGACTCTGCAACAAAAGAATAGCTCCATGTACTTACAACATGTCCTCAAGGTATCAACTACCCATGCACAACCTATTTTCCTCATTCCATAATTTTCTTAATATCCTCAATATCTTCACCCTATAGTTGATAGATCAATGATAACACCAATTAGTAGAATTCTAGTTAACATCAATAGAAATGTGCCTTCATACTTACAACAATCTCACCCTTTGTCATTAATGGAAACACAAGATGTGAAATGCCACCAAAGACCACATGATGGCTTTGAATACTCTCTCCCTTATTTTTTAGATTAGATAGCCTACACAACATTCGTGAAACTTCTCTTTTTCACACGATTCTCCCTCACTGAGTAGATAAGTTCTCTTTTCTTCACATGATTCTCTCTCCCCCTTTGACATCAATGGTAAAGGATAATTTTTATTTTATTTTTCTCCTTCTTTGATACTGAACCAAAATTACCTGCTCTGAATAATCCCACTTAGGAGTACACCTAACTAAATCAACAACACAATGACAACACATGACACTACCTAATCCCCCTGAGAGGTATCCACCAACATTAGTGCAAAAAAGAGATAGATCCATAGATCCATTGGACTGATGCACATTTGGTTTAAGAAAGGGTGGGAAATAACCTGCAACTTCTCCAAAAGATACTCAAAAGTATCCTTAGGAAGAGCCTTAGTAAATATATCAATAATCTAATCTTTTTTAGGAACATACTCAAGCTTCACTTCATTCTCCATAACTTGCTCTCTCAAAAATTAATACCTGATATATATGTGTTTTGTCCTCTAATGCATCATTGGATTTTTTGAAATGTTTATTGAACTTGTATTATCATAGAATATAGATATAGGTTCATCACATACAACTATGATATCCTTCAATGTTTGCCTCATCCATAATACTTGTGTACAACATGATGTTGCTACAATATACTTAGCCTCTACAATGGATAAAGAGAGAGAATCCTATTTCTTACTTAGCCATGACACCAATATACATCCAAGAAAGAATGCACCACCACTTGTACTTTTCCTGTCACAAACACAACCAGCCCAATCTGCATCTGTATAAGCATTTAATGTGAAATTAGCATCCTTAGGATACCACAAACCATAATCCGTGTACCTGTTAAATATCTAAATATTCTCTTCATTGCTACAACATGTGTTTCTTTAGGATGTTCTTGAAATATATCGACAAGAAAAATTCCATGCATGATATCCATTCTAGTAACAGTTAAATATAACAATCCACTAATCATAGATCTATACTTGCTTTGATCATCCTTAGGTGAATCATCATCTTTTCTCAATTTACAACCAATCACCATAAGAGCACATACTAGTTTAGAGTCATCCATTCCAAACTTCTTCAATATCTCTTTGGCATACTTAGACTATGAAATGAAAATCCCTTTATCTTTTTGACTGATCTTTAGACCAAGAAAAAAATTCATCTCCGCAAACATTAACATCTCAAATTATTTAAACATTTCTTCAACAAATTTCTTACACATAGCCTCATTTCCACTAAAGATAATATCATCCACATATATAACTACTATCAATATTGTATCTTCCTTGGTTTTAAAGTAAAGATTACTATTTACGGAGCCCTTACTAAATGCTTGTTATATTGAAAGTACCTATCTAATCTTGCATACCAAGCTCTGGGAGCTTGCTTCAAAATTTATACTATTTTCTTCAACTTACATACCATATCTGATTGATTTGACAAGTGAAAACCTTCTAGTTGTTCCATGTAAACCTCTTCTTCCAATTCTCCACTTAGAAAAGTAAACTTCACATCCATCTGATAAACCTTAAAATCTTTATACACTACAAATTCCAAGAACATTCTGATAGCTTCCATTCTAGCCACATAAGCGAAAGTATCCTCAAAATCTATATGTTCTACTTGTGAGTAACCCTTACACACAATTCTTTCCTTGTTTCTTACTACATTCTCATCCATCTTGTTCCTAAATACCCATTTGGTTCCAATTATGTTTTTTTTTCTGGTCTAGGGACCAACTCTGAAGTCTGATTTTTCTCTATCTACACAAGTTCTTCTTCCATTGCTTTCATCCAATGTTCATCCTTACAATCTTCACTTTCTGATTTAGGTTCAACTTCAGAAAGTAAACACAAATTTACCTCAATTGTAGCAACATTTCTTCTTGTCAATACACCTTTCCTTTTGTCTCCAATGATCTGATCTTCAAAATAATTATTTTGTACATACTTAGGGGTTTTTGGGATCTTCTCTGGAGCTTCTTCCTCTTCATTCTATACTTCTTGTTCATTATCTATTTCTTCCACTTCTATGCAATCGGGTTCATCTGACACATATCCATCTACTGTAATAGAATTCTACAATTTTTCATCAACTTTAACATTTGCACTTTCAACTATCTTTCTCAACCTTTTGTTGTAATATTTGTAAGCTTTGCTTCTAATAGAATATCCAAGCAAGATACCTTCATCATACCTCTCATCAAAAACTTTCCTAATTTTTCCTCTTCTCTTTTGATGTAACATTTGCTTCCAAACACTCTAAAGTACTTCACAGTAGGAATCCTTCCATACCATAGCTCATAAGGAGTCTTTGTGTTGTTAGTTTTAGCTTGAACTCTGTTAAGTACATAAACAATAGTATGAATAGCTTCTCTCTAGTAGACTTGTAGTATATTTTCCTCTTGCATCATAGTCCTTGCAGCTTCTTGAATAGTTATGTTTTTCCTTTCAACAACTCCATTTTGTTGAGGAGTTATAGGGGCAGAAAAATGCCTTTTTATTCCATGCATTTCACAAAACATGTTAAACTCATTGGAGGTGAATTCACCACCTCTGTTAGACATCAATAATTTTATTTTTAAATTCATTTTATTCTCAACCATAGCTTTATATACCTTGATTTTATATAATGCATCATATTTC
The DNA here is from genome assembly GCA_007258455.2 of Sequoia sempervirens. Lineage (NCBI taxonomy): Eukaryota > Viridiplantae > Streptophyta > Pinopsida > Cupressales > Cupressaceae > Sequoia > Sequoia sempervirens. Next base: position 4,216,376 of record VDFB02018296.1, on the reverse strand, counting down.
TCTCTAAGAAAAGTAACCCATGTCATTCCAAAATAATCAGCAATCAAAAGCATAAAGTACCTATCACCTTGTAGACTTCTAACCCTTGTAGGACCACAAAGATCTATATGCAATAGTTGCAGTATTTCGGTAGTGGATTGTTCCTTTCCCTTAAATCTACTCCTTGTTTTCTTTCCAAAATGACAACTCTCACAAACAACATTGATAGGTTCTGTGATTCTAGGTAAATCTCTCACAACATGAACCAAGATAATTCTTGTCAAATTATCAAAATACATGTGACACATCCTCTAGTGCCATAACCAACTATAATTAATCAGTGACATAAAGAAATGACCATCAACTCCCTTAAGCTGATAAATGTTTCCATATGTACTCTTACCAGTAGCAATGATAGTTTCAGACCCTTTCCGAATCTCGCATTCTTCATCCTTAAACACAAGATTATACCCTTTGCTACACATTTTTTTGAAACTCAAGAGATTATGTCTTAATCCCTTAACATAGTAAACATTTTTAGTATTATGCTTTCCATCAATACTCATTAAACCCATTCCACAAATCTTTGCTCCTGAATCATCTCCAAATTTAACTAATCCTCCATCATACTTTTCAAGTTTAACAAACTTACTTTTATCTCTAGTCATATGATTAGAGCAGCCACTGTCAACAACCTAGTAATTCTTATCCTCTTTGACATGAAAAGCAGATACCAAAGTACCTTCAACCTTACCCTTCATCTCTAGAGCATTTTCCTTCACACAACTTTCAGGGTTAGAAGAACTAGATTCTTCTTTTATAACCAAAAACAGAAATTCATTGTCATCAAAATCTCCATAATCAAATTCATCATTAGAAATACTAGCATATTCTTTCAAATAATAAACTTTCCTAATCATCTTTCCTTTATTTTCCTTGTTCTTATTGTTTAGAGATCTCTTTGGACATCTAGAAGAATAATGACCTATACCACGATAGCTAAAACATTTGTAAGGTAATTTACCTTGACACTTATCAGTGCCCTTTTTTCATTCTTCTCACAAATTTAGCTTCCAAATCATCAAGATCTTCATCACTTGAATCTTCAAATTTATTTGATTTACAAACCTTGAAAGAATCCTCTACTTTTGTACTTTTCTATAGTTTTCTCATTTCAAATGTAGTCAAAGTACCAATTAACTCATCTATGGAATAATTATCAAAATCAATTGTTTCCTTAGTAGCATATACCTTTTCATAGTAGCAATCTAGAAGAGATCTGATAACTTTCTTCACTACTTTAGATTCTTTAACTATTGAACCAAGACCTCTCATATTACTTACCAATTCATCAGCTCTTTGTATGTAGCCTTTTATTGTTTCATCTTCAAACATATGCATCATTTCAAAATACTCCTTCAAGTTCTGTAAATTTTCTTGTTTGAACTTCGAATCTCCTTCATAAATGATTTTTAACTTATCCCAAACTTCTTTAGCAATCTTCTAACTCATAACTTTAACTAATTATGTATTTGAAAGACTATTCACAATAATGTACCTTTCCCTAGCATTGATCTCATGTGCCTTGTTTTTTGCACTTGTACTCAGACCATTTGAAGGTGGAGTGTCTGTATTCTGATAAGCCTTCTCAATCTCATATCCCTAAGCATACAAATATCCAAGAGAACTTTAATGAACCCCAAATCAGAAATTGAATGCTCAAAATGGTTGGGTTCACCAAAATGAACAATGTAGAAAAATTGATGATATGTCGGAGGCATCAATCCCCAATGTTGATAGAATGCCCCAAAGTGCCAGTTGATAGTTTTGATACTCACGAAATACATATCTTGAAGAAAAAATAAATGACAAGGTATATTCCCTAGAAAGACATATCCTAGGAATGACCAAGAATCAATAGTTTGACGTTGCCGTGAGAGTTTCACCTAGGTTGACTAGATGACCTAATTGATTGTGTGTCGCATTTTGAAGTGTTAATTTGGTTGAATTGTTTGTTGAATAATTGCCTAGATTTGTTCAAGAGTTGTATAATTTAGAATTTTGCGATGAGATGAAGATGAACTCGACAAACCTAGAGGGACTGGACTTAGGGGCCTCTGGGGCTCATCGATGATGGCCTTGCCTATGTCATACACTCACAGACCATGTAATTTGACAGAGATTGGACTGACATTCCCGTTTATTGAAGACTAACTGCCATGTTTTAACTTGACCTGATGGACCCTAAAATACTGACCTAAGGGGCCTTGTGGGCTCATCGACTGATGGACTTGCCTATGTAGAAAATGTGTAGAGACATCGTACTTCGACTGACGCCATGATCAAGGATGATATATTTTAGGGACTGACATGACTGACTTGTAATTTGCTTATTAGACTGAAATGACCAGCTAATATTAAAACTTAAAAGACTGACTTAGGTGGTCTCAATAGTACATCATACGATGACCTTGCCTACGTAGAAAATGTGTAGAGACCGTGTAGTTCAACCATTCTAACTATGACTTGACTTTGACTGATTCTCACTCTATTTTGGTATTTTTGAGTCATTTGGATGTTTTTGTGGTTTTCAACATGTTTCAATTTTTTTAGATTTTTGAGGTTTTATGATTTTCTTTGTCTTTTTGGGAATATTTGATTTTTTTGGTTTTTGTGATATATGAAACCATGTGCGAGATCCACTGTAGTATCATGTGAAGGGTGCTTCCCCCAGTCAGGTCTAGGACTAACCAGGATTAACAAGATGGAATGGGACTTGCCCGGGATAAAAGGTGGATGATGTGCAAGGTATGATGTCAACCATTATCAGCCATGGAAAGAAATAGCAGGACTTTATGATAGATTTTGTGAGAGTGTCAGAAGATTGGGTATTTATTATGGAAAAAGGTAGATGGAGTGATAGTAGATGGTGAAGCAAAGACTACCTACGCATGGTGCCTATTTGCCAAGATTTTGTCATGGTACTTATCCAAAGCACCATCGAAGCATTTTTCACTATTGGACATATTATTTCTTTTTACTATTTTTGATATTTTCTGATTTCTTTTTTTGTCACCAAGATGCCTGTTTTCTAGGTTTTCATCAATGTAATGATTTTTTTTATTTTTCAATTTTTTTTGTATTTTTTATGGTTTTGGCTAAGCTCTCTGAAGCTATATGTAGAAATTGCATAGATGCAAACTATTGATGGGTTTTGATAATTATTCACCTTTGAGAGTAGATAACTAGTAAGCACCAGAACCAAAGGATGTAGTGATGATGTATGGACCCAACCAATTAGGCTCAAACTTACCGGGCTTCTCACGTTCAGCTTGATTCTTCAAGTTTTGCATCAAGACCAAGTCACTGACATCAAAACTTTGGACCATAACTCTTTTTTTGTAACTTCAGAAAAGGTGATTATGATATGCCTATAAGTGAGTCAAGGGATTTTGTATACGTTTCTCTAATAGTTCCAGTTCATGAAATCAAGATTTTTGGTATTCCTATCATCAACCAAACCCTTCATGAAGACCCTTAAGGAGGGGACTTCAACCTCAATGGGAAGAATAGCTTCAGATCCAAAGACCAAGGAAAATGGAGTGGTTCCCATAGGTATGCAAATACTTGTACGATAATCCCATAGGGTGGGGTTAATTTGGAGGTGCCATTCATGGCTAGCGTCATTGATAGTCTTCTTAAGAATCTTGATGATTGTCTTGTTGGATGCCTCAACTTGACCATTACCTTGTGGGTAATATGGGGTGGAGAAATGATGTTGAATATGGAATCACTCAAAAATCTCATAGACATCATGGTTTTTAAAAGGATGATTGTTGTTTCTGATGATGGATTGGGGAACACCATACTGGCATATGATGTAGTTAAGGATGAACTTTGAAAAAAATTTACCAGTTATGTAGGTGAGAGGAATGGCATTGATCCATTTCATGAAATATTTGGCTACAATAATAATGAATTTATGGTTGTTGGATGAAGTTTGATGACTCTTACCCATAAGGTCGAGTCCCCATTGTGCAAAGGGCCAGGTGAAGTGATTGGTCGTAGTTCCTATGTAGGTGAATAAATGAGGTCACTGTGTACTTGACATTGATGGCACTTTCTCATGAACTTATAAGCATTTGTTTCCATGGTTGGCTAGTAGTACCCAAGTCTCATGATTTTCTTGGCTAAGGTTGGGCCACTCGAATGGGATCCACATATACCCTGATGTACCTCATGTAATGTTGTTTGTGCTTCATCTGTTTCAAGACATTGGAGGAGGGTATTGTCAAAGCTACGTCTATATAGGGTGTCACTGAAGATGGTATAGTGGGCGGCTTTGCGAATGAAGGATTTGAATTGGTTATTAGAAAGGGTTGGTGGTAAGATATGGGATTGTAAGTAATTGTATATGTCCTAATACCAAGGGGAATTAGGACCAACAAGTTTTCAAACCATTTCAGACTCAATAATTTTATAGGCAGGAACCAACAACTATTCTACTAAGAACTCGAATTGTGGCACATTATTAGGGATATCCAAGAGAGATCCAATTGTGGCCATAGCGTCAGTCGCTTTGTTATGTGCTCGAGGAATTTACTCAAAAGTGATCGTATGGAAGTATGACAAGAAACTATCTGTCATGTGCTTGTAAGGCATTAGCTTCTCATCCTTAGTGTCGTAATAATCATTGAATTGGTTGATAACTAACTGAGAATCACCAAAAACTAAGAGTTCTTTAATTTTCTATTGAACTGCCATTTGAAGTCCTATAAAAAATGCTTCATATTCGGTGACATTATTAGTGCATGGAAATGTAATGCAAAATGATTTTGGAATAGAATCTCCTTGAAGTGTGATGATTGCTCTAAAACCATGACTTGTATGGGACCCATCAAAATAAAGTTTCCAAGGTAATTTGTGTCCTACATGAAAGACAAATTCATCTAGAAAATCAGCTACCAATGGGTGATCAACTTTTATGGGCGTGTCAGTGAGTTGATCTACTATGACCTGTCCTTTTATTGATTTGTGCTTTGTATACTGTATGTCATACTTGCTACTTGTATCATGACCCATTTTTCCAATCATCCTGTTAAAGCTTCCCGACTAAGAAGGTACTTCACTGGATCTATCTTAGCCACTAATTTTTGTTTTATGGTTCAACATATAATGTCTCAAATTTTGAGTGGAAAAGACTACTACAATGCATGCACACTCAATAGGAGTATAGTTGGGTTCATACCCATTCATAGTGCAATTGATATAATATATTGCTTTTTCCTTTTCCTCATGGTTGTTTTGTGCAAGCAATGCCCCCAGTGTGAAAGTGGTTGTAGATATATACAATATCAAAGGTTTCCCATCAATAAGTGGCATTAAGACTGGTGGTGTCAAAAGATAGTCTTTGATTTGTTGAAAAGCAGCTTGAAACTTGTTTATCCAAACAAAGGGGATTCCCTTGCATAACAAGTATTGGAATGGTTGACATTTATCAGCTAATTGTGCAATGAAATGTTTGATAGACTATAATATTCCATGTAATGTTCTGAGCTCGCTGATTCCTTTTGGTGGAGGCATATCCAAGATTGCTTTTACCTTAGCTGGATCGACCTCAATGCCTTGGTGAGAAACTATGTATCCTAGTATTTTTCTCAAAGTTATGTTGAAGATGCACTTGTTAGGGTTGAGATGGACTTTATTCCCTTCCGGCCTTTTGAAGATTTTTTCTAGCACCTTTAGGTGATCACCTCATGTTAAGGACTTTTCTAGGAGATTATCAATGTAGTCTTCCATTAATGTGTGCATAAGATCATGAAATATCATGGTCATAGACTGTTCATAAGTGGCACATGTGTTCTTTAGTCTGAAAGGAATGACATTCCAGTAGTATGTACCCCAAGGACAAGTGAATGTTGTTTTATGTGGATCTTCTAGGGAAATATGGATCTAATTGTATCCTGAGAAACCATCCATAAGAGACAACATTTAATATCTTGTTATAAGATCCATTATGATATCTATATTCAGGAGTGAAAAAACATCCTTTGGGAAAGTTTTGTTCAAATATTGAGAGTTTGTGTAGATGTGGATTTGACCATTTGATTTGGTGATAGTTACCAAGTTTGATATCTAGTTGATATCTAGTTGGCATAATCTATAGATCTTATGAATCCAACCTATAACAACTTTTTGAGCTCAACTTTTACGAGCAAGGTGATCTGCGGGTGCATCTTTCAGAGTTTTTGTTTGAATGGTTTTGTGTTTGGAAGTAAGGGAAAATGATGTAGTACTAATGTAGGATCTAGTCTTGGCATATCATCATAGGACCAAGTGAAGTTAACCTGATGTTCTGTGAAGAAATCTTGAAACTCGGGCTTTTCCTTTTTTGTCAACAATGTTGCAAGGAGAATCTTGGGATTTTTCAGGTGTTCTTGTATTGAATTCTATGGTATATTCAATTAGCATGGTCAATTTCTCTTGAGTAACAAGGATAAATTCCAACCCACCATCCTTAGGCACCTCAAAGAGGTTTTCACCCTTGGATACGTTCTTTCTTTCTACTTTTGTGTCATCATAAGGTGCCTTGTAGTTTTCACCTAAAGACGCATCCTTTTTTGTTTTATTTTTGTTACTTTTGTGACTAGAGGGTTGAATAGTCTCTCTGAAATATGTTGCAGAATCAAGATCTATCATAAATCTAGCTTTATGGTCCCCACCTGGTATCTCTTCATGTAGTCCTATGAATTCGGTGATGGCTTCGTCATTCTGAAATGTGTCCATGGTAGGCAAGACTTGTTGATCCCAATCAATGAGTTGTGGATATATGAGGGAGATGCCACCATCAGTGTTAGTGAAAGGTAGAGATGACACTGAGAGCATGACAATGGAGGCTAAAAGGGTAAAGATGGAAGTATTGTTAGGATCCCAGGAGGATTCCATCCAATCTTTGTCCTTAATGATCTCAGGAAAATTGGACTCATGGGGGAGGTTAGGATTGGAGAAGAGAAAGTCAAAAGTGTTAGGTGGAAAATTAGATTCATCATTGTCATGGGGGTTGTATGCCTAAAAGTTTCTTACCCAATCCTCTCTTTTCATTGGTATTTTAGAGTTTTCATTAGAGGAATCTTGTGGTGAACCAATTTTAAATTCTTTTCTGAATCTTTCCCCAAAAGAAGGCTCGCCTAGTTCTCGAAATTTTTCCTCAAGATCATAGTTAGTAAGGGATTTATCATAACTATATTCCCATTCATGAGATTCAGTCTTGGTATAGGATTCATCGGATATCTTGAAATTTTTAGAAGCACTTACACCCTCACTTGAAATCACAAGGGTAAGTAGATCACCAAACTTGATTGTCTTAAAGCCTAACCCTAGATTCTTTGGTCTTTTAGGCGGCATTAAGGGTTCTCTCATTCCATTTTTGTTTATTCCAATACCACTTATTCCATCATAGCCTTTTTCCTTCATTATCCCAAAGCCTTTTCCATATTGTTCTATAGGGAGGGGTTGAAGTTCCCCCACATCCTTATAAATCCATGTCATTATATCCTCAGTGTCTTCTTGATCTAGTTCTCCCATCTTGTGAAGACATCAATTGTGTTACAGGTTTAATAGATGTGTTATTTATCAGTAGTTGCATTGTTGCTTTGATAGTTTCAGTGCAACACAGTTAGTTGTGGTTCACAAAGTCTAGTTTTTCTACAATTTTGACAAGGTTGTAAATTTGTTCTAGTCTAATTATGATTTTCCAGATTGCAGAGGTGTTTATTTATTCATTAAATTCAACAAACACTTTGGAAAACACTTTTTTTTCTTGGTTTGTTTGATACAAGCACTTTGAAATTAATTTACAAATACTATGGTTGGCAAGGACAATATCTGTTGGATTCCCACTTGGATTTCTCCAGCCATGCCTATTCAAAGTGGATAGCTTAGGACCTTGGTAGCATTGGCTCCCCCTTACTTGGAACTCACCTCTCAGGCTTACCGAGTTCTGAATTCCCTAAGACCACAAGGATCTCAATAAATTTTCCATCTCAACAATGAACTGCAAAAGTGTGGGATGGCTTTAGAGGTCTGACCTCTTGTGCCAATAGATAGAAATATTTTAGCTTTCTAACAAAAAATTTTCTAGTAAGGGAATCTGGTTCAAGGGATATTATGATAAACTCCCTCAAGAAGTATCCCAACCCTTAGAACAAGGAATTTTCACATCATAAAGATACTGGGTGAGCTCTATCATGTACCACTTCCCGTTGATTGCAAACTTTCCTTGCAATCACAAATTTATATAGCAGTTCAAAAGGACTTGGCTTTAGCCCATTACTACTTGGGTCATTCCCTTGGGGTAAGTACCTCTTTCCCCACCAAGGAAAGCCCTCTAATGATGAGTAAAAAAAAATCAAATTGAAAAATTCATTTTTGATCATCCAAGATCACACAAAGGCACAGGGAGAGTGCATACATGAAGCTTTCACTTCACACTCACAAGATTGTTCATTGTAAAACCCAAATTCAAAATGTGTGGGTGGAAAAGCAATAATCCCTAAGTTCTTTTAACTCTCTAGATCACTATGAGGTGCAAGAGAATTACATGCACACTAGGAAATCACTACCATACCACAAAACATTGCAAACACTTGTAAATTTTAACCTAACTTATTATGAAACCAACAAGGTTATTTTTAACCCAATGCTATGAAGAATGCAAGTACATTTTAACCTTGATGAGTGTAGATGCAAGTTTTGTTTTTTTTAAACCCAATGAATGTAAATGCATTTCATCTTATCCCATGAATGTGAAATGCAAGTTGTAGTTCTTTTTTGTTTGTTGCTTAAAAACAAGGTTCTTTTTAGCCCAATGCTATGAACAATGAAAGTACATTTTAACCTTGATGAGTGTATATGAAAGTTGTGTTATTTTTGAACCCAATGAATGTAAATGCAGTTCATTTTAGCCCATGAATGTGAAATGCAAGTTGTAGTTGTTGTTTGTTTGTTGCTTAAAAACAAGGTTCTTTTTAATCTAATGCTATGAAGAATGCATGCACATTTTAATCTTGATGAGTGTAGATGCAAGTTGTGTTATTTTTAAACCCAATGAATGCAAATGTAGTTCATTTTATCCCATGAATGTGAAATGCAAGTTGTAGTAGTTTTTTGTTTGTTTCTTTAAAACAAGGTTCTTTTTAGCCCAATGCTATGAAGAATGTAAGTACATTTTAACCTTGATGAGTGTAGATGCAAGTTGTGTTCTTTTTAAACCCAATGAATGTAAATGTAGTTCATTTTGGCCCATGAATGTGAAATGCAAGTTGTAGTTGTTGTTTGTTTGTTGCTTAAAGATGAAGGACCTTATAAAAATGAACAATAAAACAAAGTTAGTATCCTCCTCCAACTTGCCACATGTTGCCAATAGAATGTCAATAACCAGAAAACCCTAGCCTACTGAAATAGAAAGGTAGAAAACTGACAAATACTGGTAGAAATTAAAAACAAACCTAAGATACAGTTGCAACTCATGGAAAACAGTTGCGGCTCATGGAAGTGATCAAATGCGTCTAGAAATTTTGATTACGGCTCACGAGATTTCAACTACAGTTCACTAGAACAGATGGGGATTGAGTTTATGATGACTACGGCGAACTAGAAACATGGGTGCACTGAATGATAACTAATTGAGACATATGAACTTGAAACTATAAAATAGCCAAAAATATACAAAAAACAAATGATCTAATGATGGCTATGATATGACACTAGGGTTAGACTAACAAACCAAAAGGTTAAAAGACCTAGATATAACAAAAATCACTAGAAATATTGGTGTTATGTGTTTTTTTGATGTGGTGATGGTTTACGATTTCATATTTATTTATTAGATCTAAGAATAAGTTTAATATGTATAATTTTTGTGACAACTGATTCACCCCCCCTCATAGTTGTATACCCTTATGTTGCCAACAATTAGTATTAGATCCTAGTTCCTTGAAGGAAGTTTAATAGCTTTGGGAAGATCCGGGAAGGTGATTCAATGACTTCTGACAATCTTCATCAAAAAAAATTGGTGGCACTAGATGATCTTGATTAGTCCAAATCTGAAGTCTAGGAATTGCAAGAAAGCCTCATGAATGCTAAGAAATTCATCAATAATTGAAAGATCAAATCAATAAGTCTAGGGAAAAGAGAAAGCATCTATGTGATCGGCTCAAGTAGAAAGAGAGTAAAAGCATGGAAGATGATCACCTAATTCAAGCCTTCAAGGAAAAGATAGAAGAATGTGAAAAGATCACAAGAGATAATGTTGTCCTAAAGCATGAGATGGAATCTATTGTGATGAGGATGACAAAGGATATTGAAGAGAAAAAGAAGAATGAGGAGAATATTACTCAATCCTTGAAAGAAATATCTAATGAATGCAGTATAATTAATGATGGATTCAATTAGCTAGAGCTTGAATTGCAACAATCCAAAAACAATGAAGAAGATCTTGAAAGATAGATTGTTATTCACAGGGATAAACTTGCTCTTGCAAATGAATACAAGGAGAAGTTCAAGATTAGCTTAGCTAAGCTTGATGAATTGATTCAAAGTTAGAAGATTAGAAGTGACAAGAAAGGTCTAGGATATGAGAAAGGAGAAAGCTTCGGATCTGGTCAAAGAAAATTTAGGCCAAAAAATCAGATGAGCAAAGCTAGAAGGTATCTAGTAAGACAACCCAATGCTCAAAAGTTCAATTGATTATGTTTTGTTTGCAAAAAATTTGACCATATGGCTACTCAATGTAGAAGTATAATGAATGCAAGTGGTCCATCATTCTTCGATCAGTGTTTCAATTGCAATAAGCATGGTCATAAGTCAATTGAATGCAAAAATATGATAAACAATTTTTTCAATAGAAATGTTAGATGTTATGCCTGCAATATATTTGGCCATATTGCTAACCAGTGCAGATCAAGGGAAAATGAATGGAGTAACTGGTTTGGACATAAAAATGTTGTATGCTATAATTGTAAAAAATTTGGTCACATTGCAAGATTTTGTAGAAGCAGGAAGGGTCTGGTAAACAAAGGGAAAAATATGCAAAGGGATGATAAGGGAAAAGGAAAAGTTATTGTGGATGAGATTAGGAATCAAATGAATAAGACATGGGTGAAGAAGATTGTTTCTGATGCAGCAAATGAATCTGCACCAAAATCCGGTGCTCGAAATTCCTCCAGGAATTAGTTTAAGGCCTCTAGCCTAGGGGGAGCTCTCAAGAAAATCTTCTACCCCCTGTCGATAGTTAGTACCAGAATGTGGAAAATTACAATGATTGCATTAATGATATATAGATGTTTAGGGAACACTTGTGGAGGAAATTTATGTAAAATTGAAGGTCCACAGAAGAATTTTCTTTCACAAACTATGAAAACAGGGTATCCGAAAGACCCAGGGAAAAAGAATTTATTGCAATAAAAAGTTAGATGTGTGAATGACAAAAGGGAGATATGGTTTTTCGGTTGAAGAAAGCATTGTATGGACTTAAGCAAGCCCCAAGAGCATGGTATGCCAGATTGGACAAGTATTTGTTGAAGCTTGGATTTAATAAAGGTACTGCTGATAGTAATTTGTATTTCAAGATTGATCATGATAAAGATTTGATTGTTGAAGTCTTTGTTGATGATATAATTTTTGGAGGAGATGATAGTTTGTGCATGAAATTTGTTGATGAGATGCAGAGTGAGTTTATGATTTCTATGATTGGAGAAATTAAATTATTTTTGGGGTTGCAAATTACTCAGCTAGATAGAGGGATCTTTATATCTCAATCCAAGTATGTGAAAGAATTGCTAAAGAAGTTTGGTATGGAAGATTCAAAGCAAGTCGGTACACCTATGGTGACAAGATGTAAGTTGACACAAGATGATGATTCTCCTAAAACAAATCAAACTAGACCTAATATCATGAATGTTGTATGCATTGTAGCAAGATTTCAAGTTGATCCTAAGGAATCTCATGTGACAGCTATGAAGAGGATTTTTAGGTACTTGAAGGGGATAGTTGATTTTGGCCTATGGTATCCTAAAGAAGATTACCTTACTTTGAGTGCTTTTACTGATGCTAATTGGGTAGGAGATGTGAATGATAGAAAGAGTACTAGTGGTGGTGCATTTTTCTTGGGAAATAAGTTGATTTCATGGTTAAGTAAGAAGCAGAATGTCGTTTCTTTATCTATTGCAGAAGCAGAATACATTGCTACTACTAAAAATTGTACTCAAGTATTGTGGATGAAGCAAAAATTGAAAGATATCAGATTTTTGTATGATGAACCTATTGTTGTATCCTGTGATAATTTAAGTGCATTGACTTGCATCAATTTGTGCATTTCATAGCCATATCTTGTGATCCAGATTGATGTTGTGGTGGTTGCTACTCAAGGGGAGTATTCAGATGTTCAAAAATTTGGTTGAGAGCTTGTGTGGAGAAATATAATGTGTACCTTTGTCATTGATTTCAAAGGGGGAGAAGAGTCATGTGAAAAAATTTGAAAGAGATAAGGAGAAAAGAGTCAAAATCTAAGGGGGAGAAAGTGCTAAGAGAAAGTATCATTGATGGTGTTTTGGTGCATTTCATAGTCATATCTTGTGATCCAAATTGATGTTGTGGTGGTTGCTACTCAAGGGGAGTATTCAGATGTTCAGAAATTTGGTTGAGAGCTTGTGTGGAGAAATATAATGTGTACCTTTGTCATTGATTTCAAAGGGGGAGAAGAGTCATGTGAAAAAATTTGAAAGAGTTAAGGAGAAAAGAGTCAAAATCTAAGGGGGAGAAAGTGCTAAGAAAATGTATCATTGATGTTGTTTTTCACATCATGTGTTGCCATTGATGCCAAAGGGGGAGATTGTTGGATATTGCTGATATTTGGTTGTCATTGATGTCAACACTATTTCCATTAATGTCTTTAAGGCTATATATGTCAAGGATATTGATAAAATTGTAATAATTTAATAAGTTACAGGTTGTCAGTGATGCAATAAAGTTATGTATGATGGCTAGCTCAGTATATTGATGATAAGAGGTTATGGATTAATTAGTTTGTTGACAAGTATATCTATTTTATCCACATGAAGTTTCAGAGTTTTGCATGAACATTTGATTGAGTTATTAGCATTTGTGTTCTGACAGTATTTCTATTGCTTTAGTTGGTGTTCTTGAAAGAAGATGATGTGATTCTAGTAATTTGAGTTGTTTCAGATGCTTCTATGGTGATTCATGATGCTTGTGGATGTTTCTAGATCATGATTTATCTGTGTTGTTTTTTTCAATTGGTCATTGTGCTCGCGATTGGTCATTTTCTTTTGTGAGTTCATTTATTCATGATCATGGCTAATAGGGTGATTGTAGCGTGTTGCGGATCTTTGAGGCATAATTTTTGAAGGTGTTCCATATTTGAGGATGTTGTTTTGGGTCCTTACTATGCTTTGGCTGATATTTTTTGGTCTGCATTGATAAATTGTTTATTTATTTGGGCAAATAGTTTGTATGCGTCTCATATTTTTTAGGGCTGACATATCGTTGATGTTATCATTAGTTGCGTATATGTATGATCAATTTTTTATACTATTTGATGGTATGGTGTGGGATGTATGATGTGTTCTAGGTGCAAATAATATTCTAATCTTTTGAAGGAAGAAGTAAAGTGTGAAGAAGAGTGAGCAGATGAAAGTGTTTGTGTGCTTAACTGAAACTGTAATCAGGCATTAGAAGATGTTATTTTCTTAGTTCAAAATTTTCTGGATGTAATTTGAATGTGACTATAAGATATTGATTCTTCTTTTGGGCAGTAAGCCTTTTGTATTTGAGCAATGTGCTCTAGGTAGTGTGCCTAAATGCATGTGCATTCCCCATTTGTAATACATTTAACAGTGTATAATCTTGTAGACTAACCTCCACCATGGTTTTTCCCCTAATAGGGTTTCCACATAAAAATCTTGGTGTTATGTGTGTTTTTGATGTGGTGATGGTTTATGCTTTCATGTTTATTTATCAAATATAAGAATAAGTTTAATATGTATAATTTATGTGACAATTGATTTACCCCCCCTCTGAGTTATTTTCCCTTGTGTTGCCAACAATTGGTATCAAAGCCTAGTTCCTTGGAAAAAATTTAATAGCTTGGGAAAGATTTGGGAAGGTGATTCAATAGATTCTAGTAGTCTTCATCAACAACTTTTGGTGGCACTAGATGATCTTGATTAGTCCAAATCTGAAGTCCAAGAATTGCAAGCAAGCCTCGTGAATGCTGAGAAATTCATTCAATCATTGAAATATCAAATCAATAAGTCCAGGGAAAAGAGAAAGGATCTATGTGATCATCTCAAGTAGAAAGAGAGTAAAATCATGGAAGATGATCACCTAAGTCAAACCTTGAAGGAAAAGACAAAAGAATGTGAAAAGCTCACCCTAGATAATGTTTTCCTAAAGCATGAGATGGAATCTATTGCGATGAGGATGACCAAGGATATTGAAGAGAAAAAGAAGAATGAGGAGAATCTTACTCAGTCCTTGAAAGAAATATCTAATGAATGCAAGAAAATTAATGGTGGATTCAATTAGATGGAGCTTGAATTGAAATAATCCAAAAACAATGAAGAAGAGCTTGAAAGACAAATTATTATTCTCAAGGATGAGCTTTCTACTACAAATGAATACAATGAGAAGTTCATGATTAGCTCAACTAGGCTTGATGAACTGATTCAAAGCCAAAAGATTGGAAGTGACAAGCAAGGTCTGGGATATGAGAAAGGAGAAAGTGTTGGACTCAAGGAACACTAAGAGGAGGGGTGAATTAGTGTTCAACAAATTTTATCATTACAATCCAGATCTTAAACCATTTATTGCATTTAAACAAAAGTAAAGATGAAAGCACATGAAGGAAACAATCAAAACACGATAAAACCAAGATTTTTATGTGGAAACCTTGTTAGGGGAAAAACCATGGTGGAGGTTAATCCATAATTTATACTTTGTTAAAAGTATGAAGAAAAAAGGGGAATGCACATGCATTCAGGCACACTGCCTAGAGCTCACTACTCAAAATCAAGAAGGCTCACTTCCTTACAATATATTTGGATTACAACAAAAAGTTGAACTAAGAAAGTAGCATCTACAAATGCTTGATTACAGTTCTGGTTAGGCTCAGTAGACAATATTTTGTCCTTCTGACTAATTCAACACTTCTGCTCGGCTCTACTCTAACTTGCATCACAAAATATTTAATGCACAAGTGAAACTGTGCATAATCGCTCAATTGCCCTTCTAATATTTGCAACACACATCAACACACCTTATTCACACACCAAAATGATATAATTGACCATTTATATATATCTGCTAACAAATATTTAGTTACTTTATGTCGGCTTCAACAAAATAAAAATATTTTCCAATAGTTGGCTCAATCCACATTTAATATTCGATGCGTACCCATCAAAGTCAACTATGGCATAGCTAGGACCCAAAAAAAAATGTTTGAACATAGAAAAATTTAAACATTTTCTCCTTACACATCTGTGACACACTACATACATCAAGTCAACCACCTTGAGCTAATAAACAAAAAATTATCCTGTCGGATCTCCTAACTTATACACCAATTAATGCGACATCACAAAACTTCACAATAAGATAATATAGATACTTAACAACTTTCCCCGAGATCCACAACTCAAAATGATAATCCAGTGAAGCATACAAATCAACATACTAATTAGGTACCCTATTCTTCATTCTCTCTTCCGGTAATACTTTGTTCTTTAATTTTCCTACTAGTATGAGAAAATCTTGATCTACAAACCAGAGTAATGACTTAGGGTCCTTACTATATTTTCGCTGACATTTTTTGGTCCGCATTGATAAATTATTTATTGATTTGGGCTGACATTTTTTAAACGCCTGATATTTTGTAGGGCTGACATGTAGTTGATGTTATCATTAACTTTGTGGATATATATGATTGATTGTTTATACCATTTGATGGTATGGTGTGTGATGTATGGTGTGTGCTAAGTGCGAATAATGTTCTAATCTTTCAAAGGCAGAAGTAAAGTGTGAAGAAGAGTGAGTAGATGAAAGTGTTTATGTGCTTAACTAAAACTATAATCAGGCATTAGAAGATGTTATTTTCTCAATTCAAAATCTTTCGGATGCTTTATAACCTAGGTCACATAACACCACTCTTTTCCAATTTTCATTCAAATATGTCTTAGGAGTCGTAATTGGATTGGCTATCAACCTCACAAGGTGAGTTAATTCTGAACAAGGAAGACCTAGGAAGGGGTTCTTTAAGCTTTTAGGGGTTCACCACCAAGAAAATGCTTGGAAAAGACAAATAAGCATTCAACCTACAAAACCTAGTAATGCAAGCTAAATGAAGGATGCAAATGATGAAATAATGCAATAGGAAGTTAGGATATGTGTACCTAGGAAGTCTAGAAATATGACAAGGATTCTAGAAATGGAAAGAAGCAGTCAAAATGTGCTATGGAGGACTAAAACGCCCTTACTATTGTCTTAGTCCCACTATTATTTTTCAGGGCAGATGCATAATCTTCAGATATAGGAACTAGATCTAGAAGAATTTTAGAAAAATAACTTTAGGAATACTAAGATGCCCTAGGTGGTGAGTTAGTCCCATCTAGAATTTCTAGAATCTCTAAATTTGGTCTTGAGGCTTGATGTCTACACTTCCTTCTTCTTTGATCTCAAATTCTAAAACTTTCGAATTTGGCCTGTAGGTGAGTTTCCATGAATATGACAACTTTGTAATGCAAATTTGCACTTCAAATGATCCTCAAGTCTTTAACCTAAATCTGCAATCACAAACATGCAAGAGAGGGAAAAACTTGTTGATTGTTAGTGAATGGGGGTTTTCCTTGGTCAAACCCCTTGTTGGTAATTAAACCTTGAAATGAAATAGAATGGAAGGAAATGATGAATGAACAACACGCAATGTTACAACTCACCAAATCCTTGTTGTAAAGTCTACAAACTTGTGTGAGATGACTAGCTTGTAAATAGATCTTGAATCAAAGAAATGCTTGATAGATATGGACTTGAATTGCTTGCTTGAATCAAAACCCTACAACACAATTGTTAGCACAAAAACACACATGATGCAAGAAGATATTTAATATGATTCTTGAATCTTGATTATGGCTCCAAATTCTTGATGAAATGCTCTTGAATGCTTAAATGCTTAGAGTGCTTGTAATCTTACTATATGAAAATGAGAGGAAGGAACCTTATACTTATCCATGCTTGATATCCCAAAGTTACACCACACCAAGATGACATATGAATTCATTAATTAAAGGAGGCTAAATCCCACCAAGATTTGAAATTAAATCCCAAAAATACCTCAAGGGGGACTAAGACGCCCTAGGTGGAGTCTTAGTCCTAATGCATGAAACTCGGGGCACAAACTCCAAAAAGGGACCTATTTAGGTGCTTTCAAAATCAAGGTCCCAAGACCTTTGGGGGACAAACATTCCCTAGGTGGCATCTTAGTCTTGACCCAAAAATCAAGGACACTCAGACATAATCATTAAATTATCATTTAGGGTGATCCCACAATAGTGGTTTACACTTTCTAGGAGATCCTATTTTTTGCTGAAATCACATATTTTTAGAAAATATAATGATTTAAGCCTTGAGAAGTTCCATATAAAGGATTCTAATTGAAGAGGGTTTGATCAAAACACCTTAGACCAAGCCCCCTTGGATAGAACCTTGCTAGGTTTAAGCCATACCTATAACATATTCTCCTTTACACCTATCAAAATGCTGATAAAAAACCACTTTTGATTTACCTTTTAGGGGATTAAATGAATTCATTTAAAATTTATTTTTTGTAAGTATGTATTTCTTATTATAAGCTTCCAAAAAAGCATAATTTAAATTACATTTAATTTGATTATTATATTTATTTTTTATTTCTTGTGAATGTAGGTTTTCACCAAAAATCAAGCTCTCTATTCTGCACATGTGGAAAAATAGAAAATTATAAAAAAAATGAAAAATATTGGTGCACTAGAATAGTATGTCCTCGATCCAACAAAAAAATAAAATTGAATTTCGATACATACAAAAAAAAGTTATGTTTTAGCTAGTAAATCATGTCTAAATTGTAACTGGTTTGACTTTGAAACTTAATTAAGAAAAAAATATTCAATGAAATGCTATGAAACCAATTCCATGCAATAGATATCATAGTTATGAATCTAAATTAAAAAAAAAAAAAATTATCTTTCACAGAAAAAAAGTTGTGTTAGCTAGTAACGTCACTCTTTAAAATGGTGTTTACTAGTAAAAACTAGTTTTCAAAGGAGATGGAAAAAGAAGTGAATTTTGATTCCAAAAAATTTTAAATATATATATTTAGAATCTATAGACAAAATTTCACAAATCACTAGTTTGCATCATGTTCAAATTCCTCATGGTTTAGTGGCTATAGGTGCCCGAAAGTGAAGATTTAGTTAAAAAAAATCAGTTCAATGTCCAGTTTGGCCAAAATTGTAAACCAATATTATGGGATCACCCTTTACCCTCTGAAGATTTTCGGGAATTAGCCAGAAAAAGATATAATTCATTGGGATTGCGGATGCAAAATAGGACCAATTAAGACATAACTAGGGATAAATAAAGCAAGGTGGGCCCAAACAAGTGTGAAAGTGCAAGGGTATGCCTTTTCCTACACTACAAATGGATGTTACTAAATAATAATTTGGCTATACGTTTAGCTTTAAACTTTTTATATGACACAAATACAAACTGTTCATGAGGTTTAAGAGGTTTCACTTGTTGAGACTCAAAATTATCTGGTAAAAACTTTTCATGAGAGGCCAAAGGCTTAAATCCACTATGGTAAATAGTATGTATTTGTTCTTCATATGTAAATTTAAGACATTTATGAATAACCAATGGGACCGCATTCATGGATCTTAGCCATGGAAGATCAAACTTCACATGAAACTATTTTGATGTTAGAATTATTGTAAATGAAACATCTCATTTTTTAGGTCCAACTTTTATTAGGAGAGTTATAGAAACGATCATAGGAAAACAAAACTATCATGAGCCTTTAACCATGCTTTTCATTGTCAATAATCATCTTTATAAACTTCATCCATGTATAAGAATTCTTTGGTGGTCACATGCACTACACGCACAAGATCAATGAGTATCCCCCTTGTGGGTTTATCGTTGATTCTATCAATGATATAAAGAGAACCATCAAGTGCATTTATAGATGCATCAATATGTGTAAAATCAATTTCAAGAAATAAATTGGTTCAAACCTTAGAAGGTCGAACTTCAATTGTGTTTATAAAGTTGGATAGATCATTATCATCTTCTTCATTATCACTATATTGAACAAAATTTGTTGAATGACTTGTAAATGGGTTTGTAAATATTTTCAAGTGTTTATTAGGTGGTGAAATGGATTTGTTTCCTTTGTCATTAACACCAGCCAACTAGATTTGATTAGAGTATATGAGATCTTGCACTTGGTGCTTAAGACACATACATATTTTTGTATCGTGTCTATGTGTACAATGATATTAACAAAACGTTTTTGCATTGAAGTTTAGTGGTAGAGGCTTAGTTGTGTCAATGGGCATAATTAGAGCAAGTTGAACCATATTTTTATTTAACAAATACAACATAATCACATGGAGAGAAATGGTAAATTATGAAAATTTCCTATCTCTTGGCCTAAATTGATATGGTGTTGTATTTGTGGCAGCAACTTGTGTCAATTTTTTTAGCAGCTTGAGGAGTTTTTATCTTAATGAAACTTTTATTTTTATTTTTAAATGATTGATTGTTGTTTTGAGGTACAAATTCAGATTGAATGGTAGGATCCAATGAACGTGTAGGTCTTCATATTGAATAATCGATATCTAATAATCACAAAAGGTTATACACAATTGTGTAAAAGATGGATGTTTCATTAACAATATCTTATCTTGAATATTAGGTTGTAAGTTTCTTATGAACACCCTTTGAATATCTGTGTCTAGAAGACTATAGGAAATTTTTGAATAAAGTGATTGGTATCATCCTATAAAGTATGTTATCTTCTCTTTAGGTAACTTGAGGACTAAAGTTTTCTCGAAAGTGCTAAAAGAATTTACTAATGAGTTGTGAAAATAAGGTAATTGATTTGTTTGGCAATGAAGAAAACCAATCCAAGGCCATATCTTATAATGATTTAGGAATTTTTTTTTTCTAGGAGAACATCTTAAAAAATGAAGTCACTACACAAGACAGTAAGATTTGACACATTGTTATTAGGATCTCCTTTACCATTGTATTTTTCAAAGCGAGGTATTTCAATGTTTTGTGGTATAGGTGTTTTAAGATAGGAAATGAAAATGGACTACATGTGGGCTATGTTGGAGGTTTAGCATTGGTTTGATTTTAGTTTAAGTTTGAAACTTGTTGTAACAATGTCTTGTTTTTCCAAATTTTATTTATCACAAGATCATTTAGTAACATGTTTTGAGAATTTGTCGAGTATGGTGAACTAGTATGGATGAATGGTGGGCTATTGTGTTGCATGTTTAAGATGGGTGATGAACATGGAGATGTTATAGATGAAGTGATAAAAATTTAAGGATTTCCACTAGAAAAACCTGAGATTGAGTTTAAACCATTACTATATTGCATTTTTTATGCTATAATCAGAGGTGTAAATGTGGGGATAGAAGGAATTGTTATGGGAGAGGAATTATTTTCCTAATTGGTTTTGAGCGTTAGTCAAAGCTTGAGCACAAGTAGTTTTCATAAGAATATTAGAATATACTATGTGAGATAAGATATGCAACACTTCTATCCCTTGTGATTTATTGATTAACTGCCTAATATTATCCACAATAGGCATTGTATCTCCAGCTAAAGGCTTGGAACTTATGTAGTCTTGAAAACCTTCTAGATCTTTGTCCAATTATTTCAGTTTATCTTTAAGGACATGGGAAATAGTATCCTCCAATTCCAAATGAATGTTAGGTTGAGATGAAGACATGGACAACACATGATTAGGGAGGGAGTCCAAGTTGGATTGGGTAGATGCAATATCTTGAGTGAAAGAGTTATAAGACTTACACTCAACACTTGTTTTTTATTGTGGTTTGGGAAGCCATAAATTTGAAACTGTGTCTCATGGGGATATTAGCTATAGGAAACCATTTCATGAAACTTATAAATATATTATGAGTTTCAAAACACGTTATTGCTCATACAAGGAAGGGTAAACAAAACACAATCACATAAGTTAAATAATTTGCAAATGTAGAACCCAAAATTGCATAGGAATCATAGAGATAAAATTGTGATGCAAATTTTGGTCAAAATTGACTGGACATGGGCACTGGGCACCATAGACCAAAAAGGTTGATTTTTCTAATTTCAAAATTTTCATATGTATTACAGTGTCTAAGGATCCTAATTTGTAAATGTTTAGGTCTGGAAACAAGAAAATTCTCAAAAATACACAATTTTAATTTTTCAATATGTAGAACACAATTATGCATGTAATTTTTATATTTTTCAAATAATTTAATGTGTTCTAGAAGTAATTTTTCGATAATAAAATGTAACAATGAATTGAATCTATTCTGAAAAATCTAGAAATTGTAATTTTTCTATCTTTTGAGATGATAACAACAATATAAATTATCACTTTTTCAACAACATATGCATGCATAAATGACAATTTTAAAACACTTTCAAATTTTTGTCAAACTTTTATCATGACCTAATAATGATTTTTCAATGTATTTTTGACTAGATATTACTTGCAACACTTGAAATAAAAACTATTTACCTTTTGAATTAAAAATTATGTGTAATTTTTTTCTTTTTCAATGTTTCTTATCACAATATTCATACATAAATCATAAATTCAACTTTGTCAAATTGCATTCAAATTTCAACATGACCAAATTAAGATTTCAAAAGGTTTAAAAATGCACAAATGTTGGGTTCATGAAAATTTGATATTGGAAAAATGGATCTAGGATATAAATCAAACTCGTTCAAACATCACAAGGGATAGTGATTAAAGTCGATCTCAAACACCCACTTAGCTACTAACCTCAATGGAAGAGCTAGAATGGTGGATCAAGGTTTTAATCCTTTTGGGGGGGTTTATTGGGATGATGTGATTGTAAAAGAATTTGATCATGCAATGATGTATCTAGGTTAACTATGAAAATACAACAAACTTAGATGATTTCTAAAAAATCCATAACTAAAAGACAATAAATAGAATTCAAAATAGAAAATGGAAAACAAAGAGGAACTTTCCATATGAATTTGAGCTTGACCTAGCTAGATAGGGGCACTAGGCTCCCTATACTAGGAAGTAGATACTCAAAATTAGGTTCCAAACTCTTTCAACTCCATGTCTGTAGTTTCTTATTCTTTGGAATTAGTGTTGAAATATTTGTTTTTCATAGATAAAGTCCACTTTCCCTAATTTATTGACTTTTAGGACTTGAATGCTTGAATAAATAATTAGGTCTTCAATTCTCTTCAATTTCACTTTAGATCTACAAACTACACACAAGAAATAGGGGAAATGATTATGTCCTATAGGGTCCTCCATAAGTCAAACCCCATTTTGGTATTTCTACCTCCACAATAACTATGATGATGTAAAAGAGAGCTTACCCTCGATCACATAGAGACTAAATAATAAACAAGTGACAAATTGACAATTGCTACAACTTATCACTCAGATCTGCATTCCATTATGAACTGAAGACATTATACTCATCACCTTCAAGGAGAAATTGATTCTTGATTTAAAGTCCTACAAGTGTTAGTACTCACAAAATATAAGACATGAAATGTAAAGAAAGCCACACGAAAATATGATGCATTTCTAACATGATGCTTGACTTGAAATATTGTTGTTATTTTTTTGTGAGTTCTACTATTGAATATTCAATTTTTCAATTCAAGATGTTAGGATTGCTTCTCAAAATTCCTATGGTTTCAAATGATAAAAAATACTTGTATTTATATGTAATTCTCCAATTTCCCACAAATTAATTACCAAAATCCAACAAATGATTTTGGATTTTCAAGTGTGAAAATGCTAACATTGACATATTTTAAAATGAGCCAAAATAGGCTAGACAAGGGTTTTTGGCACCCTTTCTAGACCTATCATATTGAGGCCTTAAGTATTGATAATTGATTATTAACTCTTTATTTCTAATTTTACTTCTTATTTTTCAAATATTATTACAAGGCTGACAATTTATGACATTATGAAAAATATTTTTAGCTAAAGACACTCTCATATTGGCAACACCTATTATGGATACAATTTGCAATATGTTAATCTCATACTAAAAAATAGTTAAATTTATTCATGGTTTTCCACACATTATGTGTTAGGGTTCAGGTAGATTGGAGCAATAAACATTGACAATTATATGCAAATTAAATAACCTAGAACTAACAATGAATAATAATACAAAAGAGATCAACACATAATTTATCGTGGTTCACCCAATATGGGATGCATCCATAGAAACTCAATCATCCAATGATTTTATTATCCAGTGCAAAATAGATTACAATCTCGTGAACACCATGTTGCAACATATATCCCAGCCACTTCTAACAAGCTTTTTGGAACCTTATAGAATTAGGTTTTTACAAGATTTTTTTTCATTTGACATGTTAACGGAAAAACCTTGACATGTCAGCAGGAAAAACCCTGACGTGTCAATGGGAAAACCTTGACGTGTTAGCGAGAAAAACCTTGATGTTTCAATGGGAAAACCTTGACATGTTAATGAAAAAAAAAATTGGGGTGATGCTCTGAACCCCATTTCTTGTTGAAAATTTATAGTATTTGCATGATCAGTCTCCACATACCAAAAATCTCTCACTTGGAGACTGATCCTGGATGACACCATTGCACTTGCAGCTCCCACTGGATTATAGGTCTGGCTAGTTTCTTATGTCCACCATTATCATTCATGAAGGCCAATAGAAACTGATGAGGAAATTCGTTTCTCTCATGTAACTTAATTTTTCAACATATCTACAAGGTTCTTAATTGTGTGAATTTTCTCCAGCTTCAATTGTCCATCCTCCAAAACTGATCGGATGAAGTAGTATCTGAGTTGTATGTGCTTAGTTTCTGAATGAAGAGATGAGTTCTTAGCAAGATGAATAGAACTCTGGCTATTAGTGTACAAAGGGCTATCTTCTTCTTGTTGGCCTAATTCCTCCAGAAAACATTGTAACCAAATCATCTCCTTGCTATCTTACATGGCAACAACATACTAAGCTTCAGTGGTTGAAAGTGCAACAACCTTTTGCAGCCTTGAAATCCAACTAATTGTAATACCTCCTTTAGTAAAAGCATACCCTGTACTACTCCTCCTGAAATCAATATCACCTACTAGATCAAAGTCAACATATCCTTTTAGAGTAGAATTTGACCTTTCAAAACATAGTTTCTTTGAGCTAGTACCTCTCAAATATCGTAGAACCCATTTTACCACATTCAAGGTTCCATTCCCATATTTCTCATATACCTGCTCACAACTCCCAATGCATGTGCAATATCTAGCCTTGTGCATACCATTGCATACATCAAGCTACCAACTGCTGATGCATATGGTATCTTAGACATTTTTTCTCCCTCCTCTTGTGTCTTTGAACACATCTCCTTAGTCAGCTTAAACTGACTATGCAAAGGTGTACTAACTACTTTTGCATTCTGCATGTTAAACCTTTTCAACACCTTCTCTACATACTCTGAGAAAAAATATTTTTTTGTTTGTCCTGTCCCATGTGATCCTCATACCAAGGATTTGTTTTGTTGCACCCAAATCCTTCATAGCAAATTAATTTTCTATTTTTTCTACTTAAGTTCATTAATATGCTACATGTTAGACCCAACAACAAACATTTCATCAACATAAAGCAACAAGATAATATAGCTGCCATTACCCAATTTCTTAAAATAAACACAATAATCAGAATGACATCTTTTGTAACCTTGTTCAACCATAAAACTATCAAATTTCAAATACCATTATCGAGGTGCTTGCTTCAGGACATACAAAATCTTCTTTAAACAACGCACAAATTCCTCCTTACTCGTGAACTCATATCCCTATGGTTGCAGCATGTATATTTCCTCTTCCAAATCCCCATGGAGAAATGTTGTTTTCACATCTAGTTGTTCAAGATGAAAGTCTTCCATAGCCACAAGACTTAGAATAGTTGTAATAGAAGTCATCTTTACAATCAGAGAAAATATTTCATCAAAATCTATAACTTTTTGTGTGCAAAACCTTTTACCATGAGTTTGGCCTTACATCTTTTCTTACCTCCATCTTCTTCCTTCAACCTGTAAATCCATTTATTTGGAAATTCTCTTTTACTTGCAGGAAATTGGACTAAGTCCCAAGTCTGATTCTGCAACAAGGAATCCATTTCCTCTCTCATGCCTAGCTCCCATTGTTTTTTGGTATCTACTTGATTGTTTCTTCATAACTTTTAGTTTCACCAGAATCAATTAATAATATAGAATAAACGATGGAGAAAATATTTTTGGGGGTCTAGTTATCCCTGTAAAATGTCTAACACTTGTAGGAGTTTGTGGGATAACTTGTTGTTGCTAAGCATTAGGTACCACTGGCATTTCATTTTCTAGAATCTCATCCCACACCACATATTCCTTTTTGGCCTATCCATGCTTCTTTTCCTACAACTGATCCTTATACATGACCTTCTCATTGAATATAACATCTCTACTCCTAATGATTTTATGATTTTCATAATCTCATAACCGATAACCAAATTCATCTACTCCATATCCAATTAAGGTACATTTTTTAGACTTAGTGTCAAGCTTGGTTCTATTCTCACTATCAACATGGACAAAAGCTTCACAACCAAAGGTTTTCAAAAATGAATAGTTTACCTTTTTACCCATCTCTACATCCTCTAGATTCTACCATTCAAAGGATTTGAAGGTCCCCTATTTATTAAATAAATAGTGATATGTACAACATTTTCCCAAAAGTATAAGGGTAGTCCAACATGAAATCTCATGCTCCTTGCATGTTCCATAGTTTTCTTATTCATCCTCTTAGACACCATTTTCTTGTGGGGTTCGAGGAACCATTTTATGCCTACAGATTCCATTGTATGAACCAAAATTTTCAAATTATCTACTGCAATACTCGCCTCTATTATCATATTTGAGCTGCTTCAAATTTTTTCCTATCTCATTCTCAACCAAAGCTTTCCACTTTTTAAAAGTTTCAAATACTTCTAATTTTTGTTTTAGGAAATACACCCATGTTTTCCTAGTTGCATCATCAATAAAAGTAACATAATAGCAAGAGACACCAAGAGAAAATACCTGAGCTAGTCCCCATACATCTGAATGCACAAGGTGTAATCTCTCACACTTCTTCTCTTTCCCAACTTTGAGAAACCAAAATATTTTATGTTTTTCATAAACACAATTTTCACAAAACTCCAAGTCAATCTGCTCTAAACTTGGTAGAAAATTTATGGAGTGAAGAATCTTCATCCCTTTCTCACTCATGTGCCCAAGTGTATAGTGCCACAATTCTATTTTTGTCCCTGTAGCAAGTGCTATAACTATCTCAATAGCAACTGTTTCTATAGCAACTAAGGTAGAATAAGTATTAGTAGTGCACAAATATATGTTAGGGTTGGAAAGGCATATATCTAATAATTAAATGCAGATTTAAGTAATAAACAAAGAAACTAAAAACACAGAATAAATTATAACATAGAGAATTTAATGTGGTTCACCCAATTCGGGCTACATCCACCAAACCGCAGCCATTCAATGATTTTATTATCCAGTGCAAAAAACCTATTACAATCTTGCAAATAATCATGTTTTTCATCATAATGTAACACCCATCTGAACCCCTTTTTAAAAAAATCTTAGAAGCTTCCAGATTTTGGGTTCTACAAAGTCGATTTTTTCTTTTTTCGTTGATTTTTTCCTTTTTCGGTGATGACACGAAAAAGTAGGAGGAAAATTTTTCTCGAGGGTTGCCACCCTTGAACCCCCACCCAAACCCCGGCAAGGATACATGCTAGGGTGTACAGTATACCATGGGCTATATAGTATAGCATGATCAATTTCCACATACCAACAATCTCCCACTTGGAGACTAATCAATCTCCACACCAACACAATCTCCCACTTGGAGACTGATCCTGGATGACACTGCTGCAATTACAACTCCCACTAGAAATAAGTACCTCAGACCCTGTTGCTCTGTTATACTTGAATTCAACCTTGAAGGCCAACAGAAGTTGAAGAGGACATCAACTTCTCCCTTGTCACTACCTTTGTAAACATATCTGCTGGATCGACATTTGTATGTATCTTGTCCAGCTTGACCTGTCCATCCTCCAACATCGACCGAATGAAATGATATCTCAACTATATGTGTTTTGTTTTAGAATGCAAGGTAGAATTCTTTGCAAGATGTATAGCACTCTGGTTATCTGTAAACAAGTAATTTATAGTCTGTTGTTTTCCCAACTCATCCATGAAAAGTTGCAGCCATATCATCTCCTTTGTTGCCTCTGTTGCAACAACATACTCTACCTTTGTGGTGGATAAAGCAACCACCTTTTGCAATCAATAAATCCAGCTCACTGTTGTCCCACCAACTATAAATACATAACCTGTGGTACTACACCTAGTATCTATATCCCCTACCAAAACTGAGTCAACATAGCCTTGTAAATCAATATTAGAGCCCCCAAAACATAAACATTTATTGGATGTACCTCTCAAGTACCTGAGAATCCATTTTACCGCATTCTAATGCTCAACTCCAGGATCACTCAAATACCTGCTAACAAATCCTATGACATGTGCAATATCCAGTCTCGTGCATACCATGGCATACATTAAACTACCTACAGCTGAAGCATATGGTACCTTGGACATTTTCTCTTCCTCCTCTTGTGTCTTTGGACACATATCCTTAGTCAATTTGACATGACTAGGCAAAGGTGTGCAAATAGCTTTTGCATTCTCCATATAAAATCTCTACAACACCTTTTCAACATAATTAGCCTGAGATAAAAACAATTTTCTATTTTTCCTATCTCTACAAATTTTCATACCAAGGATTTGTTTTGCTGCCCCCAAATCCTTCATAGCAAAAGATTTTGCTAACTCTTGTTTTAGCTCACTTATGTGATCTATGTTAGACCCTTCTACAAGCATGTCATCAACATATAAACATAAAATAATGTAGTTGTCATTATCTAACCTCTTAAAATAAACACAATGGTCAGAATTACACCAACTATAGCCTTGCTCACCCATAAAACTATCAAATTTCAAGTACCATTGCCGAGGTGCTTGCTTCAAGCCATATAAACTTTTCTTCAATCTGTACACTAGTTTCTCCTTACCTTTGACTTCAAATCTTTGTGGCTAGTCCATATATATTTTCTCTTCCAAATCACCATGGAGAAAGGTTGTTGTAACATCTAGTTGTTCTAAATGCAAATCTTTAACAACCACAATACTTAAAACAATACGAATAGAATTCATTTTAACAACTAGAGAGAAAATCTCATCAAAATCAATACCCTTTTTCTATGCAAATCCCTCTATGACTAATCTAGCTTTAAATCTCTTCTTACCTCCATCCTCCTCTTTCAGCCTATAAACCCATTTGTTTGGTACATTCCTTTTATCTACAGGCAACTTGCATGCAACTTGCATAATTCTCAAGTTTGATTTTTCAGTAAGGAGTCCATTTCTTCTTCCATTCAATGCTCCCATTGAACCTTGGTATCCACCAACATAGCTTCATCATAATATTCTAGTTCACTAGCATCAGTTAACAAAATAGTATACAAAGAGGGAGAGAATCTTTCTAGAGGTCTACTTATCCTTGAAGATCGTCTAACATTCATAGGAGTTTGTGGTATTTGTTGTTGTTTTTGTTGTTTCCCAGCATGAGGAACCACTGAAACATCATTGTTTGGAATATTATCCAACACTGTATAATCATTTTCTTTCTTCTCATGCTGCAACAACAAATATTTGAACAACACTTTCTCATTGAATATGACATTTATGCTTCTCACAATTTTCTGATTTTCAAAATCCCAAAACCTATAACCAAATTCATCAATGCCATATCCAGCAAATATACATTTCTTTGATTTTGCATCAAGCTTGGTTCTATTTTTCAAAATCTACATGTGCAAATGCTTCACAACCGAAGGGTTTGAGAAAAGAATAACTCACCTTCTTACCTTTCCATGCTTCATCTAGAATACCACAACCCAAAGGATTAGAGGAACCTCTATTAATTAAATAAACAACAGTGTTTACAATCTCTACCCACATTTTTAAAGGCAACCTAGCATGCAATCGCATACTTCGTGCACGCTCCATTATTGTTCTATTCATGCGCTCAGCCACTCCATTTTCCTGTGGAGTCCTTGGAAGCATTTTTTGCCTACAAATACCATTAGAGGAACAATAATCTTCAATCTCTTTGCTACAATACTCACCACCATTGTAAGATCTGAGACATTTTAGCTTTTTACCCATCTCATTCTCAACCAAGCTTCTCCATTTTTTAAAAGTTTCAAATACATCATATTTATGCCTAAGGAAATAAATCCATACCTTCCTAGTTGCATCATCAATGAATATAACATAATACTGAAAGCCACCAAGAGAAGATACCTATGTTGTTCCCCATACATCTGTATGCACAAGCTCCAATTTTTCATCTTTCTTTTTCTTCCCATCCTTGAGAAAACTTACTCTCTTTTGTTTTCCATACACACAACTTTCACAGAAATCTATATTAACACATTTTAGACCTGGTAAAACATTATTTGAATGAAGTACTTTCATACCTTTTGTACTCATATGTCCGAGTCTATTATGCCATAGTGTTGATTTAGAGTCCACAGCAACTGTATGATCTTCTACCTACTGAACTACAATAGTTGTTCCTGAACATTGACCTTTTTCCATAACAATTAAAGTAGAAGGAACAATATGACCTATACAAGATATAAGGTGCCTAATTTCACACCTTGTTCTACCACTAAGGCACCCTTTGTGACCTTCCAATTTTTATCACTAAATGTAACAACACAACCTTCATCATCTAGTTGCCCTACTGAAATTAAATTTTTACTTAACTTTGGAACATGCCTTACCTCATGTAGTAGCCAATGATTCCCATTCTACAACTTAATCTTGATTCTTCCCTTTCCAAAAATTTGACAGGGTTCGTTATCTCCTAAATAAACCAACCCAAAATCCCCTTGGACATAATCAAGAAAATAACTTCTATGGGGGTAGCATGAAATGAAGCCTCTGAATCTATCACCTAGGAATCATCAACATTATCAAGGGAAAGAATCAAAGCATCCTCATCAGTTTTATTACTTACCATATTTTCCTCTCTACTTCCTTCATTTTTGTCTACTTCTTTATTTTTTCAAGACCAACAATCTTTCTTTAAATAACCTAGCTTACCATAGTACCAACACTCCCTCTTGTCTCTAGATTGGGACTTTCTGTCCTTTGATTTTCCTCGTGACTTCCCACGATTTCCAAAATTGTTTCCTCTCTCCTTTGTTTTGTCCCTGCTTTTTGCATTCAAAACACTGTCTGATGTGGATGTTCCATGTGAGCTTTTCCTACGAATTTCCTCGCTCAAAATAAGACCAACAACATCATCAAATTTCAATGTATTCAAACTATAAATAGAATTGCTAATAGCCATTACCAAGCTATTCCAACTTTTAGGAAATGAACACAGAATCAAAAGAGCCCTAACTTCTTCATCAAAGTTTACTTTTACAGAAGTTAATTAACCGGTGACCGTATTAAACTCATTTAAATGATCAGTAACTGACCCACCTTCTACCATTTTCATATTAAATAAACACTTCATAAGAAATACCTTATTTGAAGCAGAAGGGTTTCCATCAACTCTGGAGTTGTCTTTTCTTTTGTAATATTGAATGCCACCGATTGTGCCAAGCATAAATGAATACTACCAAGAGCCTTTCTATCCAAAATCTCTCAGTCCTCATCAGACATTGCTTGGGGTTTCTTGGTTTTCCCTTCCAATGGCTGCCATAAATCCTTCTGATAGAGGTAGTACTCCATCTGCATCTTCCATAACTAATAGTTCTACCCATTAAACTTCTCAACCTTCTTACCCTCATCTTCCATTACTCCCACTCAACCGTGAGACCTTCCTATAGACAATAATCAAAACACAACCCACTCTAATACCACTTCTTAGGGTTAGAAAGGAACATATCTAACAATTAAATGCAGATATAAGTAATAAAAAAGAAACTAAAAATACAGAGAATTTAGAGTGGTTCACCCAATCCGGGCTACATCCACCAAACCGCAGCCATCCAATGATTTTATTATCCAGTGCAAAAAACCTATTACAATCTTGTGAATAATCAAATTTTTCATCATAATGTAACACCCATCCGAACCCCTTTTTAACAAGCTTAGAAGCTTCCTATTTTTGGGTTCTACAAAGTCAAATTTTTCTCGAGGGCTTCCTCCCCTGAACCCCCGCTTTTCAAGGGCTGCACCCTTGAACCCCCGCCCAGGGCCCGGCCCGACCCCAAACCCTGGCAAGGATACATGCCGAGGTGTATAGGATACCATGGGCTATATAGTATAGCATGATCAGTCGCCAGATACCAGCAATATAATGTGTCTACCTTTTCACCTTTAGCTACTACTAATGCACCTTTAGTGACCTAGAATTTCTCTAAAAAGGTAATTATGTAGCCTTCACTACCTAGTTGTCCTGGAGAAATTAAATTATTTCTCAAATTTGGAAAATGACTTACCTCCTGTAGTGACCATTCATTCCATTCTACAACTTGATTTTTATCTTTCCTTTTCCAACAATTTGATAGGGTTCATCATCACCCAAATATAATTTTCCAAAATCACCTTGAACATAATCTACAAAATATTTCCTATGGGGTGTGGCATGAAATGAAGCCCTTGAATCTATTACCTAGGAATCATTAGCATTATCTAAACATAGAATTAAAGAATTTTGTAATTTATCACTTGCAACATTAGCTTCCTTAATGTCATCATGTTGTATGTCTCCTTGTTTTCCCTTTCGAGACCAACAATTCTTCTTCAAGGGTGATCCCACAATACTAGTTTACAATTTATGGGAGATCCTAATTTTTGTTGAAATCACATATTTTTAGAAAATATAATGATTTAAGCCTTGAAAGTTTCCATTTAAATGATTCCAATTGAACAGGGTTTGATTGAGCCACCTTGGATCAAACCCCCTTGGATAGAACCTCACTAGTTTTAAACCATACCTATAACAGAGTCTCCTTTACACGTATCAAAATGCTGATAAAAAATCACTTTTGATTTACCTTTTGGGGGATCAAATGAATTAATTTAAAATTTATTTTTTCTAAGTATGTAGTCCTTATTATAAGCTTCCCAAAAATTATAATTTTAAATAAATTTAATTTTATTATTATATTTATTTTTTATTTGTTGTGAATGTAGGTTTTTCATTGAAAATCAATCTCTTTGTTCCGCACATGTGGAAAAATAAAATATTATCAAAAAAAAAATGAAATATATCAATGCACCAGATATTGAAGTCCTTGATCCAACAAAAAAAGAAAAATTCAATTTTGATACATACAAAAAATATTATGTTGTATATAGTCCACCTATGTCTGAATTGTAATTGGTTTGACTTCAAAACTTGATTAAGGAAAAAAAATCAATAAAACACTATGAAACCAAGTGAAAGTGCTAGATATCATAGTTACAAATCTAAATTCAGAAAAAATAGAATTTTATCCTTCATGGAAAAAGTTATGTTGTATACGGTGAGCATCACTCCTTAAAAATGGTTTTTACTGGAAAAAACTAGTTTTCAAAGGAGATGGAAAAATAAGTGCAATCTGATTCCAAAAATTTTGAATAAAATATATTTAGAATCTATAGACAAAATGTCACAAATTACTAGTTTTCATCATCTTCAAATTCCTCATGGTTTAGCCGCTATAGGTGCCTAAGAATGAAGATTTAGTTAGAAAAAATCAGGTCAGTGTCTAGTTTGGCAAAAAATTGTAAACCAGTATTGTGGGATCACCCTCAAGTTTCCTGGATTTCCATAGTGCTAACAATCCATTCTTCTTCTGGATTAGATCTACCTTTCTTCGCCTTCCCTTGTGACTTCCCACAATTTGTTAGGCTTTTTGCTCTCTCCTTTGTTCTTCCCCTATTTCTACAATTAAATCATTACCCAATGTTGAACTCTCACCTATGCTTTTCCATCATATTTCCTCACTAAGGATAACACCAACAACATCATCAAATTTCAATGTATTTGAACCAGAGAGAGTTACTTACTTGACCATTACCAAGCTATTCCAACTTTCTAGAAAAGAACATAAAACCAAGATAGCCCTCACCTCTTCATCAAAATTCACTTTTACAAAAGTTAACTAACTGGTAATCATATTAAACTCATTTAAATGATCTATCATAGATCCACCTTTAATCATTTTTAGATTAAACAAACGCTTCATAAGAAATACCTTGTTTGAAGCTAAAGGATTTTCATATTCAAAGCTTCCATTAGATTATTTGTTGTCTTTGCTTCTATTATATTGAACACCACAAATGGTACCAAACACAACTGAATGCTTCCCAATTCCTTTCTATCTAGAATCTCCCATTCTTCATTTGACATCGTAGCATCTTTCTTTAATTTTCCTTGCAATGGTTGCCATAGATCCTTTAGATACAAATAATCTTCCATCTGCATCTTCCATAATTGGTAATTCTATCCATTGAGCTTTTCAACCTTGAATTTTCCTTCTTCCATTGCTCCCACTCAACTCTAGAGGTTTCCTGCCAATCAACTGAAATACACACGGCTTTGATAACAATTGTTAGGGTTTAGGTAGATTGGAGCAATAGACATTAAAAAATTATATGCAGATTAAATAACCTAGAAATAACAATGAATAATAACACAAAATAGATCAACACATAATTTAATGTGGTTCACCCAATATGGGCTACATCCACAGAAACTTAACCATCCAATTATTTTATTATCTAGTGCAAAATAGATTACAATCTCGCAAACACCATGCAACAACATACATCCCAACCACTTATAACAAGATTTTTGGAACCTTCTAGAATTAGGGTTTTACAAGGTCATTTTTCATTTGAATTGTTAATGGAAAAACTTGATGTGTCAACGGGAAAAACCTTGACGTGTCAGCATGAAAACATTGACGTGTTAATGGGACAAACCTTGACGTGTTAATGATTTTTTTTTTAGGCGATGCCTCAAACCCCATTTCTTGTTATGAGTGTACAGTATTTACATGATTAGTTTCCACATACCAAAATTAATCACAAAAACTATTCCATTTTATACTTCTATTTTGGGAAACCCACATAATGCAAAATCTAACATTATTGGCACACAACTATTTATGTCAATGCCAATACCCATTGTACATATGGTGGGAATAAAAACTATGGATACATTATTTATTCCTTTTGGTGGCTTTTCTTTAGATGTACTTAAAGAAAACCTTGGTGCTTCTTAGCCCTTTGTCTATACAAAATCTATATCTATCATTCCATAAACTTTCATTGTCCATACATGCATTGTAGACCCTATTCTAAGCAAACTTGCAAAATTTTGGTCATCTAAAAAGCCAACTTTCAAATCTAACAATTAACTCTTCACAACCATTAATCACACCATACTATAGGTATAATCCACTTGCATTAAAAATTATTGCTATACCTGTTTTATAAGGCTTCAAAACACCAATATTTAAAAATTATGGTGGAAAAGGAGATCTTCGAAGTCATATTTATGCTTTCACTTCTTTATGTAGTGACTTTCTTTTTCAAGATGCATAAAGTAGTGAAAAAATATTCACATGGTCTTTGAAAGATATCGTATTAGATTTTTTTTCTTATTACTTGATAACTCAATTCATGCATTCAAATAACTAACTAATTAGTTTATCCAATACATCTAGGCTAATATTGGACCATAGGTCACATTTAATGACCTTGTACTTTGTAAATAAGGACTTGTTGAGAAAGTTACTAATTTTATTTTTCATTATCAATTATTTTTTTCTCAAATACCCTATGCACTCTTAGATTTTTATGTACAATCACTATTCATCAAAAACTTTTAGCAAGCATTAAGGGATAAACTTCTATTAATGAAATAATTTTTTTCTCTTATTTGCATTATTTTGTGAGATTACCAATAAAATATAAGTTGGTATGGGGAATTATCCTCATTGACTCGCTTTGATAGACAAGGTGGTGCTTCTTCTTTTGGAACTTATAAAATAAATAAAATTTTCAACTAAAAAATAAGTGTAGTTATTGCATCACATATTTTTGAGGTCTTAGCTATAGTACCTTCAAAGCATATTTTTTTTTAAATCATATGAATATTTATATAGTATAATGTAAAAACTTCTAAAATATAATATAATTACACTTTCTCCAATTAAAACACTTCTAACTCACCAACCTTTGTCAGCTTCGTATGATTTGAAATCCTTCTATCAATTTCATTATGTTCCTAGATATGATACTAAATGATGTATGTGTCTTTTCTATCTAGTCCAACACCTCATCAACATAGGGTCTATCTAGATATATGATAAAAAATAAAGTTCTTAAAATTTAGTTGCAAAGCTGAATCAATAACTACAAATTTATAGTAACCAATTTCTATCACATTGAACTACTAAATTCATTTCAACTAAAACTTCTCCCTTTACATTTCATCAAAATGAAATAAATAACATTATAAACATGGTTGATGTATACACCCAATCACCTCAAGTGTGTGACATCACTATTCCTATAATATATTTTTCTTCAAAAGACTTTCCTATTGATATAGAGGATGGATCTCTCTACATACCTGCTCGTATTAATGAGAGGAAAATTACTGGTGTTCTAGTTGATCCTTGCAAGAAGCTAAATGTTATCACAAAAGAAATACTCTTTATCAATGGTTTTTATAAAGATAAATATAATAATACTTCAATGAATATTCCAACACATGATGGTATTTCTCTTCTTACCATGGGTTCCTTACTTTCACACAATTCAGGTTGGACCCAAGTATGTGGAAACCACATTTTTTGTATCCCTAGTTTTGACTTATTCACGGTGAAGTTTTTCATTATATGGATAACTTCTATGAATTCGATCACTTCCATGATACATAAATCTTTAAAATTTCCTCAAAATGGAATAATGCATACTATCCAACACACTAGATAAAAATCACTTGTGTCCTATGAGGTGATGCAGGAGCATCAAGGGGTACTAGCAATCAACATCACCCAAAATGAAAGTGTTTTAATTTTTATTATTTCTTTAGGTTTGGTAATTATTTCGTTGGAGAATAAATTGTAATATTAGGCCTAAATAAATATTAAATAATTTCCTTTTATTATTTTGTTGTAAATTTTGGGAGTGGAGATACTTTAGGAGGTAATTTAAATGAGAAAAAACCAAAAAGGAAAACATGGTGTGGATTTTTGGAGGTTAAAAAATGCATCAAGGAGAATGTAATGCATTTTCTAATTGTTGGTGAATCCTTTTCAATTGCATGGGTGTAGCCTTTTTAAAGGAGGAAAAAAATAGATTTCTAGAAAGTAGTGCAAGAGTGGTATTGACAATTTTTGGATTTTAATTAAAAGGTATATTTTTAAAGAAGAAGAGGGGGGAATGGATTTTATTGGGGGGGGTTGGAGAAGGAATTTTGTTGCAGGTTTGAAGAGGTTTTCCAGAAGTAAATAGATTGGTGATATCAAGGTTTGTTGTAGACATGGTTTCTAATCAAAGGTTGTAAGTTGTAGAAGCTAGAATCTTGTGTAGGAAGATAGTTTAAAGGAGAACATTTTGGATTTGTTATTTGTTGTCTCTTATCAAATTTTGTTTTAGTTTTAATGGATTTAATCAACCCCTATGGGTGCAAATAAAATGTAATTTTAGATTTGGTTATTTTAAATGAGAAGCTTAAGTCTCTTCTTGCATGTTTTAGTGACCTTGTTAATCATTTTCTAAGTTGAATTAGTTGTTGTGGGTTGTGAGGGAGGGTTGTTTTCCCTCACTTCATCAGTGGTATTAGAGCTAGTGTTCTTGAGAGTGTAGGCAGAAGTGTCGATTGGAGGCAGTTTTCACTAGGATAGGTGAGGGTGGAGAGTGTGTGGATTTTGTTTGTAGATGGGTGTGCAACCTACAGGAAGACATTTTCAAAGGGCTTGAGGAACTAAGGCTCCAATGGTTGTAAAAAAATCACTTAAGGAGGAATTTTACAATAATATTGGTGAATATTGAAAGATGGTTTTGTAAAAAGATCACTGAAGGAGATAGTTTATATAAGTAAAACTTGAGGATTTGAAGATTTGTGTTGGGGCTTGTGAGGCCTTGAAAATAGAAAAGCAGGAAAGAATTAGAGAGAATTTTGAGGCTTGTGAGGCCTTGAAAATAGAAAAGCAAGAAAGACTTAGAGAGAATTTTGAGGCTTGTGAGGTTTGGATTTTGAGGATTTTGGGACTTGAGAAATCAAAGAAAGAATTAGAGAGAGAGAGAGAGAAAGAATAAATAAGGGTTGAGATGATAAAATTTCAGCAAAAAGTGGATGAATTAAAAGAAGAGATTGAAAGAAGAAGAAAAGAAAATAGGAGAGTTGGAAGTAATTGTGATTACCTTTCTAATGATAATTTGATTGTAGGAAAGAAAGAGGATGCAATAATAGTGGGTGGCAGAAGAAAAAGTGTTGCAGTAATGAGGCTTCATGAAATCTTTGTGCAAAAGAATGAAAAGGAAGGTGAAGAGAAAGATGAAGGAGATAATGAAATCATAAAGGAATAATGAACATAGTTGCAATAGAGGTAGAAGACGAAAAGAAGGATATAAAAATAGTTGAGTATCCTTTGGAGGATAAGAGGAAAGAAGAAAAGTTGAAAGCGTTTGCAGCAGAGACATTCCTTTTTGAAGGTATGATAAAGGTGAAGTTGCAAGATGTAGTTGTGGAAGAAGCAAATAGTGTAGAAATAAATTGTCCATTGGAGGACATGTTGCTGAATTTAGAAGATGGTAATGGAAAGTTACAACATGCATTATTGAAGGCATGAAAGAAGAGAGCAAGTTAAAATTTGTAGTAGAGATGGAGGAGCATCTTGAAGGTGTAAACCTTGAAAAATAGAGATAAGTTGCAACAGAGGAAGAGGAAGTTGTGCCAGTAGAAATCAAAGAGGTAATGTTTAATGGGTTTGGTGCAGGAGCACCTTGCTCATTGAATGCCTTCAAAAGGAAAAACTATAAAATTTGAGTTTTCAAATACAAAAGCATGTAAAAGATTCATGTTGAGAACAATTCCAATGTATTTAAGTCCCTAATAGGTCTCTAGGTTGTCAAAATTATGGAAAAAGAAAAACTTGCAAAAAATGCAAAAAGTTGTCAATTATGTAAAAATGCAAAAAGAGCAAAAAAGTAAGAATATGAAGAGTCAAGTGGGAAAATAGAAGGTTGGGTTTATTGGGAACTGAAGAGGCAGTTGCATAACTATTCTAATCATCTCTATAAAGCATGTAAAAGGTGAGGAAAAGGAAGTCATTTAGTTTTGAAACCAATTTTGGTAATAAAGAGTACCCTATTTTAATAATCAACGTTTCTTTTGTGATCTTTCCATCTTTTTGGTTTGTATAGAATCATCAAGTCTTGTTTTCTGTTGGTTTGAATATATTAAGGTTGGGACACTTCAAATAAAGTGGTTTTTGAAGATTAATTAGAATTTAAGGGTTGGTTGCAAGCTTTTTACTTATAACTATTTGTGACCCTTAAAACAGGGTTTTGAGAGTCTTTTAAGCTTTATACCACCATTCCACTGATGGAGGTTAGTTAGATCAGTGGAATGGGATTTTATTAGTTTTTATTTTATTTTATGAATGTGTGTGGGTTCAAGGGAAGCAATGGTGCAATTTTTTTATGTTTCCTTTAACATAAATTTTTAGTTTTCCTCATGAAAATTAGTGGTTACAAGCATGGTAATGAAGAAACAACATGTGTATGGGCTTGGTGATGACTAAAGAAGCTTGTGCAGACATAATATCACATGCTTGAAGTTGTGGAAAAGTACTAAGAGTTTTGTAAAGGGAATTTTCAATAAACCCTTGGTTGCTTGATTCTAAATGATGCTTGAATGAGGGTTTAACAATAAGATGCATTATTGAGCTTTTCAATCACTAAAAGTTGGTGAAATGGAAGTTTTGAAAACTGAATCAATGTTTTCCAAGGCTAATTGGGTGTTTGGAGTTGATTTTAAGGTACTTCCTTTGAAATTTTGACCTAATTGGTGTGATTTGGCAATAGGTAGTCTATTATTTCTCACACATTTTCCAAAACTAGTATGTTTACTCTTGTGATATGTTATAATAGGCTGAAATGGGTTTTAGAATATGCTTTTAGGCTATAAAGATACAAAATTATTGAAGATGAATCACCTGTTTTAGGGGTTTGGTAACCTACTAGAGATATGGTGGTTCAATTGCTAGAAAGAGTGAATCTGATAAAACAGTGAAAAGAATGGATGTTTATGTTTGGAAATTTTCTTAATGATGTTGTTACAGATGTCTCAATGCTTGGAAAAGGTTTAGTAGGAAAACTTGTTGAATTTGATGATGTGAGTAAAGTTAACTCTATGTGCAAAAGGGTGTTTGACTACAAGAAAGTGCAATTATGTGTAAATAGAGGTATAGGTGATTGTCTTTGTGTTGTAACTGTTAAAGTGATGATATTAAAGGTTTATTTATGGTTTGGAAAAGGTCTTGAAATAGAAATTATTGTTTTGGTGTATTTGAACAATGTGGAGTCAAGGTATGTTTGGTGAATAATGAAAGAATTGGTTGTTTTAGTGTTCCTAATCAAGTTTTTGGTAGATGCTCTGCATCAATTAGTATTAGAGCTAGTTGATCTGGTGTTTGTGAAATTTTGTTGAGTTTTTGGTTGTAGGTGCTTGATCCATTTAAGCTACAAAGAGGAAGAGTTATGAGAATTTGTCTATTGGCAAACAAGCTGAGGTCTGTGGTCACCATCCTCCAATGGAGATTAAGTTGGGTAGGAGGTGCAAAAAGAGAGTGAGGCATCTTCCAGGATCTATTGGGTAAGATGGATGGTTTGCTAAGTTGGTGTAGTGAGGCATTGAAGGAGATGGATACCTGTCTGAAGAAGCACTTGAGTTTGTAGCCATTTGAAGAGTTTAAAGTTAGTTTGAAGAGTACTCCATTGATGGGAGTAGATGAAAAGATTATTGGTCAGAGAAGGTCAAGGATGAATTATGGAAAAAGAGGAGAGATTTCTTGGAAAAAGGAAATGAGTATTGTGAAAGGACAATCATGTGTCCTTTTTAATGAGAAAAGTGATTGTGAACCTGATAGGAAAAGAAGAGAGAATGCAAAAGACAAGTGAAGACAAGAAAAAGTCATAAATGAAGATAGAGTTGAAGGAAAAGACATTGAAGGAAATAACAAGATTCAAGAACAAAGGAAGAGGAAGTAGTCCAAGAAAAATTTGAAGTTGATATTCAATTGAAATTACAAGAAAGGTTGATACAACATGTTTCCAAAGGGACATGGAAAGATTTTGTAGGCTGCTTGTATGGTGTGGGAGCACCTTACTCACTGAATGCCTTCAAAAGGAAAAAATTGTAAAATTTGAGTTTTCAAATGTAAAAGCATGTAAAAGAGTCATGTTGAGAACAATTCCAATGTATTTAAGTCCCTAATAGGTCTCTAGGTGGTCAAAATGATGGAAAAAACAAAACTTGCAAAAAATACAAAAGTTGTCAATTATGTAAAAATGCAAAAAGAGCAAAAATGTAAGAATATGAAGAGTCAAGTGGGAAAATAGAAGGTTGGGTTGATTGGGAACTAAAGAGGTAGTTTCATAAATATTTTAATAATCTCTATAAAGCATGTAAAAGGTGACGAAAAGGTAGTCATTGAGTCTTGTAACCAATTTTGGTAATAAAGAGTACCCTGTTTTAGTAAACAATGTTTCTTTTGTGATCTTTCCATATTTTTGGTTTGTACAACATAATCAAGTCTTGTTTTCTATTGGTTTGAATAGATTAAGGTTGGGACACTTCAAATAAAGTGGTTTATGAAGATCAATTAGAATTTAACGGTTGGTTGTAGGCTTTTTACTTATAATTGTTTGTAACCATTAAAATAGGGTTTTGAGAGTCTTTTAAGCTTTGTACCACCATTCCACCAATGGATGCTAGTTATACTGGTGGAATGGGATTGTGTTAGGTTTATTTTTATTTTATGAATGTGTGTGGGTGCAAGGGAAGCAATGCTGCAAATTTTTGGTGTTGCCTTTAACAGAAACTCTAAGTTTTCTTCATGAAAATTAGTGGTTACAAGCATGGTAATGAAGAAACGACATGAGTATGGGCTTGGTGATTATTGAAGAAGCTTTTGCAGACATAATCTCACGTGCTTGAAGTGGTGGAAAAGTACTAAGAGGTTTGTAAAGGAAATTTTCAATAAACCCTTGGTTGCTTGATTCTAAATGATGCTCGAATGAGGGTTTAACAATAGGATGCATTATTGAGCTTTTCAATCACTAAAAGTTGGTGAAATGGAAGTTTTGAAACCTGAATCAGTGCTATCTAGGGCTATTTGGGTGTTTGGAGTTGATTGTAAGGTACATCCTTTGAAATTTTGATGTAATTGGTGTGATTTAGCAATGGATAGTCTATTGGTTCTCACACTTTTTCCCAAACTAGTATTTTTTCTCTTGTGATATGTTCTAATAGGCTGAAATGGGTTTTAGATTATTCTTTTAGGTTGTAAAGATACAAAATTATTCAAGATGAATCACCCATTTTAGGGGTTTGGTAACCTACTAAAGATATGGTGGTTTGATTGCTAGAAAGAGTGAATATGATAAAATAGTGAAAAGAATGAATGTTTATGTTTGGAAACTATCTTATTGATGTTGTTATAGATGCCTCAATGCTTGGAAAAGGTTTAGTAGAAAAACTTGTTGAATTTGATGATGTGAGAAAAGTTAACTCTATGTGCAAAAGGGTGTTTGACTACAAGAAAGTGCAATTTTGGGTAAATAGAGGTATAGGTGATTGTCTTTATGTTGTAACTATTAAAGTGATGATATTAAAGGTGTATTGATGGTTTGGAAAAGGTCCTGAAATAGAATTTGTTGTTTTGGTGTACTTAAACAATGTGGGGTCAAGGTATGTTTGGTGCATAATGAAAGAATCGGTTGGTTC
Source organism: Sequoia sempervirens (assembly GCA_007258455.2). Taxonomy (NCBI): domain Eukaryota; kingdom Viridiplantae; phylum Streptophyta; class Pinopsida; order Cupressales; family Cupressaceae; genus Sequoia; species Sequoia sempervirens. The sequence goes on along the minus strand of VDFB02018296.1, from coordinate 4,173,915 downwards.
AGTGTTCCTAATCAAGTTTTTGGTAGATGCTTTGCATCAAGGTTTTGTAATGATGATTTTTTAATGAATTTACATGTTGAAATTAGTAAAGAGTTAGAGAAGGAGGATTGTGTAGTGACATAGTGGACTATAGATGTTGCATATTTGTATGTAGAAGTTGTGAGAGATTGTGCATCTAAGATTTCATGGAGGTGGTCAATTTGTGGTGGGTTGGATTCCATAAGGGTAAGTGCACCAAGATGGTTCCCAAAAAGGGGGCTTAAGTGGCCACTTTTTTTTTTAAATCAGGAAATACTAACCTTGGACATGAAATTGAGGATAGCTACACTCAAAATTTTGAGATGGAACAAAAACAAGGATCGAAGTGCTCCAAGTCTACTTTCAAAAATACTAATTTATTTGGAAAATGGTTGAGATTAAGGGGTTCAAAAGTGGGATGTACATAAATTTCTATTATTTTTGTTAGAAAAACATAACATAGCAACTCTTGTACGACCCTAGCACGGTGAACTTTTTTGTAATATTTTTAAAATCACTATATTTAGAAGTTAGCTAACAGTATCTAGTTGATGCATTATTTTTCTGATAATTTTTTAATTTATATTTGAGTTTTTACTAATTGTCTAAGTGGGCACTTCCTAAAAAGTAGAATTTTGGCCGTGCCCCCCCTACAAATTTTGGAAAGTAATAGATTTTTTTAATTTTTATTTTTTAAAATTTGTAGAATGGAGTCTAGTTTCTAAAAATGTAATTTATTTGAAATTTTGATGAATGGTTAATTTATAATGAAAAAAACACCAAACACTACTTTTTGACAAAAGAAAAACATACAAACAAAAGAAATTATGGATGAAAAGCCTAACATTGTCAGAAAGTGAAAAAAATTACACCGTTGAAAAGCTAAGAGAGAACTTAACATTACCCATGTGTTCGATTTTGTCGATATTGAACCAGATGCAACCCTGACGGTGAGCATGAACTTGATTATGTGAAAAAATGTATAATTTACAAAAAACACATCTTTGGTCGTTGGGAATTCCCTTCAAGCCTTTGGGTTGGTATTCCAAGGAAAATACCAAAGCTAAGGCTCAGGGATTCCCAAAGAAAAATATAACACAAGCATGTTATTTCATTATTGTTAGTTTTGACATTTTGCTTTTGCCTAGAAGACATAATGTGTTTATCTTGTAAATGCACTCTATTGAATTTTGTTGATATGTTTGTATGTTATGTATGCTGTGTCATGTATGTAACCATAAACACAATCGCAAATGAAGACTATTAGTCCCTAGTCAAACATCCTACTGAATGATCTTTGACATGGGTTCAGGATACAATGCCAGCCAGGTGGAGGGCAGATGGGATGGGGAGAGGGCGGAGGAGTGGAGGGAGGAGGAGGAGAGGGGAGGGTGGCAGGAGGGAGAGGAGTGAACAGAGTGGAGAGGATTATGGATAGGTGGAATGGGAGGGAGGAAAACATGGAGATTGGAGTGTGGAGGGCAGGAGGTGGCATTGAGGAAAGATGGGGAGGGTCAGGGGTCTGAGGTGAGACACTGGGAGAGTGGAGAGGAATGGAAGAGGAGTGGAGAGGACAGGGATGATAATCCAATATTAAAGATGAGATGATGGGATGAACTGACATATGACAGGATGATGATAATGGAGATTGGAGAGTGGATGGAGATGTAAGTGGAGATGACCTGAGCGGACAGGGCGGATGATGATGGCGATGGGGCAGCAATGAGGAGTGGATGGAACGGATGGAAACATTGAAGGGAGGAGGAGATGGAGGGTCAAGGAGGAGTGGGAGATGGGTGGAGGAGTGAGTGGGAGATAGGGGTGGGAGGGAGTGGAGGGGTGGAGGGTGGAGGGTGGTGGAGGGAGGAGGGAGACATTTTATTATTCAAACATCCGATAAGTGATATGGCGATGATGATGATGATGATCCGGAGATGGCACAGGATGACTCATGGATATTTGTCGATGATCCATATCAACGATGCATATCGATGATGATGATCGACATTTAACGAGCTTTTGAACGACAGGGCGATATGATGCATGATCGATGGGCGATGGGCTACAATGTTTTATTGATGGGCGGAGACGGTGATGCATGATAAGGAGCGCGATGGGGCGATGACTATGATGATGGCGATATGATATTTATACGTGATAAATGACATTGTCCATATCCGCGACGCGTGATGATGCGCAGATCGACATGCGCGAGATCTATGCATTGCTTTAAGATGTGATGGCGATACATGATGGCGATCCTGGTGACATTCCGGGATATCCGCGGTGGCCGGAGATTGGAGGAGATCCGTGATGGAGGTGAGAGATGGGAGGGAGAGGGCGGATGACGGCGGGGATGTGGATGTGGAGTGGACAGATGGATAATGGAGATGGAGTGGCGGGTGAGGGTGCAAGAATAGTAGGGAGGACTGAGTGGGTGGAGAGGGATTTGGTGGGAGTGGAGTGGGAGGAAAGGATGGATAGGGAGAGGGTGGAGGGTGGATGGAGAGGAAGAGGGGGAATGGAGTGGAGACCGTGGAGGGTGGACAAAGGAGGGTGGAGGGTGGATAGGAAGAGTGGTGGAGGGTGGAAGAGGGTGGGACCGAACGCAAGAGCAGGATAAGGCGGATTAGTGAAGAGGGCACGAGCGCGTGATATCCATTACCGCATGAGAGTGGCGGAGATAAATGATGGCCTGATGATGGGCGGATATTCCATATTCCGGAGATAATCCATATTACCATGATTGAAGGAGGGTGATAATGGCGGAGGCGGAGATGGCGGATTTAGATAAAGATCCGTGATATCGAGATGCGATGACGCAGGAGATGATGGCTGATGGCGATATTTCGTGATGATCGTGCCGGCGATATTATTTACGTGATGTGCTGGATTGAGGCGTATTTCAACAGATATCACGATGAGCCGGCGATATCGATGATGTGACATGACCCACGATACGGGGCGATGATGGCAGGATGTTTATGATATGATGATGGGCGGAGATGCGATGCCGATGAACCGAATATCCAGATGAGATTGGAGATGGGATAAGGAGTGGACAGATCTGGGGAGAGTGTCAGATGGCAGGAGACGGTGGACAAAGAGGGAGAGGGTGGAGATAATGAGATGGAAGATGGGGTGGAAGACATTTGAGTGGAGGAGGGTGGAGATCTGAGATTAGGTGGAGGAGGGCAATGGAATGGAGGGTGGAGGGAATGGAGGGGGGTGGAGAGGGAGGGTGGAGGGTGGACAATGGATGGAAGGAGGGTGGAGAATGGATGGAGGGTGGAAGAGGGTGGAGGGAGGGTGGAGAGGGTGGAGGGTGGAAGGAGTGGAAGGAGTGGATAGGGGTGGGAGATGTGAGAGAGGGAGAATGACATGGAGGGTGGAAGAGAATGGAGAGTGGAGGGTGGAAAGATTCAAAGAGGGTGGAGTCTGAGAGGAGGAGGAGTGGAGGGTGGAAGGGTGGAAGGAGGTGGAGGGTGGAGGGTGGAGGGTGGAGATGGAGTGGAGTGGAGGGTGGAGGGTGGAGGGTGGAGGAGGGTGGAGTGGAGGGGAGGGTGGATGGTGGAGGGTGGAGGAAGGAGTGGAAGGGTGGAAGAGGGTATCAGGAGGAGGGTGGAGAGGGTGGGGAGGAGTAAGAATAGGGGTGGAGGGTGGATAGGAGGAGTGTGGAGAGGGAGGAATGAATGGAGGAGATGGAGGGAGGGTGGAGAGAGTGGAGGGTGGAGTGGAGGGTGGAGGATGGATGGAGTGGAGGATGGTGGAGGGATGGTAGCATGGGAAAGGGTGGAGGATGGAGGGTGGAGGGTGGAGGAGGGTGGGAGGGCTGGATAGGAGGAGGGTGGAGAGAGGTGGAACAAGGTGGAGGGTGGAGGTGGAAGAGAATGAGAGGGGTGGAGACTGGGGAGAGTGGTGGAGAGGGAGGGTGGAGGGTGGAGGGTGGAAATGGGAGGCCGGAGGTGGAGAGTGGAGTGGATGGTGGAGAGGCCGGGAGTGGTGGACGACCCATAACTTAAATAATTCAATAAAGAGAATATTATGGACATGGATCGGAAATGGGACAGAATGGAGTGGATGGATGAAGGAACACAACGGAAGGATTCAAACCCGAACACTTTGGTGATTGAGTGAAGTGTGCATGCATGTTTTTTAGATTCCACCACCTTTTTCATGATATTTCCATCACCTTTGCATGAAATAGTAGAGTTTTCACGTTGAAAGGCATATAATATGAATTCAAGTTTGAATTACAGTGATAAATGATATACAATTGAATTATACTTGTTATATGGTTCATTGGATTAATTTATAAGTATATGCACAATGGTTCTTATTAATTTATACTTGTATCCATGTTAATTTGTTTGATGCCAATGCTATCATGTCTTATTTTACTTTGTGTATCTGTAAGTAACCCGGTAAACATTAAATGGTGTCCCCTTGCAGAAAATGTAGATTTATGAGCCATCCAAGAGAATCTCGGGCATAAAAGCAATGCAAAATCCCTATTTTGATGATCTTGACAAATCTCAATTATGATTTTTAGCCATTACAAAAGTGTGTGTGAAGCTTGGTGAGGTAATTTCAAGTTATTCATTTGAAGTTAACCTTATCATGAGCACCTATGATGTAGACATTATAGGAGCATCTTGAATTTCAAGATATTCTATATTCATGAGAGGTGTTGTGTGCAATAGGTATCTTGGAACTCGCAGTGAAGATGTATGAGAAAGAGTGACTAAGTTGAGAGACTGCCATGCCTATCTATAAGTTCCTTCCATCTATTTTCATTTCATTTCCATTTTGGACATGAGATGTTTCTTTTTATTATTTTACTTTTCCTATCTATAACTAAACTAGTAAAAATTGATTGGTCTCTCCTTGCAAAAAATGCTGGTTTTGGAGCCATCAAAGAGAATCTTAGCCAAAAAAGCAATGCAACATCCTTATTTTGATGATCTTGACAAATCTCAATTTTGATTTCAAGCCATTATAAAAGAGTGTGCGAAGCTTTGTGAGGGAATCTCAAGTTTCTCATTTGAAGTTAACCTCTAAATGAGAACCTATGATGTAGACATTATAAGAGAATCTTGAATGTATGAGTGACATTGTAAAATATCTGTGAGAAAATAGTACCTAAGGCATTGTAATGAGATTTACTTGTAATGATATTTATTGAAATAATGAAATTTGGTGTAGGGGCACTAATGTTATTGAGCAAATTTGGTTCACAGAAATCTTTTAAGTTAGTTTTGTGGTTTGAGTTTTATCAATTGAATAATGTCATAACACATCCACAATTGATTTATAATGTAATAAGTCATGTTAGTTACAAAAAGAACAGTTAGGCATGATTGGAAAGATGTAGAATCATTTGTAAAGGCTATTTAAAGCCTCTTGAAGGCTATTTAAAGCAATATTTGAATTTGTAGCCTTTTGAAGGAAAATATTTGAATATGGTTGTAAATGTACTATTAGTGAGATTGAGATTGTTAACCTTCAGACAGTAGCAATATTTATGTTGATGAAATTTCCTTTAGATGCAAGGATTCAAAGCACATCAACCATGTGGTACAAATGATGAAATCCCAGAGACGATTTGTAGCAATGAAAGAGTCTGAAAAGGAAGAGAGAGCTACACTGGTGACTCGGGAGAAACTTTAGTGATGCAAATTCAAGGTGGAGAAGACTCAAACAAATCAGATTTTAGTAAATCAAAAACCTTTGTTATTTCATTTGGCCATCTTGGAACAACTACCAAGAAAAAGGCTTCCAAAATCAACAATTTGGCTTAAATTTTAGAGAATGCCTCTCAAGGACCATCTCATCATCAATATAGCATCTACTCAAACCCCCAACACCATTCCCAAGCTAGACATACAAGGTTTCTTTGCAATTTCTTGGAGATCCTTCAAACTGCCCTACCAAAAGGCTACAAAATTAGCCCTGTTTTAAAAAAAAAATGCTCTTTAAACTTCCTCTAACCCCACAAGCTCTTGGACAGTCATCAAATAGGTCACAAAACTCCCAATTCCACAGGTTTTAGAAAAGCACTCAACATTTATGCCATAATCGATTAAAACCCTCAATTTTCTAACAAATACATATGGTTTTTAGAATCTCACAACTCCAAGGCCTTCCAAACCTCACCAAAGCATCAAAAAAATTTTTTAGGGCCTTCACACACATAATAAACCTTCACCTATCCTTTAGACTTAGTAGATCTCAAAAACATCACTTTGGTTCCTCCATTTCAAGCCAAAATCTCACATTCTCGACCTAAAACAACATCACCAGCCCTATAAACGCCTTACCATTATTAAAAGAGTTAAGGAAACCTGAAAAAAACACATTGTAAAACTTTCCTCCAAGTCACAATTCACCACAATAGGAGGAAGGGCTCCATCACAAAAATTAAAGTAAACTCAGACCTGTTGATGTGCCAAATTGACCCACAACATGCAGGTAAGATAAAAGTGAAATATCTCACCTCTCCTGAAAGAGACAATCAGTAATCAAACTAATCACCTCCCAAGGTCTTTGATGTTGGTTCACAACATTATTGTTTCACAAAATGGTCAATATGGTTGTAATGTTCAAGGGGCCTGCTGGTTTTGAGCTTCTGGATTGTTACAAGATCAAAGATCTATATAAACCTACTTTAACCAGTGGTTTTAAAGAAATAGAAGAAGATAGATCAAGGTTTTTAAAATGAAAAGAATGTTGATTCATGCAACTAACCAGACTTGTTACCTTCCAAGGAATTCCTAAACTAGAACTGCAAAATAAAATTAACTTGTAATTGATACAAAGTTTCATTCATTCACAGTGCAAACTTTAACCATAGATTGCAAATCATCATTCAAACAAAACAGAAGATAAATTCTCATTCCTTGAAATCTTTTCAAATAAAAATGATTAACACAAAATGAATACCATTCTAGAGCATAATATAAAGAAGGTTTAAATCTAGCTGCTCCTACTATTAATAAAATAGATAAGCAACATTTATAAATCTGGCAAGATCGCCAGTGTACAGAAACCCATGTCTTTAAACTTGTTTCCTCTTCTTGGTGAACTATAAAAAATGTCTAACTCCTACCACAAAACCCTAGCTTGATTTTCTTTTACCTTTGTTCTACCTTTTCAATCTTCTAGTTTGCTAACTCTTCTTAACCCTAACTTTCCTAACAATAACCACGACCCTCTTCTTTTTTTAAAAAAAGAGAAAAAATGCCATATATAAAAAATGCGTCAAAATGAGTCAGTTACATAACATGTCAGCCCTAGGAGTTTGAAACAAAGTCAAATGGCCAATAAATGAAAGGGCATCGACCATAGGCAAGAAATAGACCAAAACATATGAAGGAGAAACAAAAAATGAAACGATGAGGAAGCACAAATTTTGACACATTTTTGTAATAACTGCTTCCTCCATGTCGCCCATTCCTTGCTACATTATGGCCTTCATCATCAAGAACTTCCTCTGAAAGTTGTCTTCAAGTGACATAGTCGAAAGCCTAGTTCACCATTCAATGGCATCAATGTTATTCTTCAGATTTGTCCCATCGTTATTGTCCCAGTCTCTCTCTTAGCTATTCCAGCCGCTGCCTTGCTAAATTCAACCTGCATTCACCAAATACCAATGTGAGAATCCGATTGTTGACAACATTCCATCAAAGTGTTAGCTTAAAATCATGATAAAAACCATTAAATTAGCTATTAAGCATAAAAAATGAACATAAGCAGCATATAATAGTGAAATTTAACAGATTAAAGCATGGAAATGTAAGAATTTATCACTAGAATCATCAATTTCACCAAATTTCCTTGCTTCACAGCACCTCCCAGAAAATTCAGAAAAGTCCGGCCAGACCAGATTTCTACGAAAATGACAATATAGCCCAAATTTTGGGAAAACTAAAGGAATCTGGGAAAATCCGGATGGGGCAGACAAATCAGGAAAATTCAGATGGACCGGAATTCCACGGAGAGCACAAAATTTTAGACACAAAGCACATTTTGGGAAAACTGAAAGGATCCAGAAAAATCCAGCCGGGCAGGAAAATCCTGAGGTCAGGAGAAAACCCGAACTTGGCTACGACTTCACTCAAACTGACCAAAGGTCAAAAATTTGAGGACCCTGGGCACAGAAGTCATTTGACATGAGCCTCCTACAAATCCTCTTTGAATCCTAGGCTCAAGAACAAGACGAGATGGTGATTCCCTAGGCATGAAACCTTAGATATTAACTATGAATGCACAGGGCAAGCCATGAAATGCCCAAACACACAGGAATTCGAACGCTAAGCAAGACTGTAACATTTTAAAGCACAAAAAGGTTGAACATCCAACTCAGGAGAATGCAAATGATGATGCAGAATGGAAAAAAGTTCAAAAAACAACCAAGTTCGGAAACCCGACGGCCAGGCAGAAATCCAAAAAAAATCGACCCAAGAAGAATTCTGCGAAGTCCAAAAATTCCCAAATCGTAGCGAAGAATAGGCTGGGTCGGAATCTATACACAATCCAAGAAAATTTGGATGGATAAGAAAATCCTAAACTGGCACAAAAATCCGAATGACAGCAAGAAATCGGATTTCAAAAGAAGTTTGGTAAAATCCGGTAGGAGCGAAAAATCCCGAACTAGGGTGAAAATCCAAACTCAACCCAAAACATAAGATTTTCAATACTCAACTTGGGAAAGCAAGATAAGCATATTAAGCACATGCCAAGGAAAAAAAAAACCTCAGAAATTGAAGGGGTCAAAACACAAAGAGTGAAACAAAAGAGGGGACCCATTTTAATCAAATTCAAAATCGGGTGGTTATGCAAGGCATAACAATTGGTGACTTGGCTGGGAAAATGGTTTAACCATTTTCAGAAAACTGAGGGATTCAATTACCTAGAACTCCTATTTTATGGACACCACAATTCCAGTTGGGTCAGTTTCAACAAACAAGGTTTAGCTAGAATCTCAAATGTAAACCAACACTGGCTACCCCTGAATCTATGTGTGTGCTTGATGGTGCATCACCCTTTTTACAAAGTTTTCCTCATCTTTTGAACAATGATGCACAATATTTGAACTACATGAGTTGATTCCCTTTGACTATTGTGCAATGATATCCTGGGCATTGCTCCACTGCCAGTCAAGCATCCATAGCTTCGATGAAGATACCTCTAGTTTTCTCTCAACATTGCTCTACTACCAGTCAGGCATCCATAGCCCCGGTAGAGATACTGGAATAACCCATTCAACATTGAGTTTTCTTTTCTTAGATAGTTCTCTTTTCTTTTCTTTTTCTTTCATTCAATTCCTTTTCAATATGTCAGATGCTCAACATCTGTACTAGGTTGAAAACTACCATGGACCTCATAACAGTATCTGGGGAATCATATTTTTCACTCAAATCTTGCAACACCATTATCCTAAGACAAATATACCATTACAAGTGAAGATGTTTCTCATTATTTGTGATAGATTCAATCGTAGTTAGTGAAGATTTCTTACTTTACACCTTCTTCTCAATGACTTTCCACAACTCTCATTGACAATGGACATAAAACAATGAATTTAGAACAACATCATCCAATCAGAAAAATTGAAAAATATCTAAACCAACTTCTCTCTTAGTAACCAAAGTATACTTCAGATAACAACCCCCTTTACTCAACTAGATAAAATGAAGGGCCCCACAAAAAAAGAAAAAGACAAAACGAAAGGAACAACAAACTATTTACATATATACAACCCAAAAAAATACCAGACCTTTTACGACCCAAAATAATGTTTGAGAAACTGTCTATTTTCAAGCAATGGAATAGGTTCTCCAGTTAAACTACTTAGCCAGAAAGCATTTTCCCCTAGGATTTCAACAATTTGATAGGGACCCAACTAGAGCTTATCAAACTTCTAGTGGTCACCCTTCTTTTCATTTGCTTTATCACACAATAAGACAAGGTCTGATATCTTGAAAGCTTTGACTTTGGCTCTTTTTTCAAACCAGCATTTGATGACAGCTTGGTGCCTAAAGAATTTCTGCAAAGCAACATCTCTTTGCTCTTCTAATTTTAGAAAACCAACTAACCGTACTTCGATCCTATCATCACTAGAGTAAAATTCTTGCATAAAATTCAAGATAGGTATTTGCAAGTGAATAAGGAACACAGGCTCTTGGCCATACACTAGCTTAAACAGTGAAGTCTTCAATGCAGCCTTGATCCTAGTCCTATCTACCCATAACACAAATCTTAACTGGGTATGTCAGTCTCTAGGATTGTTCTCTAACAGTTTTTTGATTACTCCTATGAGATTCTTATTAGTTGATTCTACAATTCCATTTCCTTGCGGATAATAATTTGAAGAATACTTTAAAACAATCTTATGATCATAAGCCCATGAAATAAACTCAGAAAAAGAAAAGGTAGGGCCATTGTCACATACCACTGTAAAGGGTACTCCAAACTTGGTTGTGATGCATTCGATGAGGAACTTGATTACTACCTCCGTTGTGCTATTCTTGCAAGGTATAGCTTCTATCCATCTCATGCAGTAATCTGTGGTAGTCAAAATAAATTTATGTCCTACAGAAGAATTTTGGTTAATTACCCCAATAAAATCAAGTTCCCATTGGGAAAATGGCCTTACCTCATAAACAAGCTGCAATGGCATGGGTGGATGATGCTCTCTTGATGCATAAATTTGACATATATGACATGTCCTCACATGTTGGTGGGAATCTTTGAACACAAATGGCCAATAATAACCAGATCTAAGGACCTAATGTGCTAAACAATCTGTAGAACCATGACTTGTGCCATGTTTCCCATGAAATTCAACAATTGTGTGCTTAGCCTCTTGTTGATCAAGGCATCGTAGATAAACCACTTGAAAATTACTTATGTATAATAATCCAACTTTGAACATATAATGGGAGCTTTCATTCTCAATGCTCTCCTCTGAGTTGTACTCATTCCCTCTGGGCACTGATTATTGAACATGAAATAAATAATATCGGCATACCAAGGGTCATTAGAAAAGGACTGTGTTGTGTACTGTTGACAAATAATGTTCTTACTAGCATCCGCCATTGCTTTAGACAAGCCTTGACCTTGGACAAGTTTCATAGGGTGAATCTCCAGATCGAACTCTTGCAAAATAGCCATTCATTTCCCTCTTCGTTCTCCCAACTCACTCTGCATGAGTAGAGACTTCACAATAGCATTAGGAACCACAATAATGATCTGACTTCAAAGGATACAATGCCTAAAATTCTTAATATCTCTAACCAATGCAAAATCTTGTTTCTCAAGAGGTGGGTACTTGACTTCAACATTCTTAAACAAAGAGATCATGAAGGAAATTGGCCTTTCATCCCCCTCCTCTCTTTGTTGTGTCAGGATAGTTGCACATGAGTGTTCAAAAGCAAAAGAATAAATATAGAATGGCTTCAAGTAGTTAGGACTGGTGAGGACTAGCAGGACTAGCACCTCTGAAATGGATTGCTTAACCTAAGAAAAAAAAGTCTTTGCCTCATTACTCCATTCTATTCTAGCATCTTTCTTCATCATTTCATTCAAAGGTTTAACAATTTTTGCAAAACCTGTGATAAACTTCCTCACAAAGTTGATCTTTCCAAAGAAATATATCATCTCCTTCTTACTTCCTAGCATGGTTAACTTCAGAATAGACTCAACTAGGTCTAGATCTATTGATATCCCTCTTTCCGAGATTATGTGTCCCAAAAGTTTCCCTTCAAAAACCCCGAACACACACTTTTTAGGATTCAGAGAAACACCATATTGGATGCATCTTTCAAGAACTTTAGCCAAGTCTGTAGCATGGTTTAGTCTATCTTTAGAGAAGACTATCAGGTCATCCATATAAATGATGATGCACTTACCAATCAAATCTTTGAACACTACATCTATTGTATGCTGAAAGGTTGCTCCAACATTTATCAAACCAAATTGTATCCTCATGTAAGCAAATGTTCCCCACTTAGTAGTGAAGGCTGTCTTCATTCTGTCTTCATAATTAATGATCACTTGATTGTACCTAGAATAACCATCTAGGAACAACATCATCTGAGACCCATTGATAGTTTGCAAGACTTCGTCCAGAGAAGGGAGTGGGTAGTTGTCCTTTTCTAAAGCTTTATTCAGATTCCTAAAATCTACACATAGCCTGATCTCCCCATTCTTTTTATGAAATGGGACCAAGTTAGCCACCCATGTTGAATGTCATATAGGGAAGATTATTCTTGCAGAAAGAAATTTTTAAACTTCCTTAAAGATCAGTGGTTCAATCAAGGCGTTGATAGGACGTTTCTGCCAGAACAGTCTAGCTTCAGGCTTCAAAGGAATAGTATGAGTTATCATAGAAGTATCAAATGTTTTTAGATCTTCATACCCCCAAGCTATTGCAGCAATATCTTTCTTCAGTGCCCTCAAGATATCTTCTCTAATTTCTTCAAGGCAAGCTTTCCCTGTGTAAACATTTCTTTCAGGGCCAGAGTCAGCTAAGTTAACAATTTCATATTCACCCCCTCTATCTTCAGTTCATACCTTTTCCCAAGCCCTTGGATCTGAATCAAAAATTCTTTCTAAGGCCACCATTCCCTTGGGAATTTTATTACTTTTTAAGTTGAGGATACCTTCTATATCGCAGCCCTCAGGGTTCTAGTCTCCTTGATACCTATCAGACTCATCGATGATCTGTCCTTTGAAAACATCTGAGCTTGCTAAAAAAGCAAGGATATGTCGATCATCATCAAAGACTTGAAAGTTCCTGACGTTATCAAGCACAGCCAGGGTGGATATCAATTCTATTGAGAATCTTTTTAGCTTGGAGCATTGCATGGGCTCCAAGGTACTTGCAGAAACAACTAATGAATCAACTATTTGATTCTCCTCTCTAGGGATTAAACTAATCCCAAAAGCATCAAAGTCTTCAATTTGGTTCCACACCCAATTTCTATAAGTTGCCAGCCTTTTATTGTGACATGTGTATTATTGCATACTTGATTGATAATTACTTATGAATATCCTTTAGCCATCAAGGCAATAACTTTCTTCTGATGTGTTAACATCAGTCCCCGAGATAATGCTTCATATTCTGCTATGTTGTTAGTGCATCCAAACTACAACCTATAAGAAGCAAAAAATGTTTTCCCTTTCAGGCTGGTTAACTCAATTCCAGCACCACACCCTATTTTAGATTTGGATCCATCAAACGTGAGGGTCCATAGCTGATTATGAGTTGGGGTTGATCCTTTTGAACTTGTTGTAGGTGCTTGGATAAGATGAACCATAGGTGGGGCCACTTGATCTCTTGCATCAAATGTTGGACACTCTTGCATCAAATGTTGGACACGGGTGTTCAATAGGTTCATTAGGTGCAATATCCAATTCCCGCTCAGATATATCACATAATCCTAGGATATATTTCTGATAGTTATCTGTATCTTTGATTAACCCCTTGGTTTTTGGTATACTTGTGAGTGTGGGGGTATCAAACAAACCCTGGGGTTGTTCAACATAGCTATGTTGGTCCAGTATTATGACTGGGGTAAGTTGAGTTTGAGGAGGAACTTTCTCTGAAGGTATATTATCCCTGGTTAACATTATTGCATTTTTGGCTTCAAATGAGAAGTGATCTAAAATGGTCTCGAGGTGACTTGGGCTAGTTTTTGCAGTTTGGAAAACATGGTTTAGGACACTAATGTAGGGTTGGCAGGTCAATTCCAAATGATTTTGGTAGTGTACCCTACACCAATTTGGGAGTAGAAGACTCCACAAATCGATGTCCTCCCCTAAGACCAGCTGATCCTGTTGTAGCTTCTTGATCAATAACTGTTGGTTTACACTAGTCATGGGATCAGGGAATTCTTGCATTGAAAAATCATTAGAATCAAGAACTGAAAGAGTTAGAATTTCCTCTCTTTTATAAACCCCTATCTCAGTTTCAAAATAAGCTACCTCGTTTGGGACAGTCGTACTCAGTGATGATATGTTTGAGGTGGGGTTCACTCTCAATCCTAATCTGGGTAGGCATTCCCCTCCATGGTAGCCACATATGTGAGAAGTCAAGGGAAAGATATCCCCCTATACTCTTCATTAGATCTCTGCTCAAAAGCATACTGTAAGTCTCAGGAATATCTACTACTTGAATATCCATATTGTTTTGAATCCTAGGGTCAGACCCTACTTGAACATGTATATTTTTCAATTCTCCAACTACATTAACCTCTTTTTTATCAAGTTGGATGACCTTCTTGTTTGTTTGGATAGGATTCAATCCCAATTTGCTGCATACAGTAAATGACATAACATTGCTAGAAGCCCCTAAATCTAGTAGAAAATTGAGCAAATTCTTCCCACAAATCCTCAAACTTAAAATAAATGGTGGGGTACCTACCTTGTTTATGAACAAAGTGGCATTCATGTCTGTAGAAGGTGCCACCTTGGTTTTCGCTTTTGATTTATCAGCTTCTTCCAAAGCCTTCAACACTATATCTCATTAGGAAGGGTACCATTTTAGGATGTCAAAGTATGATAAAGAGGTTTTTTGTTTCTGTATCTCTAAAAAAATATCAAATTTTGTATTATAACTTGCATTATATTTGAAAACACCAGATGAATTACCTTTGCTAGGGAAGCCAAGTTGGCCCTTTGGTGGAGGAGGGTTGTTATCAACATTCTGATTCAGAGGCACCATTTGATTAGCCTATGTTGATGTAGTGAATTGACCCTTATTCTGGTAACTTAGGAAGTGTCCCCCCTTTGTCTGAAAGGCTTGGGAATCATACACAACTTCCTTTAGTTCATTCTCATTCTGCATTGGGAATGAAGGTTCTTCTTTAAAGAGGTCATAAGCCATTGTTGTATCTACTGAGCCACCTCCTTTATTTGAATTCCCTTGGAATATTTGGGCATCTTCCTATGCCATCTTCATGACCTTCTCCATTTTGAGATAGTTCACCTCAGAATGAGTTGCAGTATCATGCAACCTACACCAATTAGTCATAAAATTGAGGTCAGCCACATTTGCAGTGTGTGACTTGTCCTCACTAACTTGATAATTGTGAGAAACTCCATTATTTGGCCCTGTGTTCCATTGTCTATTGTTATTAGGCCTCTAGTTATATCTTCTATTCTGATTTTGATAGCCTTGGTTAGGGAATTTTTGGCCTTGATAATTCCTCTAGCTATGATTGTTGTTGTTTTGATAATTACCTTGATTATTATTACTCTGACTAGGGTAGTTACCTTGATTCTGAGAGGGGTTCAGTTTAAGTTGAGCCATGTCATTTGTGACTTGAGATAGAGTTTTCTTTAGGGTCTCCTACTCGTTTGTGAGTTGAACTGTCCTTTCATTCTCAACATTCTTAGCAACAAGTGGCTAACCAATAGGATTTGGTATTTCAGCTTGATTATGATGACCATGTGAACTATGATGAGCCTATGATTGTTGAGAGAAGTCAAGAGCTCCATCGGCAAAGAATGGAACAAGAGATTGAGTCTATAACTCAGATATAGGTCCGTAATGGGATGAAGACATCCCTAGGACAATATTGAATAAAGGGATGGGATTAGGCATCTGATACCCCATAGAGGGAAAATCTCCTCCCAAATTCCCTTGTTGAGAGCTAGTTTGTTGTTGCAGTTTGATGGCTAGATGATAAACTTTAGATAGAGAATCAATATCTATAGGCTGATAATTCCTTTGTAGGAATAAGCCAAGAAAAGGGTCTATAACTCTAAAATATGCCTGAATGGCACTATTCTTAGCAACTAGATAGGGGTCCTACAATCTCCTATACATTCGTTGAAATCTTGTATTAAACAAGGGCAGTGATTCACATGGCTCCTTCCTAATGGTAGCAAATTGATGGAACAAAATGGTTGGATCCACATAAACTCTGAACTGATTGATGAAAGCATTCTCCAGATTCATCCAACTCAGAATAGAACCTTGTGGAAGATTTAGGTACCAGTTGTATGCCATATCCCCTAAGGAATAAGGGAACAACCTACAAACCACATCATGGTGAGCTACCTGGGCTCTAGTACAAGAGTCCTTAAAAGCTTGTATGTGCTACTTAGCACTCCTTGATTCACCATGAATGTATTTGGGACATAATCTCTTAGGATTCTTAGGCATATCATGAAAGCCTCTAGGAATAGTCCCCAATGGAGAGGGATTATTCATAAAAAATGCCATTGGTGGCGGTGGTGGAGGTTGAGCCAACTGTTGGATGGGATGAACCGACTATAATGGAAAGTGAGGTGGATTTGGTGATAGCTTCAAGGGTATCCACTAAGGAATTGGTGAAAATCTTGGTGGAGTGAGTGGGGCTAACAAGGGTGGTAGAATGGTTGCACCAGTCCTGTGAATCTGGTGTCTCGTTGGGGTTTTGAGTTCTATCAAAGGTGGTGGGTTTTCAGTTGATCAAAGAACTCTATGGGACTTCTCTGGTGAGAAAAACCCAATATTATCTAGTTTGCTCTGCTGGTCCTCCTTCTAGCACCAGAACTGTTGATGTGCCAAATTGACCCACAACATGTAGGTAAAATAAAAGTGAAATATCTCACCTCTCCTAAAAGAGACAATCAGTAATCAAACTAATCACCTCCCAAGGTCTTTGATGTTGGTTCACAACATTGTTGTTTCACAAAGTGGTCAATATGACTGTAATGTTCAAGGGGCCTATTGGTTTTGAGCTTCTGGATTGTTACAAGATCAAACATCTATATAAACCTACTTTAACCAGTGGTTTTAAAGAAATAGAAGAAGATAGATCAAGGTTTTTAAACTAAAAATAATGTTGATTCATTCAAATAACCATACTTGTTTCCTTCCAAGGAATTCCTAAACTAGAACTGTAGAATAAAATTAACTTGTAATTTATACAAAGTTTCATTCATTCATAGTGTGAACTTTAACCATAGATTGCAAATCATCATTCAAACAAAACATAAGATAAAATTTCATTCCTTGAAAGCTTTTCAAATCAAAATGATTAACACAAAATGAATACCATTCTAGAGCATAATATAAAGAAGGTTTAAATCTAGCTACTCCTACTATTAATGAAACAGATAAGCAACATTTACAAATCTGGCAAGATCACTAGTGTATAGAAACCCGTGTCTTTAAACTATCTCCATCTATGCAAAGAAAATCTAGAAGATTCATCGCCTCCTCTTCCTGGTGAACTATAAAAAACATCTAACTCCTACTAAAAAAACCCTAGCTTGCTTTTCTTTTACCTTTGTTCTACCTTTTGAATCTTCCAGTTTGCTAACTCTTCTGAACCCTAACTTGTCTAACAATAACCACGACCCTCTTCTTTTTTAAAAAAATAGGAAAAATTCCATATATACAAAACATGTCAAAATGCACCATCCACATTTAGGGTTTACAAAATGAGTCGGTTACAGAACACGTCAGCCCTAGAAGGAGTTTGAAACAAATTCAAACGGGCAATAAATGCAAGGGCACCGACCAGAGGCAAGAAACAAACCAAAATGTGTGAAGGAGAAACAAAAAATGAAACGATGAGGAAGCATGACTTTCAATGCATTTTTAGAATAAATGCTTCCTCCACGTTGCCCATACCTTACTCCATTATGGCCTTCATCATCAAGAACATCTTTTTCAAGCTGTCTTCAAGTGACATAGGCGAAAGCCTAGTTCGCCATTCAATGGCATCAATGTTATTCTTCAGATCTATCCCATCGTTATTGTCCCAGTCTCTCTCTTAGCCATTCCAGCCACTGCCTTGCTAAACTCAACCTGCATTCACCAAATACGAATGTGAGAATCCAATTGTTGACAACATTCCATCAAAGTGTTAGCTTAAAATCATGATGAAAACCATTAAATTAGCTATTAAGCCTAAAAAATGAACATAAGCAACATACAACAATGAAATTTACTAGATTAAAGCATGGAAACACAAGAATTTGTCACTAGAATCATCAATTTCACCAAATTTCTTAGTTTCACAGTGCCTCCCAGAAAATTCAGAAAAGTCTGGCCGGACCAGATTTCCTTGAAAATGACAACACAGCTCAAATTTTGGGAAAACTGAAGGAATCCAGGAAAATCCGGATGGGGCAGACAAATCAGGAAAATTCGGATGGACTAGAATTCCGCGGAGAGCACAAAATTCTGGACATAAAGCACATTTCGGGAAAACTGAAACGATCTGGGAAAATCCAGTTGGGCAGGAAAATCTCGAGGTCGGCAAAAAACCCGAACATGGCTATGACTTCACTCAAACTGACCAAAGGTCAAAAATTTAAGGACCCTAGGCATGAAAGTCGTCTGACATGAGCCTCCAACAGATCCTCTTTGAATCCTAGGCTCAAGAACAAGACAAGATGGTGATGCCCTAGGCATGAAACCTTATATTTTAACTACGAACACATAGGAATTCGAACCCTAAGCAAAACCGTAATGATTTAAAGAAAAAAAAATTGAACATCCAACTTAGGATAATGAAAATGATGACACATAATAGCAAAATTTTTTAAAAAAAACCAAGTTCAGAAACCCGACGGCCACACAGAAATCCAGAAAAATCCAACCCAGGCAGAATTTCGTGGAGTCCAAAAATTCCCAAATCACAGCGAAGAACAGGCTGGGTCAGACTTTGAACACAATCCGAGAAAATCCAGATGGATAGGAATATCCTAAACTGGCCCAAAAACCCGAATGATAGCAAGAAACCGGATTTCAAAAGAAGTTCAGGAAAATCCAGTAGGAGCGGAAAATCCCGAACTAGGGTGAAAACTCAAACTCAGCCCAAAACATAAGATTTTCAATACTCAACTTGGGAAAAATAATTGGGAAAGAAAGATAAGCATATTAAGCACATGCAAAGGCAAAAAAAAACCTCAAAAATTGAAGGGGGCGAAACACAAAGAGCAAAACAAAAGAGGGGTCCCATTTTAATCAAATTCAAAATGGGGTGGTTATGCAAGGCATAACAAGACCCTGTTGGTCTATACAGGCTGAATAAATAAAAATGGATTTTCCTTTTCACTAAAACAACCAAAGGTGTATCAAAATAGATTGAAATCTAGGTTAAGACCTGCCACCATAATTTTTCATGAATTTTTATTCATAAGAGGCATGTACTAGGCTATACACAGAGAAAATAAACTAAAAACTTAGAAAAATGTTGAAATTCCACAGTTTTAGGCATTGTGAATAGCACCAATCTTCAAAAAAACTATTGATTGAACCCCCATTCAGGCTTGAGTGATGTTTTTAATACATTTCAAATGAGAATCATCTCCCTTCAATGCCCATAACTACCACCAAACCCTTATTAAGCCTACAAATACTAGTATTTAAGAATGGTTTTTCTTAATAAGATTTATCATGCAAATTTATTATTTTAAAGGCCTAAGACCACTTAGACACCCTTATAACATGAATTTCAGACTCTTTCTCTACACTCCCACCTACTTTTTACATAATTTTCCTTTATGGCAATATCAACAATTATTTAATTCAAGAGTTCTTTTGCACATTTGTCCACCCTAACCTACTAATTCCCAAAGTACATAAAAGATTGGTCTATTAGACCTTATTCAAGACAAAAAGACCTCAACATACTAACATTTACCAACTTTCCTCCCAATTTACCATCAAACAATCACAAATTGAGGGTGAGGTGTGGGTTCTCCTACGCCATTCAGCTTTCAAAAACAAAGTCAATTAGGCTGGTAGAAGTTTGGATCAGGCTAGCATTTGGTGGAAGAGGAAGAAAGATGACTAGAACTCTAGAGGCCCACCATAATAGATTTTGGTATTGAACCATGAGAGTAGAAGAGATATTTGATATCATGTATCAAAACATTAAGCATGCATTCTTCCAACCAACAGAGAAGGAGATGATTAATTTGCTTCATTTTCATTTGCATAAGCATATCAAGGCATGGGAACCAAGAAGACCAAGGATGTCTAGCTTTATGTGGAGGTGATGGATGTGGTCCAAAATTTAGGAGGGTCAAGAAGGTCAATGTATGATCTTGATGAAATTGAGGAAGAACAACAAGAGAGGGATAGGTAAAATAAAATCAATACAGAGTTTCAAGGTTTTGTCAAGCGAGTAAGAGAGCTATGGGAGCAGCCTCATCTTAAATATTTTGAACTAGAATTTGATATGTACCATTTAGAGAGTTTGGTTTTCATGGAGTTCCTTTCAAAGCCTCTTCTTTTATTATTCTTATGGAAAACTGTTTGGTAGAGTTGGTGGAATTACCTTTCTTAGCAGTAATCACTATTAGTGAGATTGAGATTGTTAGCCTTGAGAGAGTAGAACCTGGGAAAAAGGAATTTGATATGGCTATTTATTTCAAATACTTCGAGTGGGATGTACTATGCATTGACACCATTCCTCAATCTTCACTTGATGGCATTAAGGAATGGCTGAACTCCATGGTTATAAAATATTATGAAAGCAGAATGAACTTGTACTAGCAGCCAATTTTGAAGACTATTACTAATGATTCAAAGCACATCAACCATGTGGTACAGATTATTAAATCCCAAAGATGATTTGTAGCAATGAAATATTTTGAAAAGGTAGAGAGAGCTACATTGGTAACTCAGGAGAAAATTTAGCTTTCAGAAAACAAAGCCAATTAGGTTGGCAGATGTGTGGATCAGGCCAGCATTTGGTGGAAGAGGAAGAAAGATGATTGGAACTCTAGAGGCCCACCATACTGGATTTTGATATTCAACCATGAGAGTAGAAGAGAGATTTGATATCATGTATCAAAACATTAAGCATGCATTCTTCCAGCCAGTGGAGAAGGAGGTGATTACTTTTCTTAATTTTCATTT
This sequence comes from Sequoia sempervirens, assembly GCA_007258455.2. Taxonomy (NCBI): domain Eukaryota; kingdom Viridiplantae; phylum Streptophyta; class Pinopsida; order Cupressales; family Cupressaceae; genus Sequoia; species Sequoia sempervirens. The sequence continues at coordinate 4,153,022 of VDFB02018296.1, read as the reverse complement.
TCATAACCATATCAAGGCTTGGGAACAAAGAAGACCAAGGATGTCAAGTTTTATGTGGAGGTAATGGATGTGGTCCAAACTTTAAGATGGGCAAGAAGGTCAATGTATGATTGTTAACATTGAGAGAGTATTTATGTTGAGGAAATTTCCTCTAGATGTAAGGATTCAAAGCAAATCAACCACATGTGGTACAAATGATTAAATCCCAGAGACGATCTGTAGCAATGAAAGAGTCTGAAAAGGTAGACAAAGCAACACTAGTGACTCAGGAGAAACTTTAGCTTTTAAAAACAAAGTCAATTAGGCTGGCAGACTTGTGGATCGGGCCAACATTTGGTGGAAGAGGAAGAAAGATGACTGGAACTCTGGAGGCCCACCATACTAGATTTCGGTATTCAACCATGAGAGTAGATGAGAGAGATGATATCATGTATCAAAACATTAAGCATGCATTCTTCTAGCCAGTGGAGAAGGAGATGATTACTTTGCTTCGTTTTCATTTGCATAACCATATCAAGGCATGGGAACCAAGAAGACCAAGGATGTCGAGTTTTATGTGGAGGTAATGGATGTGGTCCAAAATTTAGGATGGAAAAGAAGGTCAATGTATGATTGGTGCAGGAGCACCATTCAGTAGGTTTTGTTCATCAAGGAAAATAAGGAGTAGAATATCATCAATTTACTAAAACTAGCCTAAACTTGTACATTTAAAGGTTTTGAGTCAATAAAAATGGCTTTATGACCCATTCCTCTTTTTGTAGCCTGTGTAGATTGAGGAATGGGTCTGAACTAACATTATTAAGGTGTGGGAATGATGTGTTATTGTTGGGGAGGTCTGAAAGTGAGATGGGTGTGAAACCCATGTGTGTAAAAGTGAGTTTTCTTTAAGAAAAATGGTGGTTTTGAAGAGTTAAATTGTGTTTTTGTGTAGGGAATCATTATTTTATGATTGTTTGAGCTTGTGTAGGCTATCAAAAACTTGTTTGAGTAATTTTTAGGTCATGGTTAGCTTTGGAAGTATCATTTTCAATAAACCCCTAGGGTTTAGGCTACAATAGATGGTGTTTTGGTTTACCCATTGTATGGTGGTATAACTGAGATCTGATTGTGGATTTTGAAGTTTTGAAATCTTAGAATTTCAACCCCAAGAGTTGGTAAGGTTTGGATAATTTTATAGTATAGACCCTTTGTTCAACAGGATTGATCCCTTAAGGGTCCAAAGGGCAAAATGGCTGCAAACTTCAGCATGATATTACTTAGACACCGTGATGCTTAGAAACTTCTTATCTAATCCTATGGGATTGTGTTGGGGCCCTCTACAATAACCTCTCTTGATTTTCATTATTTCGGAGTGGCTATCCTGTGGTGTCCAGTTTTCAGTTGATGAAAAAAGTGTCAAATGGAAGTAGTGGAAAGTTGCTAAGTGGTGCAACTTTCGTTTTGCAACTCGTGTGACCAAACAGACTGTTCCAACACGTCCGAATAGGAATTTTTACGCTAGGCATGGTCCTCTTTCACACCCAAACACACAAAATCGCTTTGACCTACATTCAACCAGATCAATCCCTTAAGGGTCTAAAGGGAAAAATGGTTGCAAACTTCAGCATGAGGTTACTTGGACACCATGATGCTTAGAAACTTCTTGTATGATCTAATGGGATCATGTTGTGCCCCTCTACAATAACCTCTCTCATTTTTTGATATCTCAAAGTGGTTTTCTCGTGGTGTCCAGTTTTCAATTGATGAAAAAAGTGTCAAATGGAAGTAGTAGAAAGTTGCAAAGTGGTGCAACTTTCGTTCTGCAACTCGTGTGACCAAACAGACTATTCCAATGTGTTTGAATAGGAATTTTTACACTGGGAATAGTCCTCTTTTGCACCCAAACACGCGGAATCACTCCAAGCTACGTTCAACCAGATCGATCCCTTAAGGGTCCAAAGGGAAAAATGGCTGAAAACTTGAACATGAGGTTACTCAAACACCATGATGCTTAGAAAATTCTCGTTGATCTAATGGGATCATGTTGGGACCCTCTACAATGACCTCTCTCAGTTTTCATTATCTCAGAGTGGTTTTCCCATGGTGTCCAGTTTTCAGTTGATGAAAAAAGTGTCAAATGGAAGTAGTGGAAAGTTGCAAAGTGGTGCAACTTTTGTTCTGCAACTCGTGTGACCAAACGGACTGTTCCAATGCATCCAAATAGGCATTTTAATGCTATAAATGGTCCTCTTTTGCACCCAAACAAGCAAAATCGCTCCGAGCTACATTCAATCGGATTGATCCCTTAAGGGTCCAAACGGAAAAATGGCTACAAACTTCAGCATAAGGTTACTCAGACACCGTGATGCTTAGAAACTTCTCGTCTAATCCCATGGGATCATGTTGGGCCCCTCTAATATAACCTCTCTCATTTTTTGTTATCTCAGAGTGGTTTTCCCATGGTGTCCAGATTTTAGTTGATGGAAAAAGTGTCAAATGGAAGCAGTGGAAAGTTGCAAAGTGGTGCAACTTTCATTCTACAACTCGTGTGACCAAACAAACTATTCCAACGCATCCAAATAGGCATGTTCACGATAGGCATGGTCCTCTTTCTTACCCAAACACACGGAATCGCTCTAAACTATGTTCAACCGGATCGATCCCTTAAGGGTTTGAGTGTAGTATGTTGAAATAGGCCATTCCACCTATTGTTTAGGCTATGTCTTAGTGATATGGGCCTGATGTAAGTATGATAGGGAGTAGGAATAAGAAAATAGCATTAGTAAGGGCATTGGAAGAGACTACTAATGTTGCCCCTGTTGAAAATTCAAAATTGAGGCCCCTTAAAAGCAAGGCTAAAAGAGGTGAAAAGAAGAAATTGCTTGAAAATAAGTTAGAATAGGTTGGAAATAGGGTGAGATTGTGGAGTTTGATGTGTTTGAAATGTCTACAAGGACAGGGGAGGTCAAAAGTATGTTATGGCATGACATGCCCTACTTGGGAAAATAGGGGTTTTGAATGAAAAAGAGAGGTTTGAGGGAGTAAACGTGGGTAAAGTCAAGGGGAAAAATAATTTGGTGGTCAATTAAGTTTGTGAAAGAAAAATGAAGAGTGTTGGAATAGGTTTTAAGGTTCAGGTTTGGGGGTTCAGTTCGCTGGTTTGGCCAAAAAATTTTGGAGGGGGGTTCAGTTTGTTTTGGGTTCGTTGATACAAAAAACATGTAAAAACAAAAGACATATCTATGCAACCTAGAAGCATGAATTAGGATTAGAATATCACATATCATCATATAAACAACAAAACCACCATAAACTTGAATGTCATTTAAAACAACAAAATTTCCAAAAAAAAATGTGTTTATAACTTGCAAAAAAATGTGAATAAAATCACACTGATTTTTGCGTGAAAAAAAACCATGAAACCATAGCTTGTTGCTTACTATTATGCTTTGATATATTTTTCCCAAGCATCCATATCTTGTTTGAAAGTACTATTTTTAGGATTTTAGCCATAGCAGCAAGGTAGTGAATTGTTTGATAAAATGCTTTGGTAGACATGTATGAAAAATGTGGTAGCATAGACAAGGCAGTGAACTGTTTGAAAAAATGCCTCAAAGAAATGTGGTTTCATGGTGATGGAATGGCATGAAGAATGCCATGACAAGAAAATTGCTATGGATTTTCATGGCATTCCACCACCATTGAGACCACATTTCTTTGAGGCTTTTTTTCAAATAGTTCGCTGCCTTGTCTATGTCATTGCTTATTATTATGCTTTGATAGATTTTTTCCAAGCATCCATAGCTTGTTTGGAAGCACCTATTTTAGGCTTATATCCATAGCAACAAGGAGGTGAAATTTTTGATAAAATGCTTTGGTAAAAATGGATGAAAAATGTGGTAGCATAGACAAGGTAGTGAACTGTTTGAAAAAATGCCTCAAAGAAATGAGGTTTCATCGTGATGGAATGGCATGATGAATGCCATGACAAGAAAATTGCTATGGATTTTCATGGCATTCCACCACCATTGAGACCACATTTATTTGAGGTTTTTATTCAAATAGCTTTCTGCCTTGTCTATGCTATTACTTATTATTATGCTTTGATATATTTTTTCCAAGCATCCATAGTTTGTTTGGAAGCACCTATTTTAGGATTTTAGCCATAGTAGCAAGGAGGCGAACTGTTTGATAAAATTATTTGGTAAACATGTATGAAAAATGTGGTAGCATAGACAAGGCAATGAACTTTTTGAAAAAATGCCTCAAAGAAATGTGGTCTCATGGTGATGGAATGCCATGACAATCCATAGCTTGTTCAAAATCACTTGTTTTAGGCTTTTAGCCATAGCAGCAAGGCAATGAACTATTTGATAAAATGCTTTGATAGAAATGTATGAAAAATGTGTTAGCATAGATAAGGCAGTGAAATCTTTGAAAAAATGACTCAAAGAAATGAGGTCACATGGTGATGGAATGCCATGACAATCAAATGATTTTGATTGTCATGACATTCCATCACCATGAGACCTCATTTATTTGAGGCATTTTTTCAAAGAGTTCACTGCCTTCTCTATGATATTTCTTACTGTTATGCTTTTGATAGATTTTTTCCAAGCATCCATAGCTTATTCGAAAGAACTTGTTTTAGACTTTCAGCCATAGCAACAAGGCAGTTAACTATTTGAAAAAATGCTTTGTTAGACATGTATAAAAAAATGTGGTAGTATAGACAAGGCAGTGAATTGTTTGAAAAAATGTCTCAAAGAAATGTGGTCTCATAGAATGCCATGACAAGCAAATGCAATTGGGAGCTACTCCTAGTTATTAGTTATGCAGTTTGAAGTAATTGCATAACTTTTTAGGTTGACTTTGTAAAAACTATATTGTAATTGAAATTTTGTCATCTATCAGCATATAGTTATTAGTTATGCAATGTGAAGCAATGCTTTAAGTTTTAAATATGTGCAATGCAATGTAATCAATGATATGAACATAAACTACAAAAATCTATTTTTTACAATTTATTCATTAAACTCTTTATTTTATTTGCTCTCTATATCTCTATGGTATGGAAATTCCTTTAAACAATTTTTTTTATCTCTTGTTCTACTTTTTTTTACCTTTTTTTTTTAATTTGATTTTTTTTCGAATTTTTTCTAGACTTTTTCCTGATTTTTTCAAAAAATCTTATACTTTTGGTTTGCCGATTTTTTCCCCAAAATATTTTTGCTGCTATGGTATAAACACATATCTTTTTGTAATATCCAGGATACTTTTGAAACTTCCATGCATTGCTAATCTAAAAGGAAAAGTATTTTTCCTAATCTGTATGTAGCCATGCTTTTGACATTGTCAAAAAGAGCAAATATGGACACCATCGATAAAAAAAATTGTATTAACCAAATAGCCATGTATGCATACATCAATATATGTCAATATAAGTATAAAATATAGTTACAAAATAGCCATATAGGCTTACGAGAATGCCATATAGGCATACAATCTCAAATATATCCAATACAAGATATGTACAAAATTGCCATGTCTAGGCATACAACAAAGGGCTCTGGAATCAAAATTCATTTCTCTCCATGCTCTGGAAATAAATTATTTCCCTTTGTTTGGTGATCGGATGGCGATAATTCCATCACTCATTTTTCTATGCTCAATGAGTGTGTTTGCTCCTCCTCCTATGGTTTAGCTCTTGGTGAAGTTTTAACTATTACAATAAGAAGTAAAGACATTAATATATAGAAATTACATTATAAAAATGATATATTTAACAAAATAATCATTTACGGCCATCTCATGATCACTCTCCACGATGGAAATAATTGCATGTTGATGCTCAGGTGTGCTCAAGCCCTATATAAACTATCCAAATAGGAATTAAACTATGAATCAATAATGGTTTGATTTTTCACTAGAACTAACATCTATAACAATGAATGTAAATTGAAATTTAGTAATTTGCCTCATACCTCCTCTATTAGAGCCATCGAGGATTGTATAGTGGATGAAACACTGATATCCATTTCCCTTGTAACATTTGGAGGTGTTTCCACAACCAACATCTGAAAATAAAAAAAACAAATTATTCAATCACAAAAAGTTACAATAGTGATCCACATCATGACTTATAATGTATGAGATCTAATGAACAAAATTTTTAGTACAAGTATTAAACTATATATTTCTTGTAGGCCTTGGCAGTTTGATAAGAAGACCAAGCATGGTGGGGAGAATAACACATACTCCATTGTGAAGGATGGGAAGACTTACAACCTTTCAACTCTCCTAGAAGAAGACAAGGCAAAGCATGAAGGGCCTAGTGTTTTGATGGTGGCTGAGAAGGAGTTCATGAAGACCTTGAAGGAAGGAGGAGGAAGAGGATTCTTCCTGATTATGAAGCCAAAAAGTGAAGCAAATCTTCCCACAAAGAAGGAAGATGCACCAAAGGAATTCCAAGAGTTGTTGGAAAGGTACAAGGACATAACGGTGAAAGAATTACCTAGTTCCCTACCTCCCATTAGGGATATAAGCCACCATATTGATCTGATTCCAAGGGCTACATTGCCCAATAAGGTTGCATACAAGATGACACCTGCTCAAAATGTGGAGATTGCAAGACAAGTGCAAGAGTTGATGGATAAAGGGCTAGTGAGGAAGAGTTTGAGCCCATGTCTTGTTCCTATTGTCCTAGCACCAAGGAAGGATGGGAATTGGCTTGGCTTTGCACTAATTCAAGAGCCATTGATAGGATCACAATCAGATATAGGTTCTCAATTCCAAGAATGGAGGACCTCATGGATTGTCTATCAGGAGCATCTTACTTTTCCAAGATTGATCTAAAGAGCGGGTACCATTAGATAAGGATCAGAGAGGGGGATGAATGGAAGACAACTTTTAAGACTAATGAAGGGCTCTATGAGTGGTTGGTGATGCCCTTTGGGTTATCAAATGCCCCTAGTACATTTATGTGCCTTATGAATGAGGTATTGAGAACTTTCATTGGAAATTTTGTTGTAGTTTATTTAGATGGAATCCTTGTGTTTAGCAGGTCTAAAGAAGAACATTTGAAGCACCTTGACATGGTACTAAGGAGGTTACAAGAGGAGAAGTTGCTGATCAACATGGAAAAGTGTGAATTCATGAAGGAAGAACTAGTCTACCTTGGTTTTGTCATCTCCAAGGGAAGTTTGAAGATGGATTCTTCAAAGGTGGATGATATTCTTACTTGGGCAACACCAAAATCCATGGGAGATGTGAGAAGCTTCCATGGACTTGCAAGATTTTATAGAAATTTCATCAAGAACTTTAGCCAAATTTGTGCACCAATCTTGGACACCATCAAAGGAGGTAACAAAGGTAAGTTTTCTTGGACCAATGGGGCTGATAAAGGGTTTGAATATCTGAAAATGAGAGTAGCACAACAACCTATACTTGTGCTCCCTAATTTTGATAAATTTTTTACCATTGAGTGTGATGCTAGCAATCAAGCAATAGGGGCTATTTTGAGCCAAGAAGGAAGACCGGTTGCATTTTTCAGTGAGGCTGAATGAAGCAAAGAGGAAGTATTCTTCCTATGATTTTGAATTGTATGCTATGGTCCAAGCCCTCAAAAAGTGGAGGCACTACTTGTTACCTAAAGAATTTTTTGTTTATACTGATAATAATGCCTTGAGTTTTTTGAATGTATAGGACAAACTCAGTCATAGGCACATGAAGTGGGTAGAGTCTTTGCAAGCCTATACTTTCACAATAAAGAAAAAGAAGGGCCAAAAAAATAAGGTGGTAGATGCTCTCAGTAGAAGGGCACTTGTAGTGCAAGAGATCCAACTCCAAAGCATGGGGGTTGAAGCATTGAAGGATATGTATCATGAAGATTTAGATTTCAAGGAGGTATACAATGTTTGTGAGCAGCATTTGAATTCTTTTCATGGTGAATTCTCTAAATTTTTATTGTAGAATGGTTTGCTCCTCAAAGGAAGCTAGTTGTGTATGCGTAAATACTTAATGAGGGAGAATATCATAAAGGAGAAACACAGTGGGAGTCTTGGAGGTTACTTTGGTGTTGACAAGACCTTGGAACAAGTTAGGAGATTTTACTATTGGCCAAAGTTGCAGGTGGATGTGAGAAGGTATGTGGAAGGCTGCCTAATATGTCAAAGGTCAAAGGGAACTTCATCAAATGCAAGACTCTATCAGCCATTGCCCATTCCCAATAGGCCTTGGGAGTGTGTAAGTATGGACTTTGTCTTGGGGTTGCCTAGAACCCAAAGAGGTTTTGATAGTATCTTTGTGGTAGTTGATAGATTTAGTAAGATGGAACATTTTCTTCCTTGCAAATGCAGCAATGATGCATCTCATATAGCAGGTCTCTTATTTAAGGAGGTTTTTAGGATACATGGACTGCCTTTAAGCATTGTTTCTAACATGGATTCTAAATTCATTAGTCACTTTTGGAGGACCTTGTGGAAGAAACTCAAGGAAAAAATATGTCCTTTAGTTCAACATACCATCCACAAACGGATGGAAAAACTGAAGTGGTGAATAGATCATTAATAAACCTCTTAAGATGCCTTACCAAGGAGCATGGACAAGCTTGGGGTCTGATTTTACCTCAGGCTGAATTTGCATATAATGACTCCATGAATAGGAGCATTGGTAGAAGCCCTTTTGAATTAGTCTATGGCATGCACCCTAGAGGGGTCTATGAACTAAGAGATCTACAAGGATTTTCTAAGAGAAGTGCTCAAGGTGAGGAATTTGATGTTACAACCAGGGATATTCATCAACAAGTGAAGGAAACCCTTCAAAAGAATGTTGAGAAGTATAAGCAAATAGCAGATTTAAAGAAGAGGAATGTCCAATTCAAGGTTGGAGACTTGGTGATGGAACACTTGAAGAAGGAGAGGCTTCCAAAAGGAAAGTATACCAAACTCATGATGAAGAATATAGGACCTTGCAAGGTGGTCCACAAGTTTGGCCAAAATGCTTATGAAATAGAGCTACCTCCTGGGGTGGCAATCCCTCCTATCTTCAACATTTCTGACTTGTATCCTTTCAAATCTTCTATGAATGTAGGTGATGGAGCAAGTACAACAACAATGTAGAATGAAGATTGGGTGAAGGAACTACCCCCCAGCCAACCTATGACTCTTGAATGCTTCCTAGACACGAAGGAGACAAAGAAGACTAGAAGGAAGGTTTACAAGGAATAACTGGTCAAATGGAAAGGTCTACCTAAAGAGGATGCAACATGGATGTCATAAAATGATATTAAATGGCATGGAACTACTGTAGAAGACCTTATCTCAAAGAGGACTTGAGATCTTTTTCTTGCTTGGGAGTATGGTGCAGGAGCACCCATGGGTCTAAGGGACCTAGAATAATTTTTCATGTTTTTTTTCTTGTTTTATGGATGGAATAAGGTCTTATGGACCATTTCAATGCTTTGTAGTAGGTCTTCTAGGTTTTTGGTTGAGTTTTTGGTCTTGGTGACCAACTTCTTTGTACAAGGTCTCCATCCTCCTTTATAAGTCTAGTGAATCTTGGAAAAATAAGGAAAAAGGATGCCTTGATGTATCTAGACACCTAAGGGGAGTCACCTTACTTTTTTACAATTTTTTAAATTCCTTTGAGACATTTTGGAAGGCTCTTTGTGGTCGAGTTGGTAGAAGTTGCTCACATTGCCTTAACTAGGCAATTAGAAGTCAAAGCATGAGATTCATTGTTTTCCAACGTCTCTGTTTTCAAAAGACAGTTGCGAGAAGTTGGAGGGAGTTTTTATGACTTAAAATATTCCTCTATTGGTTGAGGAAAGGTTGATGTTGATGTTTTGAACAAGTTTCAATAAAAGTTTGATGTTTTTCCTGTGTTTTTCTGAAGAATTTTCTAATCCCATACTTGGTACGGATTGTATCTTCACTTTCATGCACCAAGCCCATAATGGTTGGATATGTAATTGAATAATATTTCCTTTGGTTTTGGAGTGGTGAGATTTCATTGAGTATCAAGGGAGATATTCCAATTTCTCTATTGGGTGATCTGAAAACCCTTAAAATCTAGATTTTGGGTGAAAAATGTATATTTCTTCCATTCCCACATTGTAAAATTGCTAAATCTTAGTGGGATGGAAGATATAATGCTGTACTATCATTTCCTCAATTTTTTGGAGAATGGAAGGCTCATTTTTGGAAGTTTTGCATGAATTTTGGCTTGACATCTCTATGTGGCAAGCATAATTGACAAGCAAAAAAAGAGTTTTTGCTTGATTTTGAAGAATCTATTTAAGAGGCACTTAGCAATGGTCGAAAAAAGTGTGGATAACCTGTAGGAGTCTGAATTTTGGCTTTGGGGTGAAGGAGAAAGCCTATATAGTCAAGACCTAGGTGTAGGTCTGTGAATTAGGCCTTTTGGAGCAACGGTAGAAAGGGCCATTGTGAGTGATGTTTTGATAGTCAAGAGGAAGGGTTTTGGAACTTTGTAGGGGTCCATCTTAGGGGTCTGAATCCATAGGTTTGGTTTCTTAACATTATTCCTTGTTTTTTTTATTCTAACTTTCCTATTGGGCAAGGGCTGCAAGCCTTAAGAGAGAGTGAGGTCTAAGTCACCATAGTGATGGGTGTTTCTTGTAACCTAAATGATAGAGGGTTGTTGAACCTTTTTTTGACTTAATAAGACATGATCCAAAAATTTTCAAGCTTTTTGAGTGGTATGAGTTGTTAACCCTAGGTGTGTTGGGTTGATCTCTTAAAGAATAGTGGAGTTTAGGACTCCTCATAAGAGTATTTGAGAGAAGCATTCAGTGGAGTGACTTTTCCATTTGTGATTGCGAGTTTTCGTTCCCTTCCACTCTACATCATTTTTAAAGCTTATGTAGGATATTTCCATGGTGTTTGTGGTGGTGGAAGGAGTATTTAATATATTTAAGTACCTTATGCAATAAACCCTCCTTTGTAGGGCTTGATTTGTGCATAGAATAAGCTTAGTCAATAAACATGATGTGAGTAATGTCTTGGAAGTCAGATGAAATGATTGAGGCATAAATGGTTGATTGTACTATCTTGGTCTTGAGGAACTAGTTGGTAAAAGTGAAAATTTGGTGAGTTGTTTAAGGAATTGAAAGATTCAGAGCTCTTTATCAGGTTTTTGCTTTGAATTCAAATAAATTGATGATGACAAAGGTGTGTTAGAATCTGATGGATATAGGTTGTAACATGAAAGATTGGTTTTTGGTTATTTTTCCTAGGTAAAGCAAATTGAGTGGAAGGGTGCCTTGGTGAATGATGAAAGAGTGGATTGTTAAGTGACTCTAATTAGGTTTCTTGTGCACCAATCAGTCATTTTTGTTGATAAATAAGATGTTTGAAGCTTGAGGATGATAAGAAGTATTGAAATGAGTTGGCTTGTTGTTACCTTGTAGTTTTCAAATGAAATAATGTGATTTTTTATGAAAAGAGAAAGAAATTTTAGTTTCTTATTCAATTTTATCTTCTCTTGATTCAATTGGGTCAGATGTTGGTGCAGGAGCACCTAGGTCATCAAATACTTTTCAATTTTGCAAAAGGGATGAGTGTTCAAATTTGTATTGAGTAAATCACAAAAGGTCATGGAAAAATTATGTAAAGCATGTTCAAGGTCATTGAGGTCTTATTTGAATATATTTAAGGTTATGGATAAGTTCTAGGTGGTCAAAGTGGGAAAATGCAAACAATGCAATAATGTAATATTGTTAAAAGTTGTTAAATTGACAAAAAACAAGGAAATTAGGCATATTAAGGGTTAAAAAGGGGTAGTTTCAACCAATTGAAAGATAGTTATGGAAAAGTAAATATCTTTAAAAGGCATGTAAAGGCAAGAAAAAGTAGAAGTTTTTGTTCTTGTAATTAGATTTTGAAATAAAAATTCCATGTTTCTGAGTTTGCAACATTACTCCATTGTTTTGTTTTCTTGTGTTGGTAATTTAGGAACACCCAAAGTTAAATCATAGTGTGAATACATGTAAAGAGGAGTTATTTTCCAATTTCAAGAGTTGGACTTGGTTAGTTTTAGGAAACAAAAGAATAAGAGGTAATTTTTAGTGCCCGATAGAGTCCTTTTAGAAGCAAGTTTGAGAGTCCAATAGGGTTTTTCTTCACAACTCCACCAATGTAGGTCAAGTAAATTGGTGGATTAGGTTAATGTTAGGATTTTTTGCATTTTTTGATGATTGTAAGTGAAGGGAAAAGCAATAATACCATGGTGGAGTTGCTGCTACACTGGAAAATAGAGGATTTTCCTACACAAAGTGATGCTACAGTCATGGGTCATGAATAAATAAAGCTTGAAAAGGCTTGTAAATTATGTAGAAGATCTTGGCAGACATAAAATATCATGTTCTAGGTGGGTGCCAGAGAAATAGAGATTTGCAAGAATATTTTTCACAAAACCCTCCTTGATTTGTGCTTTTACACCTTATAAAAGAGGGTTTATTGGATCAGAATATTTTCATGGTTTTCAATCCCTATAAATGGTGAAATCTTGAGTTATAAGACATTCTTGAACACTATTTTGAGGTTTTTAGTGATTTGGAATGGTTTTGAAGGGGTCTCCTTTGTAAAATAGGCCTAATCTGCTAGCCTTTCTTCAGAGGACAGTCTAAAATCTGATGATTTTCTTTATGTTGAAAATGTCTAAGAACTTTGATATGTTGTGATGTGCTAGAAAGTGTTTCTAAATGTCCATTGATTTTTTTAATAAGCTTTGAGATAGGAATGTAACTACCCGATTCAATGGTTTATAGACCTACTAGAGGAATATGATATTGTCTGATCAAAACAAAGATGTTTGTTTAAACAATGGAAAGGATAATATTGAGTGCTTGGTTACTATCAAACTAATGATATGATTGATGTTACTAAATTTGGTTAAGGTGTATAAGACAGGTTTGGTGACTTTGATGGTTGGATGGGTGAGTATTATGAAGCCTTTTGAGCAAATTGGTGATTAACCACAAGATGATAATCAAGATTCTGTTGTAGCAAGAGTTTGTAACCTGTAAATAGACTACTGCAGTCAAAATATGGTGAGTACAGTGCTTGATAATGGACTGATAACAGTGAGGTATGGTTTAGCTAATTTGTTGCCTTGGTGAATAAATGAAAGGATGAATTGTTCAAGTGTCAATAATTAGGTTTATGTTGTTTTTATGGTGGTTGAGAATGATGTGAATCTAATTGATTAAGTCAAAGTTTTCTTTAATATAGTTTTTTCTTTGAATCATCCAATTGGAATACTGATTATGGAATGATGAATGATGGCCTATGGAATGGCTAAGAGAATTTGAGTGGATTTTGATTTAATGAAAAGTAGATTTCTGATGAAATTATATTTGATCTTCTCCTGATTCTATTTGGGATTGAAATTCCTTGAAGAAATGATGTTGATGGTGTTTGTTGGATGCTCTGCATCAGATGTACCTTGATGATTGAGTGTTTTGATATGATGCTCTACATCATTAACTACCTTGTCTATGCTATTGCTTACTATTATGGTTTCATAGATTTTTTCCAAGCATCCATAGTTTGTCATGCTGGTGCACCTTTGCAAGCACATGCCTCCATGTGAAGTAATTGCATCGTGTTACTTATGTTGAATTTCTAAACAACTATATTGTACAATTGAAATTTTGCCATCTATCAACATCTAGTTATTAGTTATGGAATTTGAAGTAATGCTTTGAGTTTGAATGATGTGTAATGCAATGTAACCAACAATATGAATATAAACTACACAAATATATTAAGTAGAATTCATTAGTTAAGTTCTCTTTATTCTATTACCTCCATGTATGTTTGAGTAAATCCACTGGCACTAGGAGATTTTTTCTTGAAACCGCCAATATTAATCTATTCAACAACCAAAATCACATGTATTAAAATACCATTCGTAAAACAATGCTATTAACATGTAATAAATTTATAATTGTTTACTAGTTACATACCCCACTAATAGGTGTATTGCATAAATAAGTAGGTGGAAGACTGGTGTATCCAGTCTCAACACTGTGACCCTGCAATTTTATTAAAATAATAAAACTAAATTTGTTAATCTTGCATTTCATAATCAAAATTTAATAAATTAAATTCAATGAACATGTTGACTTTTACCTAACTATCAATGCCATATGCATGATGCAAAATTTCAGTCATCCTCTCCATCCCCATAGCAACATACGGATCCTGTGTAGCATCATATGTAGCAACATATGGATCTTGCGTAGTAGCCTCCTGAGTGTCGGTGGGGTCATATAAACAAGTCGCCCCACAAGATTGACACACATGGGTTTGAAGGCCACCACCTGAAGACTCCCCTGGATGGTGTTGTACAATAGGGCTAGTATGATGGATGACACTCTGGGTCAAAGTGTTGATTTCCTACAATGTCTCTACATTGGCACTCTCCTTCACAATGGCAAGCATAACAATGTGCTCATGAGGCGGCCTAGGAAGAGGTAATCTCCCTTGCCACGTAGGATCTAGCTGTGCACTGGACCTGTCCTTAGTTGACCCCCCCACCTCTCTCCTGGAACCCCCTCATATCAAAATAATTTGGGATTTGGTTCAATACGAACTCACTATATAGTTTCCTAAGAAAATATTGGGGGACTTCACAATTGTTGCACGGTGGGTAATCAAAGACCAAGTACCACCTATCATAAAAATGGTTCCTAATCTCTTGGTGGTGGCACCAATGAATAGGAAACCTCTTCGCATTGAGGCTAAGATTTTGATTTGTTCTAGGGTCAGTAAATAAAGAGCACAATTCACCTTCAGTAATTTTTAAATCTTTTACTTTTTTATATGATAGTTTATCTGCATAATATTCCCTTGTTGCTTGCCTCCTATCTTGCCATCCCGTTATTTGTTGGGTTATTGAATCTACATTTTTTAACATCTCTTTCATTGAATTTGCTAGTGTCATTCTTTCTTTGGTCGAAACATTTGGATCACTCAACCTACTGATAAGATCCTCAATTTGTTTTTTGTTGTTCTTAATTTCACTCCTCAAATTTTTTTGAGTGTCAGCAGGGTGTTGAGTGATTGGTGGAGGAGGTTGATTTTGTTGAGGATTTTGTTGAGGAGGATTTTCCTATTCTTCTTGCTGAGGATCTTGAGGATTTGTAGGATTATTTGCATCTCCTACAAATTAAAAAAAACAAAACAAAATCAACTTGAAACTAAGAAATTCAAAACAAATAGCAAACAATACTTACCTCTTGCACCTCTTCGTCATCGTGGCACCATCTTTGCAAAGGAAAAGTAACTATTGTTGATGAATTTTGTAGAATTCCTCCTCCTAGAACGCGAGCACGAAAATGAGGGTTTTTGGCCACAGGAAGAGTAGAAAAATAGACAAGAGAAAATAATATCTTTCACTTTTTTTTTGCTTTTAAAATGATATAACACGAGTGCGTTATAACGCACTCGTGTTATGTCATTTTTAATTTTTTTTTGAATTTGGCCACAAAAGTGTAACCCAACTTCATGCACCCACCCATAAGGGAGATGGGGAGAAGAGGAATCATTTGGAGAAGGAGGATGGTATATGGTGGATGTGATTCCACGAGATGGAAGAGGAATAGGGCGCACACTTGGTGGAGGAGGACGATAATTTTCCTAGCTAAGTGTTGGAAGAGGCAGGGGAAGAAATTATTCTATCTATATAAGTGATGGAGTTCACTGTAGGTTTTCCATAGCTTGAAAGAGTGGTTCTACTACTCAACTCCATTTTTTGAGCCTATGCTCAAAAACTTTATGCTCAGTGTGTCTAATGTAGGAGCATCTAGGGGTACTAGCAATCAACATCACACAAAATGAAAGTATTTTAATTTTTATTAATTATTGAAGTTTGGTTATTATGTAGTTGGAGAAAAAATTGTAATATTAGGCCTAAATAAATTTTAAATAATTTCCTTTTATTATTTTGTTGTAAATTTTGGGAGTGGAGATAATTTAAGAGGTAATTTAAATGGGAAAAATCCAAAAAGGAAAACATGGAATGGATTTTTGGAAGCTAAAAAAATGCATCAAGGATAATTTAATTCCTTTTCTAATTTTTGGTGAAGTTTTTTCATTTGCATGGGTGTAGCCTTTTCAAAGGAGGAAAAATATCAAATTTTTAGAAAGTAGTGCAAGAGTGGTATTGACAATTTTGGGTTGTCATTAAAAGGAATTTTTTAAAGAAGAAGGGTGGGGAATGGATTTTATTGGGGAGGTTGGAGAAGGAATATTGTTGCAGGTTTGAAGAGCTTTTCTAGAAGCAAATGGATTGGCGATACCGAGGTTTGTTGTAGAAATGGTTTCTAGTTGAAGGTTGTGGGTTATAGAAGCTAGAAGCTTGTGTAGGAAGATAGTTTGAAGAACATTTTAGATTTGTTATTTTCTGTCTCTTATCAGATTTTTTTTCAATTTGTAATGGATTTAATCAGCCCATATGGTTGCAAATAAAATGTAATTTTATATTTGGTTATTTTGAATGAGAAGCTTAAGTCTTTTCTTGCATGTTTTTGTGACCTTGTCAATCATTTTCTAAGTTGAATTAGTTGTTGTTGTGAGTTGTGAGGGAGGTTTTTCTTCCATCACTTCATCATGAGGGATTTTATATTGATTATTTTTATCCATTTCATCTAGAACCTATACAACCTTGTGGTGACTTTTTATTCAAATAATATACTAAATTCAAAATCAATTTGTTCAACATCCTCTTCTATAGTTCTCTATTCTTCCTACCTAGTGGTAGTTTCCACTTTGGTGTACCCAAATGCAAAAAAAAAATTCTATACCAACACCTACCCCTTTGGTGTCTAATGATTAAAGTGCTCCATTGAGTAGACCTTTCATTCCTCCTAACATTTCCCAACCTTTAGTGGTGACTCTTGTTCCCCCACATGTTAGTATTGGAAATTGAGGAAAGATACCTATTTTGGGAAAATAATTCCATTAAATCTTATATCTCCTTATGGATCCTACTATTCATTTTTCTACCTATCCAATAGCAAAAGGAAATAAGCCTAGTGGATATAAATATTCCCATGAAGCACTCATGCCTCATCCTCTAGTGTTTCCTCATGTTCCTTCAAAAACCCCTATGATAGAAAGAGAAAAGGAGCCCATGATGCATTATATTTCATGTGCACCCCAAATATCTTACCCTTCACCTACTAGGACTATCCTTACACTTATTTTAGAAGTGAAGATAGCCTCACAATTAGAGAAGAGTGATCCCCATTCTATAATTTTTCCTAGGTCCCATCACCAATATAGTCAACTTATAAGCATAATTTTCATGTCTTGGCCTATGAAAAATTTTCTATTCAAGTACCAAATATTGAACACCCTCCTCTAATGTGATCACCTCCTAATTTGGTAATACTTTCCTCTCCTTTACCACCTCCAATTATTGTTTTGTCTACACCACCTTTAGTTCCTCCTTGGGATCTCACCAAATCTCATTTGAAAAAGTGAAAGTGTTCCTAGATCCTTTAATGGAACCTCCCCTTATTCTAAATATTCCTAATATCCCACCATTTTTTGAGCTATTGGATATTCCAAACACATATGTCACTAGCACCAGGCTTTCTAATCTAGAGTTATTTTAGTGTTCTAGCCATGAAGTTTTTCTAGATGTTTTTCATCTCACCATAGTTGATATTAATATCCCACACCCACCTCCCAAAAGAAATCTTGAGTATTATCTAACTCCACCTCATCGAAAATAAAAACCCCCACCTCCATCACCTCCAGACCATTTTGCATGTGTTATTTTCATAGAAGATAAAAATTCCTTTGTGCCTATCATTACTCATGTTCAAGATATTAGTAGTGGAAATCCTCTTGTCACATATTTTAATAGTGATTCATTAGCATCTCCATGTGAGGAGACTTTATTTGAATCCCTTAGTGACAACTCCGATATTTTTTAAGATCTTCACAAGATCATCAATGCTCACCTACATGAAGTTCAAGATGATGTTGTTCTTTTAACTATTTCTTTAGCTCAAAATTTAAGGTGAGACACCTAGTAAGATTTTAATAGTAATTCCTTTACAGGATAAACCTCTCCCCTTATTATCAAGATTGGGACACTAATGATTTGTTTGAGCAAGGACTTTAAAGCAGCACTTCTCTTATCAATAGTTTTTATTTGTTTTATATGCATTTTTTAATTGTGTTTCCCCATGCTTGCTTGCATATGTTTGTCAATATTACTTAGAGGATCCATGATACCCTTGTAGGTGCATGGATATATGGGATATGAAACTATTGGTATTTCTTCTATTTATATCATCTTTTTTTTATATGTTGAAATTTGAATTTTAAATGCTTGAGATGGATGTAAAGTATTGAGATATTTAGGTCTCTTCCATAATGACCAATTTTTTTAATTTTATTTCATGCATTTTTCTTCCTTTGCATTTATAGTTCCACTATTAATGAGGAATGTTGATTAAACAAAACCCTAATCTAAATTATATACATGATTTTCATACATTCATACTAACCCCAAGTCCGTGGATCCATTAGTTTTATTTGTGTAAGTGATTTTGTGGATTTTATGTGGCATTCTATATTGTGTGATGAAATTCTATAAGAACAGTGTTATGTGTTTCATGACACATCTTTCTTGATGATGTTTTCTTAAGCATTTATATTTTTACTTTCTATCCTTAAAATAACTTTCACTTTGTTTCATGTAATTATGTTAAGAGGGGGCTCTCACAATGAACACATCCCACTTTTATCTTAAGTTGTTGATAAAATATATGATGTTTGAAATGTTTTGGTTGCATATGAACCACTTATTATAACACAACTTTCTGAACTATGGGATTTCATATATCCTACCTTTTATATTTTTATTCTACAACATAAATTCTAGTAACCATGATCAATCAAAAAAAATATATAGTCTTTATCATAACATAACTTGCTAGCCATGCATGTTAAATGATTGATCTCATTCTCTACCTATTATCTCTCTTTCTCTTTCTGGTTAATTTTTGTCTTTATTTATTTATTTTTTTGCATGAATGATTTATTCCATACTCTCTTCGTGTAGTATATTTTGTCTTAGCTAATATATTATTTCTAGTATTTTCTACATAACATTAGTGTTTTTTCAAAGATACCTTATTTGTTTTGTAGGTATTATCCCTACACTAATACATTTTGACTCAAAATCCAAAAAAAATTTGTCAGAATTTTGACGCCATTTCTTTGAAATTTTTTCGTCGATTTTTTGATGACATTTCAAATCTTGAAATTCTGACCCAGCATCGTCAACTGGGTCCGAATTTTCACGTTTCAAATTTTGTCAAAAAATCAACGAAAAATACCACAAAGTGGTGTCGAAATTCTGATGAACTTTTGTTGGATTTTGAGTCAAATTTTATCAGTGCTAAGAGCATATCTATGTGGGTTTGATATTCTTATTCCTCTATAGTATCCTTTGGTAACAATTTTTACAATTTGTTTCTCCTTTAGGATGAATATTTAATATAGTTTATATGCCTACTAAATTGGGGGGGAAATATAGTGTCATAAATTTCATACCCTTGCAATTTCACACTACACAATGTCCCCCTCTTTTATCCCATAACATACAATTTTTCCAAATGTAAAGTGTTAACACTAAAATATCATTTATCTATCATATTTATAATAACTATAGCTTTTTTAGTTCACTTTTCTTGGATGGGAGTGATATGCATAGACATCCACAAGGTGTGCTAGTATCTTGCTAAAATATATGATTATAGCTTGGAAGGTAGAGCATTACCTTCCCACACATATTTCAGAGGTAATACCTCTACATGATAGTAATGTTGAACAAAGTGGAACCAACTTGCTATTTTTGGAAAAAGGGAGAAAAATAAAATAAATAAGTTAGATTTTTTTCATATGCTCACACACACTCACACTCACACTCTCATATTTAACTCTATAATCTATTGAAGAAGCTCTTAAGTTGTCAAAATGAACAATAAGCTCAATGAAATATTAGATATGCCCTTTTTGAAGTGATATTGAATAAAGTAACATTATAGAAGGTTTTGTATCTCCCTTGGGGGTTTTTGATAACTTCCAAGTGATCACAATTGATTTTGTTGTTTCCTTCTTGGCATATGAAATTTATTTGTGATAACATTTTGATATATCTGTTGTTAGCACAATACATTTAAGATCTATTTTTTTATTTTTGGAATCATATCTCATTTCAAAGAAATCATTTTTCATTATATCTTTTAATAATATCAAAATCTTACCTATTCATTGAGGTAGAAATATCAAAACAAGGGCTTAATTGAGGAAAGCCCCTAAACAACCCAACCAAATACTTTTTACTTTCTCTCTCTATGTGTAGGTCCTTTAGGTTGAAAGGAAGTGACAATATTGATGAAATATTTTGTCTTTCAGTAGCATCTATAGGGTTACCATGGTTTAATATTTATAATATATTTCCCTTTTAATTTTTTTATTTTCATGTTTCTCATACACAATGGTCTCATGATATTTGTTTGGTGCATGTAGACACTAACTACAATGTATTTTGGGATTTCATTTCCACATTCATATCAGACGAAATCAATATGTGAGGACATCCACATTACGCATTGTTGTGTATGGCTGAGGTTTTAAGAAATTCATAGAAATATCTTTAAGATATGTACATCCTATTTATCTTTACATTAGGCTTTAATTTTTGTTATAGAGATATACTTGTTGGTATGTGTCCATTGATCATGTTACAGTTAATATTTTGGATACTTTGAAAACCAAATTCATCCCCCCCCACAAATTAATTAATGGGGAGTGTAGGGGTGGTAGAGAATTATGCATTTCATTCGAAAACAAAAAACATAGAACTTAGGTACCACTTCATCTAATCAACTTTAAATGATTGTTAGTTAAAGATGGAGAAAATTCATACAAGTAAAAATCATGTAGATATGTTTATGAAGGTGGTCACATGGGAGAAGTTGATTTCCTCATTAGTTTTTGTTGGTCTTCAATAATAATATTGGTGGAAATGAGGAAAAATCCATGTCTAGGTGTTTTGTTTAATGAGAGATATAGGTATAGAGGCACTATAAGATCAGTCACCAACTGGGAGAATTTTTTGTGTTCATCTTGATCAGTCTCCAAGTGGGAGATTGTTGGTATGTGGTGATTGAACATGTTGCGGTTAATATTTTGGTGACTTTGGAAACCATATTTTCCCCCCAAATTAATTAATGGGGGAGTTTAGAGGGGCAGAGAATTTTGTACTTCATTCAAAAACAAAACACATACAATTCAACTACCAGTTCATCATGCCATCTTTCAAGGATGGTTAGTTGAAGCTAGAGAAAATTCATACAAGTAAAAATCTCATTGATATGTTTATGAAGGAAATAACATGGGAGAAGTTTATTTCCTCATCAATTTTCATTTCTCTTCAAGAATGAAAATGGTTGAAATGAGGAACAAGCCATGTCCAAGCATGCCATCTAGTGGGAGCTATAGGTGTAGCGATGTCATAGGATCAATCTCCAAGTGGGAGATTGTTGGTATGTGGCAATTGATCATGTTGTGGTTAATATTTTTGTGATTTTGGTAGCCATGTTTCCCCCCAAATTAACTAATAGGGGAGTCCAGGGTGGGGAAGAGAATTATGCACTTCATTTAAAAAACACATAAAACTTAGGTATCACTTCATTTGGCCAGTTTTGGAGGATGGTCAATTGAAGATGTAGAAAATTCATATAAGTAAAAACCCTATAGATATGTTTATGAAGGTGGTCACATAGGAGAAGCTAATTTCCTCATCAATTTACATTGGTCTTCAAGAATGGTAATGATGGAAATTAGGAACAAGCCATGTCTAGGTGTGTCATTTAGTGGGAGCTATAGGTGTAGTGGTGCTACAAAATTAGTTGCTAAGTGGGAGATTATTTTGTGTGGAGCATGATTAGTCTCCAAGTGGAATATGGTTGGTGTGTGGTGACTGATCATGTTGCACTTTATATTTTTGGTGAATTTGGTAACACCCCCAAAGAAAAAGTTGGCTATATTTTAATAAAGGAATTTCTAATTATTTTCAGTTGAAAAACTATTTGTTAAAATCATTATTATTCTTAGTTGTGAATATGAAGAGTCAAGGGGCATGAATTTTTGTAGATAGACATAGTAATAGGTTGTGTTGCATTGCATCTAGGTTCTAGATTTAAGGTGTTTTGTGAATGTGCACTCAATCGTAAACAATGCTATGGGTGAAAGTAACTCTATAGCTCTAATTTTGTTGGATGGTAAAAACATTGGATAGTTGTTTCTTGGATGAACCATGTTAAAATCTATGTATTCTATGTAATTTGTTTTTAATTATTTCTTTAATTTGCATTATAATTGATAATTGTATTGCTCTAGCCTACCTATAAATCCCAACAATGCTTTCTCTAGTTCTTTTAATTGGATATATTTATGTTTTATTGAAATTTAAACCTTTACTTTGCTTCCAATTATAATTATTTCATAATAAGGATTGATCAAATAGGTAAAATAACCTTTGATTCATCCTAATGTTAGTGTAGATCATTGATTCTCAAGGAAGCTCTATTCCTTTATAAGAATCATTTTTTATGTGCTACAATAAGTAAATAATTAGTTATGGTTTTTATACTATTAATTTTAAAAATATTAAAAATTAACTTTCCGACCAACTTAACTTGGTCAAAAAATATGAAATTTAATTTTTTAACCTATAACTAAGGAATTATAGAGTGTAATGCATCTTTTGTATTTGAAAAAGGAGTTCAATAGTTTGAAAGTGGTGGATGTTTTTGAATTAGTCTATCAATCAATACTTCAAAACATACTATATGTAGAAAATCATTAATAATTTTCTATTATAGAATATCTTGTAGTTTTAGAATATTGACTATTTCTTGAATAAACCCTTTTCCTTTAAAATCAAATAAAGAAAAGATTGTTGTAGTACCCTTCCATTTATGTTTATGTTTTTTGTTGCATGTTTTTATACTGTTAGCCTTTGGTACTTGGTTTGGATATTTTGATCGCTGATTTTGAGCGACAGTGGATTCACTTTGTGACATGATGATACATTGTATTGCGATATTGATTTCTGACATGCTTTGATATAGCGTAGATGCTTTTCTTTAGATGATCATTGCTATGTATATGTTTGTGATGGACTAATTGTTATTTAATTCATCAGTCTGATGTGATGTGTATTGGTGTGGAGAACAGAATCGCATCACTCGCTTGTGAGTGCCTTGTGATGTCCGTGATTTTCTCTGCACGATGTGTCTGTACAATGTATTATATATATATGCATGTTATTTGCTTGGTTGCAGGATTGCAGGTACATGACACCGACTCCACCTGGGTACTTAGGTCTGAGCGTGTCAAGACTCAACGGATATGTTGATTGGGAGGTAGTAGCATGGTTCATCCTAGTCTAGTCTTTAACCCGGTCACAGTACATTGTCAGTTAGTTTGAGTCTTGGTTGTCTTGTTGTCTCTATTTGGTTTAATTGCTTGAAATGAAAAATGTCAATTTTAATGATAGTCTAATACTCTTTAATTACTATTATTTAAATTAATTTTTAAATGTTAAAGAAATTAGTTTTTACATGTTATTTAATTAATTAATTAGTTTGTTTGGTTAAATAAGTTGATCCTAAAAGATTAAATTTATTTAATTAAATAAATTGATTGATTTAATTAAATTGTTTTAAATTGTGTGTGAATAGATTTTATTAAATTAAATATTTTTGTGGAAATGGCATTTTAATTATTAAATAAATTTTGCATTTGAAAATTGTAAATTTTAAATAAATTAAATAAAATAGAAGGCATGCAATTTTGAAAGGCAAGATTGCCAAGAAGTTGTTGAAGATATTTTGTTCTTCTCGACAAGTGTGCCAGTTGCATTTATTATTTTTGGTTGAGGTTGTTCACGGATATTATTTTGGATCTAGAAAAAACACAGGGGATTCTATTCTATTTTCTCTTCATGGGAAAAATATCAGTTCTTTGTTTTAAAAAAAAAATGGGTTTATGCTATTGGTATTGTTGCAAATTTGTGGAAGATCTTTGGTTTTCAATTTGGGTATTGTTTCTCAGGAAAGGATTGTGGAAGCTACAGGCAACAGAGGCAACAGAGGCTCTCATCACCAGACAGTTTTCTGAAGCAAAGGAAACAAGTATTTTCCTGGTGTTTAAATTTGTTGTTTTTGAAAAAGAATGTATGAGAAAAGAATATTTCATGTTATTAAATCTCTAAACTTCTCAGGAAAGATATTGTTCATTGAATTCTTGTTTGTAAAGATTTATTGGTTTCAGAAAGTTTCTGTAGCATACTTTCTGTGGAGAATATATATATAAATTAGTGAAGAGGAAAACGTTTAAAGGGAAATGGATTTTAAAACCCTGTAGAAATTTTTTTTTATAGTTTTCCCATATTAAAACTCTGTAGAAATTTCTAAAGATTTCCCCATATAAATAACCTGTTGAATTTGTATTTATATATATATATATATTATATATATATATATATATTTATATATATATATATATTATATATATATATAAATATTTTCATATATAAATTGAATTGTGAAGCCTTTGTTTTGAATATTTGTGTTAATTACTGTACAGGTGAATTTGAGAATTTATTATTAAAAAAAGATGTGAAATCCTCGTACGTTTTTTTTTTATTATACATATATTATAATGTTGTTTATTATTTTTATATATTAGAAAAATGTTAAATTAAAAAAAAAGCAGAGCCGAAGCTCTGTCATTGAAGAGAGTCGAAGCTTTGTGGGTGGGGCTACCCGCAGCCAACCCTGCAGGGGGATGGCGGTGAGGGCCGAGCCCAGCACCGCCCTCGTGGGTAGCACTCGGCTCAGCCGCCGCGGCCGAGCCTGTGGGGCGGGCTGCGTAGGCAGCCCTACCCACAGTGCCGCCTGCGTATGTAAGGGCTTAGCCCTAACTTTTAATCTGTAAATCTTTTCGCGGATTTGAAAATTACATGGTTTAAAACTGATTTGGATATGAATCCGATTTGTGGTTTCAATATTTTGTAATATTTATTTATGTATATATATATGTATATGTATATATGTATATATCTATATATTTATTTATTTATTAACTAATTATATATTATATAAATAAATTTTTAAACTCACAATTAATCAGTAGGAAATAAGATATTCTTTTGAGTATAAAGATATGTTAGGAATAACATCAATTATTTTTATAACAGAAAGGTTGAAAAAGGAAATTTGATAGTTTTTGATATGTGAAGTTGTGAAGTTAAATTAGAATTAAATGATGTTATTTTCTTTTATTATATGAGAAAAGAATTGTATTTAAGTTACTATGATTTCTTGCTAATTCTTTTGAATGAATGGATTTAGTAAATCCAAATGGTAGACGGTTATTTTTCTTAATTTTCTTTAGTCGTGATTTTATTGGAAAAATTGGGAAAGTCTTAAATGTATAAGTCTTCCAGAATGATTTGTATAGTAAGGGTGTGTTATTTTTCAAATGCATTTCTTGAGTTGACTAGGGTAGTGCACGTGTTAAAGTATGGTGTATTGACACCTGGATTATGAATAAAATTCTTAATGACCGTTGTTTGTCATTTGTTATTATGTGATTGAATGTAGTGCACCTTGTAAACCTTAGTCAAGAAAACTTAGTATACCTTTGTTATGTTTAGGGGAGTGGCTCTATGTAAGGGCTGACACACAAAATGGTGTCAGGGTAACTTACAAAGAGTTAGTAAGTCAGTGATAACTAAATAACACGGTAGTTAGATTTAAAATCCTTAATAAGATGTTTATGCCTCACTTATGGACTCTTGAGCTAGTTTAGTCTTGAGTATAAGATGAGAAGGCTTGGAATGGCAAATCAATGTCTTGTTTCTTCAAAAGACATTCGATTCTGCAATAGTATGCAATAGGGGCCGGGTTTCGTAAGAGGTTACCAGGGTAACCCAAGTTGGGGGCTAGAACCTAGGAAGAAACACCAGGGTAACCTTTGCAACATTGTGATGACACTCCACCTAAAGTAACAGTTAACCTTGTGTACTTAGTACATTTGATTGTCTTAAATCTGGAAGCAATGTAACCATCAGTTAGTTATGTACTTGTGTCTAGGGTTAGTAGATTATGTCTAGGTAACCATATTACTATCTCCTAGCACGGGGGGTGGACCTACAGGTACCACATGGTTGGGTGGAACGTGCACCTTACTCCGTTGGGTCCCCAGTTTATGATCATGGCATTGAGAGCTTCATGGATGGAGAGCTCGCACTTGGATATAGATGTATTTTCTTTATTGCATTATTTTAAAACTTGTATTGTAAGACATCCCTCAATTGTTTATGAGGTGAACATTTGTAAATTGTAATTGTAACTATTATTTGATCTACCTCATCAGATGAATGAGTAATGTAATATCTTATCAAATGCAATGTATGAAACATGTTTGTACTTTATACTATCTTGAATGGAATTTCAGATGTTATGCAAAGTTTACTTTTAAGTTTATGATTAATTAAATATATGCAATGCGAAATACTAAAGTCGTCTATGGAAACTCAAGTAGTGTAATGTCGCGTAACTTAGTGATTGTATGCAACTAATTAACTTAATAATTATACTTTAAATATATATATATATATATATATATATATATATATATATATATATATATTTCACCTTTATACACAATTGCAACATTCTTTAGGTTATTATGATGGGGCATTACAATTGTCAACAAAAAGGGTGAAATCACAAAAAGATGACAAAACCTCTAAAAATATTGGAGAAATTGAAAATTTAGGATTGACATTCCCAAGGGAAAAAAAAAGAGGGAACAATTTTTTGGTAGAAACAACATAATTAATACATTTTTTCATGATTGAAATTCATCACTTGCACCATATTTTTCATCAAATAGTTCTTCATCACTCATCCTTAGGTTAAGCTCCAAATTATCTTGTATTGTCTAAGCATCTTTTTGTATAACTAGTAGCACACTTG
This sequence comes from Sequoia sempervirens, assembly GCA_007258455.2. Taxonomy (NCBI): domain Eukaryota; kingdom Viridiplantae; phylum Streptophyta; class Pinopsida; order Cupressales; family Cupressaceae; genus Sequoia; species Sequoia sempervirens. The sequence continues at coordinate 4,125,937 of VDFB02018296.1, read as the reverse complement.
GAGGAAATCACAAGGCCCACACAACACCATATTTGTATGGGAGTATCCAACTTAAACTCAAATATAATTTGCATCCTTACCTTCAATAAATATTTAAATATAATTAGAGATGAATGTTTCTTGTCACCACCATATCACTTTAGTGGTGTTCCTTGTTGCTTTATTTTTTTTATTTCCTTCTTGGAGTTTGACTTATATTTCAAATTTACTATTCAAAGGTATATTGTCTTGCTTCACACAAAACAAGCCAAAAACCTTATATATATAGAGAGAGAGAGAGAGAGACTATCTCTAAGAATTCCTTTGGTAAACACCTTTTTTATTTATTTAATAGAGTCTCAATTAGGAATCCCCATTGATATACTATGAGGAGATTCTGTTGAAACCTAGCTAACTATGTATTACATATTATCCTTGTGTTTTGTAAGGCTTTGGAAATGCTTCACTTGTAAATTGACTTTCTCAACTAGACTTGGATATGGAAGATAACATTACAAATCACAACTTTATTAGCCATGGGAAAATAGTATCTAATAGATTCATAATTAAAACTTGCATAATATATTTTTCATAATTGATTAATATTTCTAAATGTGTTTGAGTTGTGCAAATGAGGGAGCATGAGAGCATAATTGTTTGACAAAATCATCTACAAAGAATATTTTTTAGCTTTAAGGGTTGAAAAAGGCTATGAATCTACATTAGAAGATCTTAAGAAGTGGGCACATTATAGTGAACAAGTCAACTTCTTATAATGAAGTTGACCTCATTGTAAATAGCCATCATATTGTCCACAACATATAAGCTCTTTAAGTCAAATATTCTACCTCTAAAATGATTGAAGATAGAAAAAACTAAAAGAAAATATTTCATAATCCTAAATGAAAGAAACAAATGATAAAAATGGTTAAAAACCTCTACCATTCACCACATTGACTCCCTCCCTCTCTCTCTTTCTCTTTGTTTGTATATAACTCAAGGTGTATCTTCTTGTTTGAATGGCCTATCTTGGAATTTATAGTGTGTAGTGTTGTGTGTCAAAGTAGACCATGTGAATAGTAATTACACTGATGAAAGATAATGGGTCTTGGACCACAATCCTTTGTGCGCCAAGAAGGGAGTCATCCTAAGAGGTATGTTGTTACTTGGAGTCGAGCGTGTTTGAGTTTATCTCAATAGGAAGATATATGCCACCTATTTAGAATAGGGCATGTTTGAGTTTATCTCAATTACAACTGACCCATGATAATGAATTTGTAATCTAGTACAACTTGACTCAATCATACCAAAAAAACTGTAATAACATAACCCCAAGATACATTCCTTAATTATTTTGTTAAATGAACCTGTCACAATCTTATTAACAAAATAATGTCTGAATTCTAATGTTTTGGAACCTAACTATTAAATCAAATTTAATATCATTTTCTAACCTGGTTTTTGGAACTACATATCAACCCAACTAGAAGAGTTAAAGTAATAATAATAAGCACCATTATTTGGAAAAATGAATACTTAAAAACTCCAGCCATTGGAAAACTGGAATCACATTTAACAGTGACAGTTTAGTGGACCGGGGTATCTCAGAAAGAGATCAGAAACGAAAAAGAAAGGAACTGAATATCTTTACAAGATAGAAGAGTTAATATAAAATTATATGATTTCTGTGTCACATTTGAAAGTAGGAAAGGAGAACATTGTAGAAAAGGAATAAAAACGTCTCAAAGAAAAACAAATATGTGCTTTCATGGACGGTGATGGCTGATGTTATTTTTCAGCTTTTTAATTGCAAAAGTCAATCAGATTTCTATTTCTTTATTTTCATGGAGAGCCCTCTGGCATCTCCCATTGTTTTCAATATTATTATACTACTGCAATAATATCTTGAGGATCAGCTTTTGATGACATTCATTATTCCTTTTTGCTCATTCTTTAAGTGGCAGGAGGTGGTGGGCAAAGCCAATGGTGGACAGTTTGTGTGGGTTTCTAAAACAATGGGCCATTCTACTGTACTTATTTCTTTGACATTTTCAGTATCTGCACACTGAAAACTAATGAAATCTCCATATAAGAGGCCACCAGTGTAGGAGAAAATTATTTAATATAACATGGTGGGACTGCAGATTTGGATGGTGACTGTTGTATCAACTGTATTATTGAGACTGAAGAAATCTTGATTTTTAATATCTTTTGAATGATGGAATGTTTCTACTTTTCCCTTTGTTTTTCAGTTGTATTGGGTGGGAGTTGGTATTCCTAGGCTTTCCCTTATCTATAATTAATAAAAAGTTGAAGGGCAGAGACAAAGTAGAGTCTATAAGGAATAAAGTGCTGAAACGTACGTTTGCATGGCAAGTTGTTGTCCTTGCTCGATGCTCCACATTCTTATATTCATTAAGATAATTATGCATCTTATCATATTCCTTGTAATAGTATCATTATCAAAGAATTACTTTAGTAATCTGACTTAACCAACTTTGTTAGAATCTAACTAAAAGTCTTTATTTTAAAGAATGTGGAATTACTTAACATTGTAAATAAAGTTGTAAAGAAAAATAAACTTTCTTTATGTGTAAATAAGGTTGATTTAATAAGATGTATATATGGAAGCACTCAATAAGAAGTATACAAGTAAATAAAAATTAGTTTAGATTAATAAATAAGAATGAATCACATTGATATTGATGGCATACGGCAAATTCATTGCCAACAATTCACCGACGAAAAATTCACCGCGGGAAAATTCACCGCCATGACAATTCACCGCGCAAAAAATTAATTGCATGAATTTTTGGCGATTAATTTTCCATGGCCGTGAATAGCTGGTGGCGGTGAATTTTCTCGTGGTGAATTGTTGACGGTGAATTTTCCATTGGTATATTGCTAGTGGTGAATTTTCCTAGAGCTGATATTGATATTGTAAAAGTTAATAAGATACACAAATTTGTTTAGTTTGATAGTTCAAGGATGGAATAAATCTGTTACAAATTTAAATCTAATGTGTCTTAGAATACAAACTATAAATAATAGATTAATAAATTATTTGAAAATTAAAATATTTGTTGCATCTATGTAAGGACGAGCTTATCTATTAGGCATAGGTTTACAATTGTGAACTTGTCTTGTGTAATTTGCATATTGCTTTTATTTAGTTCACCCGATGTTGATTTCCTTTGTCTTTCTTGGTATGTATGAATTGGAAGCATTTAGAGATACCTTAAGGATTGTTATTAAGTAACTATGAATCCTCACCTAGATCAATCACCATGAGTTGAACAATGATGATACAAAACAAACTTTAATCATGTAAATGCTTATAGAATGATTATGCAATGCTAGATTCCTTTTAGAGCATACATTGAGTTATATAAATGAATATTCATTCATTGCTTCATTGATGATTAGAATGAATGCATTGAATTCCTTTAAATATAAGGACATAGTAAAATATCACATGAACTTGTGTTTAGTTATCCCTAGGAGGGAAAGATTAAAGTGGGAAGTAAGTTGATTTTGTATTTAAATTTTATAATTATGAGTCAAGAACCATATACTAGTCTAAATATAGAAAAGAGGCTAGATCATACTAGATAGTGCGTGTATAGGAATAAGTACAAATATGAGAGTAATGAACAAGTGAATGTGATGAATGTATAAGCGTATGTGAACAAGTGAAAGTGAATAAGTTTTAGGTACATGGAAAGATATGTAATGGAGTTGGTGGATACCATAGGGTAAGGGACCCAAAATTGTACAAAATTACACTTAATATTTTGATTCATTAAATATGTCCACTCAAAATATGTAAAAAATAAATAGGCTACATGGATTTACAAAATTCCAATATTGTAAAAATATATTCTAACTTCATATTAATCAATTATTAAATAATTCTTGAACTATCTTTTTAATTAAAATAATTAACTAATTGTCATGTTTTGTAAATAGTAAAGTAACAGTAAGATAAGTATATTTTTACTTTAAATATTTTTCCTATTTTAGTTTTATCAAAAAGGGTGAAAATAGTATTTTAAAGGAATACAAACTTTTCAAAATATTTGAACATAGGTTAATTAATTAAATGTAACTTATAATTAGGTGCAAATCAATTTTGATTAAAAAATGATAAATTTAGATAAAAGAAATAACTATTTTTGGAAAAAAAAATTAATGAATGCTAGTATTAAGCTTTCCAATTGAAGAATGAATGATTTAAATAAATACTAATTTTTTTAAATGTCTCAATATTAGAAAAAGGAATTGACATTATGTTTTTGATTAAATAAGAGGGGGGGAAAGGACCTAGATCCAAAAGTTTAAGACATTAAAAAAGGGAAATTAAGCTAGAGGCATGTAGTCTAGAAGAAGATGCTATAGGGCATAGAGGCCCACCAACAACAACAAAACAACAAAAAAACCCATGCCACCTAAGAACAACAACACCTGCAAACAAAGAAACAACACCAGGGGCACAAAAAACTTAGTTGATATGATTCTAATTATTCAATAAAGCATCCAACAATGCCTCCTTGTCATTATTAGAGTGGTTTCTAAAGTGACATTATGTTATTCTCTTCACAATTTTAATATTATTTCTTCTCTATGAATGGTTGGATTTGAGGATCAACATCAAGGTAGTTATGATAAAAATATTTTGTACCTATAGATATGATTTGGTAGTTTATATAATTTTACTTTTCACTTCGCTTTATTCAACTCCTTTTCTTCCACCTTTTTTAACATCTAGGGACCATTATTATTTAAGAATACCTTGTAAATATTATATTTAGTGATTCAAATGGTCACATAATCCAAGGTCAATCCTTAGAAAAATAATGAAATGATTGAATACAACACTCTTTGCTCATGTATCTACTTCTATAATGACCATGCAAATCTATATTCCTTTTAGTGTACAAAATTGAAATGGTCATGGTTGGAGAGTCCAATTAACTATTTAACAACATAAATATAACAAACACACAACACAATACATAGTAAAAGCAACAAATTTTATTAGAAGAATTCATGTATCATTCTACAAATACAATTACAATGAAGTTTGAATGATCTTGATGTACAATGTTCTTAGTATAAACAATATTTATTTTCCTAATCTCACTTTGATATCCTTAGATCTAGTTGTCAACTATAGGGTGAAGATATTGAGGATATTGAGAAAATTATGGAAAGAGGAAAATAGGTTGTGCATGTGTAGTTGAGACTTTGAGGAAGTGTTGTGAGTACAAGGAGCTATTATTTTGTTGCACAGTCTGAAGATGAGTTGGAATGAAGTAATGAGTTGAGATGATGTCTCTGGTACTTGGTTTCCATGTGCTTTTGAGAAAATTTAATAAACAAAGTAAACTATGTTGTGCAAATGTTCATAGTGTGCTCCAATATTGTGCTCCGCGTTCTTTCAACGTTGGTGCTATGCATGTGCAGATCTTATAGGTTATTCAAGGTTGAAAGAGGTTGCTATATTTAGAATTTGGGTTTCTGGATCGATGTATAGTGTGAGATATTTTCACCAGTGTGTGAACTAGTTGTTCAGTGATGTTTTATGTGGTCTGGGAGAAATGTATTTGCTCCATGTTTCTCCATTGTTTGGTTTTAGGTTGTGTATATTTGGAAAGTTGATATAATTCCTTTATCTTTTAGTATTCAAGGTTTTTCTTGATTTGGTGAAGTATAGTGAGAGTTTCATTTATCAGTATGCAATTAAGGGTTATTAGTTGTTCTGAGTTAAAGTATTTGTTAATGCGAGCTTGGATGGGTTATTTGATGAAACTTAAGTGATTCATGGATTATTCTAGATTGAGTTCAAGTGAATTATGTTGTCCAAAAAAATTTGCTTGATTTGAGGAAGCATGTACTTAATGTTTATGGTGTTTTGCATGGGTGTTGGTTAACCTTGTGTTTAACACTACATGCGAGGCTTGTGGAAGTGTGTTGAATTTTTTTGGGATCTATTTGGGTCCTAATTAAGGATTTATGTAGATCACCTTTCATTCCTATCCATTACAAGAATGTTTAGGTGCTGACCTATTTTGAATTTGAATGTATAACAGCTAGTGGTAGACTTTGGAGAAATTTTTTGAGGTAGAGATTGATATAAATATGTATGGTGTTGATGCAAGAGAGTGTGAAAGAGTGAGAAGTGAGATAGATGCAAGATTTTTGTAAGTGGTGTGTGATGATGCAAATTTGAGCATAGCAGTGTGAATTTCATGTTAGGGTTCTTGAAGGTAGAGAGATGAAGGCATCCAATATCTTTCATGTGAGACTATGAAAGTGTGCAAGAAATTGTGTTGGAATCCTTGTTTCATTGAGAAGTGTTTTCTCTTTGTAGCATTCTTCTATCTTCTTGTATTCTTTATGTGGCAATGAGCCCTAGTTGTGAGCCTTTTGGACAGTGTGTCCTATTCTAGCAGTGACCCCCTTTGTACCAGTTTTGCTATTACTTATATTGTGAGTTAATCATCACTATGGTTTCTCCCTCATTGGGTTTTCCACATAAATATAGTGTTCTCATGTGTATGGTGTTGTGATTTCAATTTTTGTTATCTGCATTTCATGTTTAATCAATTTAATAGAATAATGGTTTAATGAATTCTTGTGGATTTGCTTACTATTGATGGTTTTGAAGGTTTAATTTGCTACAATTGATTCACCCCCCCTCTCAGTTGTCATGTTCATTTCAACAATTGGTATCAGAGCTTGGTTCCTTGAAGAAGATCTTAACCGCTTGAGGTAGATCCGGGATGGTGAAAAAGATTCCTTTAGAATATCCTAGATTCGATGGCTTAGATTATGCATTCTGGAAGACAAAGATGGAACCTAATCTAGGTTGCATTCATTCTTGTATTGCATTGCATTAGTGAAATTGCACCTAGGGTTTCTCATATTTAGTGAAATTGCATCTAAGTTTTCTCATATTTGCATTAGTGAAAGTGCATATAGGTTACATTTTTACTTTCTGCCATCCTTTTATTTCATTGAAAAACTAAAAAGTGCATTGTTCATGTCATCCTAATTGCATTTAGAAACATTGTTATTACATTCAATTCCTTGTCCCTAGTTACTTTTTCTTGCATTCATTTACATAGTCTTTTGTTTCTAAACATCAACTCCCTAAATAGGCAACCTGTGAACACTGTAAACAATCTAGAATTTGTTGTATTTATGATAAAAACCTCTACCAGGACTAAAATTCCCTTCCTAGCGTCTTAGTCCCTCTCAGGGTTTCTGGCTCATAATCTTCTCTATGTTGTTTGTTGTATGTTTCAGTCCCTGGAACCTCAAAATTTCACCAGTAGGACCAAGATGCCATTACTGGCGTCTTAGTCCCTATTGACTTTGACTTTCTAGTTTTTAGGATCTGAAATTGATTTTATGTGCTTCTATTTGTTGCTTTCAGTTTTTTGTTACAGTTTGCAAATTAAAATTGTTGTTATCATAATTTCTTTCATTTCAAGTGTAATTGCTAGCATAAGATATTGTGTTCATTGCACTTTCTTTGGTATATCCCTTGTATGATCTATAGTACTTGGTGTCCTACTAATAATACTATGGTTAGATGAAGTGTGAGACTCATGGTATCCCACGATAAAACACTCATTGTGGATCTTGGGTTATCAAGCTCTCTTACTTCTGATGTTGGTATTAGTTCAGTAGGTATGGACCATACCTTTGATACCTCTTTTGTTATGCCTACCTTGCCTATAAGTGCTATGCTAAGTGTTCAAACAATGGTAGATCATATCCCTCAAGAAAACATAATGAAAATGCATGAAGATCTATCTCATTTACAAGATAGTGTGAGTACTGAAAACATTTCCAACACAATTATACCTGCAATAGATAGTATTCACCACATGATGGAAAGTGATGAAGGACTAGAAGTTATGTGTAACATAGCTCAAATCTTTGGAAAAAATCTTCCTTCTACCACTAATGGTGCTCAAGCTTCAAACAATGTGCAAAGCCAAGGAGGAAATAAAACTCTTCCCCCTTCAACAATAATCTTTATTCCCACCTATAACAATCCTCAAGTGACCACAACAATGCAACCAACTAGCAATATCCTTCCCACCTTGAGTATTTCCACTAGTGCTCCTTATACCTATGTGGCATCTAATCTTATATCTCTTCCCATAAGCAATCCATTCACAATTGGTCCTATCAACAAATACACACCACCACAATATTCACCTCCATCTCAAACCACAAGCAATGATCCTATCATTAACCACCTTTTACAAATCCTTTCATCCATTCAACATCAAGTTTCCACCATAAATCAAAATCAAAATGGTCCACCTTCATACTATGTCAAAAGCAGCCCACTATATTTGGAGATATTGAGAAATCCAATGCCACAAGGTATAAAGATTCCTAGATTTGAGAAATATGGAGGAAAGGGAGATCCTACAAATCATGTTAATGCATTTACTATTTTATGTAGTGACTTTATCCTTGAGGAAAAACTTTTGGCTAAACTTTTTCCTCGATCCTTGAAAGACATTGCCTTGGACTGGTTTTTTGCATTACCGAATAACTCCATTCATTCAATAAACTTGTTGAGGCCTTTATTAACCATTTCCAAGTGCATATGGTTCCTGAAATGACATTAGCTGATTTGATGAGATGTAAGAAAAATGTGGGTGAAAAATTCACTGACTTTATTTCACATTACCAATCACTTTATTCTCAAATTAGTGTGAAGATTTCCAATTCCCACCTTCAAAAGATGTTCATAGAAAATTTACAAATTAAGATAAGATACAAGCTTATCATGATGAAATTCCCTTCCTTCATGCATTTATGCATTGCCCTTCGAGATTATCAAAATTCCATAGGTAGTAGTGAACTAAAATCCACCTCTACCCGTCCTAAAAAGTATGAAAATTCAAACCAAAAAACCTACCATCCTTTCAGAAGACAAAATAAAAGTTTCCTTCAACTAAATTTTTCCTCCCAATCTACCCAATAAGTTGATACCCAAGTCGTTGCTATAAATAAAAGTAATCCTTATATCTTTGGGGATCCACAAAGACAATTTTCACCCTTACCCAACACACTTCACAATATCATGACTCGGCTATTAAACAAAAACACTCTTACCTTACCTCCTATTCGATCTCTTGACCCTAGCAATCCGTTACCTCTGAGCTTCAAATACAATGCCTATTGTTCTAATCACCAACAAAAGGACATGATACAGAACATTGCAAGTGTCTTAAACATCTTGTGCAAAAATCTCATTGATTCTAATCATATCCAAATTGGAGGTTTGAATGACAAAGGTAATAATTTTGTAGCTCCTCCTAACCAAATCTTACAAATCTTTACCAATCCCATTCCTAATCACAATATTTCATTTTTTAAGGCTAGTGAAACTAAGCCAGATGTGATGAACGTTGACACAGATAATGAAAACATGAGCAATAACGAACAAAATTCTATGGATGATGATGAAAAAAATCCTAAGGATGCTAATGACCAAGGTCCTATTAATACAGTGATGGGAGTGATTGACATTGAGCCTCATAAACAATAAACCATAATGCTCACTAACATTATTTTCTCTTCACAAGATACAATAAAACATGCACCTGATGGTCCTCTTTACATAGTTGGCATAATCAATAATAGGCCCAATCCTTGGATTTTAATTGATCCCATCTATGGAGAGAATGTGATCATAGAAGAACTCTTATATGTGAATGAGCTTACTCAAGATAGCTATGATAAATCGAAAGCATGGATTAAAATGCATGATGGTTTTTCCTATGCTATGATGGGCTCAATCACAATCCCTTTACAAGTAGGACTGAAGAAATTAAATGTATCATTCTCTATCATATCTAATTCAAACCAATTTCATTTAAAGTTAGGCTACAAATGGCTTAGCTCCATGAATGCGGTCCCATACGTTGTCCATAAGTGATTAAAGTTTCTAGTCAGCAATGAAATATTCATAGTAAACCATAGTGGCTTTAGCCCTCCATCTTACCATGGAAATTTTTCCTTAGATTATTTTTGGCCTAAGCCCATGGAACCTATAAAACCCCGTGAAGACTTCCTTTTCCTATCCTACCAAAATTTTGAAGAAAAATTCATAGCCAAGTTATCGCTTGAGAATTTTCCTCAGTCTATGCTCGAACCTCCACCCCTTCAAGAAAACAATGGTGAGATTAAATCCCTTCCAACAAACCAAGATCCATCCATCAAAAATCCCTTGCCTATTTCCTACAAAAAACCTAGAGAAAACCAAACAAGTCCTAGTCTACCTCTGATAAAATTTATAAAGCCAAAGAGAAAGTGGTTGGACAACCTTCCATGGTTTCTGTCGTTCTTCCCTCACAAGAAGAAAAGGTACCTATGGTTGGAAAACCCGCTCCTACCCAAACACAACTTGAAAACCATAATAAAAGAAATAGAAATGATAGAGAGCATAGGTGTAGACATCATACTATTTCTCAAAAGATGAACGAAGACAACAACATTGAAAATCAAAATATAAACTTGATAGAAGCAATAAATGATGACCCTCCTCTCTTACCAAAAAAAATAGAATTTGTGTCTCCAACACAGCAAGGACCAACACCTTCTACGGATATTATCATTCATCCTCCTATTGTGGTTAACATGGATGACGATGAAGAAACTACTAAAATTGGTGAGCAGGTGCATAATGAATTGAATTTGTTATTTTCCTCTTCCATGAGCTTAAATGATAACAACCGTGATGATCCTCCTAAACCGAGTGATGCACCATGTGTTGAACCTGGTGATTCTCCTTGTATGACACTTGATGTTTTCCCTCTCACTAGTGATCTTCATTTCACATATACTGAACAAGACTAGGATGCGAATGACCTGCAGGATGGTTGACTCACATCTGCTTTACTAGTATTTTTCATTTTATTTTATTTTTCTTTCTTTTTGTGTGATTACATGTGTGTAATTTGATCCCTCATGATTTTCTATTTGATGTTTCCTCTCTCTATGTTCATTCCTCTATTTTTACCTTCATTCTTATATATGTCATAAGCTTTTTCCTTTTCATTCATCTTTACTTTTCATTTTCATTTTTGTCTTGTGTTTTCCTTTTGGGGATGACGCAAGGTGTCGAGACACCCTATATCTCTTCCATGTTGACCCAAAAGGTCTCTTTCATTTTGTTTTCACTCTCTTTGCATCATTCTTCCAGTTCTGTGTATTTGGGGAATGATGACAGTTTTGAGATCTCTAATATCATTGTATCAAAGATAGATATTGACCCTGAATCTATAGATCCCTTATGTGTTTTTGGGGGGAAACCCTAGATTTTTCCTATTTCTTTTTCATGTTTTGTCTACTTTAAAGTAATTTCTTATAGCATGGTGTTAGCAATTTCTTTAAATTGGGGGCATACATTAGCATTATTTTTTGGCATTATTTCATTTGCATTTTTTTTCATGTTCCTTTTGCGATTTCCTTTCTTCTCGTGATGCATCCTTTCTCAGTGGTGTCATTGGGTTTGATTTCCTCTGGAAGCATGATATTTCCTTGTCCTCTATTGGAAAAATTAGGTACAATGTTCCCCAGGATGAGACCTTACACTTGTCCTCTCTTGGAAACATTAGGTACAATGTTCTCCAGGATGAGACCTTGCACCTAAACTCTCTTGTAAATATTAGGTACAATGTTCCCCCAAGATGAGACCTTATATTTATCCTCTTTTGGATACATTAAGTATGATGTTCCTTAAGAAGATACCTCGCATGAATGAAGTAAAATACCTTCGAACATCCCTCTCTCTCTTTGCATTTTTCCTTTTGTGCCTTATTAAATTCATGGAGGTATGGCTTTGATATGGTCCTTTGAGGCTCACCTAGTGAACACCTTGCTTCACTATCCCTTGTGAGCATGCATTTCCTTTTCTTATTTATCATATTCATGGGGATATTAATTTGATATGGACCTCTTGGGGCTCACCTTGTGAACAACTAGATTCACTAGCCCTTGTGAGCATGTGTTTTGTTTGCATAGTGGACAGTGTGTTCCACTTGTAAACCTCTCTTGGAAAAATAGCCTAGACCTAGTCCACAGCATATTGGATGGCCATTCAAAGCTTGATCCATTGCATTTTTCTTTTTCCTTTTTTTTTCTATCTTTGATGGTGTATGTTTGTGATCTGGTTATGGCTTCATATATCATCCACATGTGTGTTCCTTTGTGCCTATTTTGGTTTTCCATAGAATCTTGATCATGGAGGCTTGGCCACCCTCTTGATTATTATTATTTTTAACCAAAAGGAATAGTGCCTATATATATATATAGACATTTTTTTTTTAAACTGACTATTTCAGCCTTATATCATCACCTAGCCTATTACAAAACAGACCAATACATAGGCCTAAATACCCACTTGAAACCTTCAAAGCACTTTTTTTACCTATTACATTTAGAATCCTCCATCAAAAAACCTTAAAATTCAACCTAGAACCATTAATATCCAAAAACTAAACAGTTTAACCATGTACTTATTCAATCTCCATCTACATTGGATGATCATTTGTACCCTACTCTTCTACCAAATTTCCATCAACATATGGGACAGGCTGCAAAGCGTTGATGTTAAACCCATTGACATTTCGAACACCCACTGGCTGACCATAATCACCCTGTTGTTGCACTCCAAATCTTTCAACAAATTGGTCAGGTAGAAAATCATTGAGGTTAATCCCGATGACATTACGAGCTCCCACTGGTTGACCAATTTCCTTTGCAATTTCTTGAACATTTGGAACACCTAACGGTTGATGAAGACTACTCTCATCTACTAACACCTGTGGTTGGTGAAGACTGGGCATTGGAGGGTCATGAACATGCATGAGTAGTACCATAATGGCTTGAGTTTTCTCTCTCACTTTGTCAACTAATTCAAAATCAAACTCCCATGCATACCTTCTGAGAGCATTTACCATGAAACTAGAATTTTGCTAAGACAAAGACTTGTTAATTGCAACAAACAATTTTGGAAAAGTTGTTCGATGAAGTAAGAAGTGTCTAGGGAATAAACCTCCTACATACCCATGGTCTTTCCACATATCATAATTCTAACAAGCTTTGTAGAGGACCATTTTGCAAATACTCTTCATTTACAACTTTATTTGTAACAGATTCTACTAACCTAACATCTTGAAGCAAATCTATAAGATTGGAAATGAAAATTGAGAGCACTTGAGATGGGTAAATCAATCTCTTTTCCTCTGGCTCCAAGATTTCAACACCAACAACCCTTTTGATATGCTTTTTAAAAGTTACACAATGATCTTTGAACACTAGGTGGAGCTCGACATCACCAATTTCTTATGAAATGGGCAATTCGCATTCATTGACAGGAATGAAGATTCTATAATTCCATAGGTAGAACTCCATCACTTTCTACTTACACACTGCATAGAGATATGTTGGAAATCTAAGATCACCATTGCTAGAACTCTCATGTTGATACATGCACTCGACTGACCATTACCTTCACACAGACCAACAATTTTGATTGTGTATTTTTAATCATTGTGGCAGGATATTTAATACCCGTGAAGAGTAAAAAATTCCATTTGAGAAATGGATTTTCATGATTTTTACAAAGCTTCGAGCACATACCAAAAAATTATGGCATCATACAGATTGGTGGACAGATATCAACGTTTGATAAATTTTTCACCAAAAAACAAATTTAACTATGCAGAGGAACAAACTTGAAAAAGCTTCTCAATTTAATCATGCCACCCCTACATTCTGAACATTCAACTGCACATGGTTCACATCTACCAAAGGATTGAAATTTTATGGCTTATGGTACACCTATAAACTACACAATACACACAAAGTTGGAAAAAACAGGTATTAACTATCTTACATCATGATTTTGTGCCTCAACCCAGCACCAAGATTTAGTTTTCCTTGAGAAATTATTATGAGATACTTCATGTACTTCCCAAATTAGAGATGTACCACACACACATGTCAATGCTATAATAACACATCTGGCAGTATTTACATTTCAATGCACCTGAATATATAAACTTGCTACAAAGATTCCACACACTCTTTCTAGTGGTAAATACATCGAAGAGTATCTTCCTATACTAAAGCCTTCAATATTTAATCAATTGTGAAGTGTGAAGATTAATTGTATAATTGTCAGATGCTACCTAAACTAGATTGAGCTTTGACATGTGCGACTAGTATATCACCATGAGAAACTTTTCCTGATTGTGACATCTAATGTGTGTTGACATAGGATGGACACTAGATTTTCCAACACAACTTCATGCATACATTAGATGAATTAACATCTTTACACAGTTTTAATAACCTCAACACTTACTTTCCTTGATAACTTATGCCCATTTGACAACATTGTAGCACCAATATGATTTAATAAATACAACATTTGAACTTTCACTAAAGTGGGGGCTAAATGTAGTGTAGAAAAATGCATACCCTTGCATTTTCACACTTGTTTGGGCCCGCCTTGCTTTATTTATCCCTATTTATGTCTTAATTTTGCCTATTTTGCATCCACAAGCCCAATGAATTATGTCTTTTTTTGGCTAGTCCCAACAATCTTCAAAGGGTAAATGATAATTTAATAATTCTATCTAAGTGTCCCTTATTTTTGGGTCGGGACAAAGATGCCACCTAGGGCATATTTTTGCTCCAAAGGTATTGGGACTCTGATTTTGAAAGCACCTAAATAGGTCCCTTTTTGGAGTCTATGCCCTAAGTTTCATGCCTCAGGACTAAGACTCCACCTAGGGTGTCTTATCCCCCTTGAGGAATTTTTGAGATTTAATTTCAAATCTTGGTAGGATTTAGCCTCCTTTAATTAATGAATTCATATGTCAGCTTGGTGTGGGGTAATTTGGGGATATTAAGCATGGATAAATATAAATACAAGGTTCCTTCCTCTCATTTTCATATAGCAAGATTACAAGCACTCTAAGCATTCCAGTATTCAAGAGCATTTCATCAAGCATTTGGAGCCATCATCAAGATTTAAGCATCATATCAAATATCTTCTTGCATTATGTGTGTTTTTGTGGTAAAATTTGTGATGTAGGGTTTTGATTAAAGCAAGCAATTCAAGTCCATATCTATCAAGCATTTCTTTGATTCAAGATCTATATCCAAGCTAGCCATCTCACACAAGTTTCCAAAACTTACAACAAGTGTTTGGTGAGTTGTAACATTGCATGTTGTTCATTCATCATTTCCTTCCATTCCATTTCATTTCAAGGTTTAATTACCAACAAGGGGTGTGACCAAGGAAAACCCCCATTTACTAACAATCAACAAGTTTTTCCCTCTCTTGCATGTTTGAGATTGCATATTTAGGTTGAAGACTTGAGCACCATTTGAAATGCAAAGTTGCATTACAAAGTTGTCATCTTCACAAATCTCACCTACATGCCAAATCCAGAAGTTTTAGAATCTGAGATCAGAGAAGAAGGAAGTGTAGACATCAAGCCTTAGGACCACATTCAAAGATTCCAAAAATTCTAGATAGGAGTAAGTCACCACCTAGGGTGTCTTAGTCCTCCCAAAGTTATTTTTCAGAAATTATTCCAGACCTAGTTCCTACATCGACCGAAGATTCTGCATCTGCTCTGAAAAAATAGTAGTAGGACTAAGACAACAGTAAGGGCATCTTAGTCCCCCATAGCACATTTTGATAGCTTCTTTGCATTTCCAGAATCCTTGTCACATTTCTAGACTTCGTAGTTACACATATCCTAACTTCCTGTTGCATTATTTCATCATTTGCATCCTTCATTTAGCTTGCATTACTAGGTTTTGTAGGTTGAATGCTTATTTGTCTTTTCCAAGCATTTGCTTGGTGGTGAACCCTGAAAGCTTAAATAACCCCTTCTTAGGTCTTCCTTGTTGAGAATTGACTCACCTTGTGAGGTTGATAGTCAATCTAATTAGGACTCCTAAGACATCTTTGAATGACAATTGGAAAAGAGTGGTGTTCTGTGACCTAGGCTATAAAGCATCCATTTTTCCACCTTGTTCACCATCCTAAGGATACTTGATCTATAGTGACTTCAATGGGTATTCCTCCTACCCCACAAGTAGTGGACAAGCCTAAGTCCAAACTGGGTATCCTCCCTCAACCACCTAGCATGTTTGTTGCAATTCCACCTCTATCATCATATAAAAGACCTTGAGATAACCGTGTAACTAAATTCATTCCTCCAAAAGAAAAACAAGTCTTTAGACTGCAACCTGAGAATCAAGTTCTCTCAACCGATGGTGGTACCTTTAGTTCCTCCTCTAAAGGAAGAAAAGAGAAAAATGTTGGAAGACACCTCATTTACCCCTTTGCAATTTGAAACTTGTGCAAGAAGAAATCTAAGTGTAAAAGAGCATAAACAAAGATGTTGTGCTATGGCTCATCAACTTGCTAAAGAGCATAACACCTTACCTAATTACCATCCACCCATCTAATATAATTCTGATGAAATACCTCCCATCCATCCATCTACATCATCACCCGACTCCACCCCACCATCCTTTCCAAACCATACCTGTCACATCCTAAGAAAAGAATGAAATAGGCTCATACAAATGATAATTCTTGCAATTATGTTGATGCACTAATATGTAGCCTGTTGTGATACATTCAAATAGTGAAGAAGAAGATAAAATAGAAGAATAAATAGAGTACTACAATGAATTAACTTATATTTTCCAAATCAATGAATATAAATGGGGGAAACCATGATGATCCTCCTAAGGAGAGTGACCCACCATATGTTGAACCTGGTGCTTCTCCTTGTACCACACTTGCTATAGTTCTTGTAGATACCCAAAATTGTCCTAGCTTGCAAGCAACAATTTTTTACTAATTTTCACCCTTTTCCCCTAATCATTAAATAATACCTTATTATTTAATTATCATCAATTATCATTTTCTATTATTAATTAAGTGATTTTGCATTATTTAACTAATTCATTCTAATTCACCCCTTCTAATTAATTGAATAAATCATATTTTTTAAATTTTGACCTAATTAACATTAATCTTCTTGATTAATAAATAAACCTTATTTATTTAATTACATCACTAATTACACTTATTCGGCTATTTTAATTAAATAGTTGTCATTAATTATTTAATTAAGATCAAACACCCTTCTTATCTTAAATAATTGTTACTAATTATTTAAATAAACTACTTCCTCACTTCTAGATTAAATAATTAAATTACTTATTTAATTACCCTATTTTATCTCCACCATTATCCATTAATAAATAAGTATTTATTTTTTAATCAATCATTACTTGCACATTCCTCCAATGACTAATTAATTAATTAATTATCCTCTCACACATGGACTAATCAATCAATCCCATTGATTAACCAATCAAATATGTTGACTAATAAATCAATCCCATTTGATTAATCAATCTCACTAATTAATTAATCAATCCCATTGATTAATCAATTAATTTCCACTAATTATCCAATCAATCCCCTTGATTGCATCAATCAAGCTAGTTAACTCTCCAATCTATTTCCTTTCAATGGAACTCAACTAAATTGATCTTCATCTTTCATCTTTGAATCTATATCATTCATCTGAAACAACCATTTCTATAAAAGCAAGCCATCATAGCACATTGATGGCTAACCACAAAAATTTAAAATTCGGTGTTTACATCATTATGATCATCACATATACTTGATGCTTATAGTGAAAGGATTTTGAGAGAAAAATTATACAAAGAAGGAACAATGGAAGTCATCCATGAAAATACGGTAAAGGTGAAGGTATCATTTATTTGAATGTGCTTTTATCTATCATTGCATGTTTTTCATTGATTAAATTAGATCTTATTGAGTTTAGGATTCTAGATTGTGGTTATTTTCATTGTTTCCTATTATATCTATTATTGGAAGGTCATTTTTCTCATTTACATTTTTAATAACCTGATGTGAACCTCACATTTTTAATAATGTACGAAATTAAGTTTTTTATGAAGCCACAAGAAGTGTGATGCAATCACAAAAAGAAATGATGCAAACGTGGGGTCCTACACTGCAATCGACTATTCGTTCAATGCATTTTCTGATCTCACTGATGCATATGAAGTTTTTTATGTTGTACCTATCACTGTTTATTTTTTTATTTTTGCAGGTTGAACCAATCCATTGCATCTGAGTTTTTTTACGCCACATTTGTGCCTTCCTACACTACAATCAATACACAAAACACCATAGCCACTTGTATGAATGTCACATCTAGGTCTTTGTGCACCACAATCGCTTCTTTGTGTGATGCATCTAAGTCTTCCTACACCACAAGTGACTATCATAGACAAAGGGGTAAAATATTGAGTTGTATTTTTCTATTTTCTGATTTTTCTTAGTAGGGTAAGGTTTTTTGTGTTACTAGTCCTTCTCTTTCTAGCTTGTGGCGATTTTCATATCATCTCACACATTTCCTTTTTAGTGCTTAAGATGGACATGATCTCACATATTTCTTTTTTAATGCTTAAAATGAGCATGATCTAACACATTTCTTTTTAGTGCTCTTACAAAGAATAATATAATCTTACACATTTCTTTTTAGTACTCTTAAAAATAACAATACAATCTCAAAATTTTGGTATTAGTGCTCTTAGAAAGAATAATACAAATCTCATTTTGCAATCTGGGTTTAAAATAAATAATGTGTTTGAACATGCAGTATTTCACTCAGTGCTCTAAAAATTAATAGACAAATTGCACACTTTATTTGGTGTAATTAAAAAGAACTAGTGATTGGGTATGTGCAGGATCATCATGGAAAAAATAGGCCCTTATGTGGCAAAAAATTCAAAAAAATCAGAGTTAGGCAACTTGAGGTAAAAATTTGAATAAGTTATCTATATTATTTCAAAAATATGTAAGAATAGAATCTGTAGCAAATTGAATGTAGTTTCTAAACTACTAGGTTTATTTTTTAAATCTATTTGTTGAAAATTTAAAATTTCAATGCAGTAGTACTTAAATTTTAGGGAAAAAATAAGAAGTAGGTGTCTATCTGACCACCCTAACCACAATAAAATGATAATATTTTTTATAAGAATTTAGATATAAGTAGAGAACTCATGTCCTAATGTGATACATATTTTTTTGTAATTTTTTTCCAAGTAAATAATTAATTATGAATTTTTTATTCCAAACTTTTAAAAATATAAAAACTCGTATGTCTGATCACCTTAACTTGGTCAAACTTCTGAATTTCTTTTTTTTTAATAATATAGTATGTGAAACATAGAATGTGACGCATGTTTTGAATTCAAAAAATGTGATACTATTTGAAAGCTATAAATGTTTTTCAATCAGCCTATCAATTAGGACTTTAGTCATAATTCAAATAGAAAATGAATAATAATTAATGTTTAAATTCATAGTAAAGCATAATTTATATTGGTGGAAAGCTTAGAATATCCTTTAAAAACCCTTTTTGTTTCATCAATTTTGGGTAAACAAAAAGTCATCAACCACATACCCTACACATACCCATCATATCACCACTTTTTGGCCGATCATGATCCTACACATACCTGATTACTGTATATGGTGCACTTGCACATGTCAATCTTGTACCGAAATTAGTGTTTTCTAAAAGATCCTCTCCCCTTGTGCACCTATTATGATCCTAGGTGACAAGAAATTACAAGCATATTAAACTTTCCACTTTTTTAAGTATGAGGCCTACCTTGGGATACATCCTCATGAAGAACCCAAGGGATTGACCTCAAGCAACATTTTTTGGTGCACTATAGAAATTGGATGAGAGAAAAAGATATAGTTTGATCTATGCATGTAGCGCTCTAGACTTTCACTAGGGGTTTCTAGTTTTTTAGGCCTTGAGGAGACATTTGAGAGGTTGACAGTGTTCATAGAGGTCTACCCACTAAAACCTTTTGTTATAGAGGCCATTAAATTCTTTCAAACGTAACTTATAAAGTGTTGCAAGGGATGTAGATTGTACCCTAAAGCTACTCACCATGTACTTTCTTAGGTTGAGATAGATCTTCTTGAGTTACTAGTAATAGTTCTTAAGAAGTAAAAGAAGGTGTGCCCGTGGTGTTTTTCTATGACCCTATGTCACTAGACATCTACTATCTGCCTTCTTATAGAGAAGGTGTTTTTATAATTGACCCAATTGTTCAAATACCCAATATTTCTAAGTATTTACCCCTCAAATGGGAGGTGGGCCTACCTATAGTTATACACCTATTCTATTACTAAATTAGGTTATGAATGTTTTGAGTCTTTTTTTATTAACATAAAATAGGTTTTGAAGGGTACCTAAAAACCTATACAAAAGATAATGCAACAGAAGATATAAAGCAGTAACACTACCACAAGAACCAATAGGATGATTAAACCACAATTAGTCAACCATCAGCAAAAAGATGACAAAAAGACAAACAAAACAACAACTAGAGAAGCTCTTTTAACATCCTCGCCGCCTCCACATCCTTGGTTATCACCTTACCATGCATCTCTATGATTTATTGAACATCCTGCATTGTAACCACATTGCATTTCTTTGTTTTGCTATGTGTGTGAACACTTGGTCCAGTCCCCATATCAATAACATGCTTCTCTTTCTCAAAGTCCTCACCCAAAGCCTACTTCAAAAGGTCAGGGAAAAGATACTTTCCATTCCATTATTTTTCTTTCTCATTTAGAAGCACCAAGCCTTCTGTCGTAGTCTCAAGAGAATCCTTGCTAAGGTTTATCATGGAATTAAGATCCTTGTGGATTTGCAGGATGTTCCTTTCCAGAGCAATAACCCTTGGATCATGTTCTTTTTTCAATTTGGAAAATTCCTCTGCCACTTAATTGAGAGTGGAGTTCAATGACTTGACCAATCTAAAAGAAATACTTTGCTCCCTAAAACTTCTCAAGTGGAGATGTTACAATGGGCTATAGTATCACACTTACCATGAAGATCATGGACCTCTTGAATGAGCCACATCAGCAAGTTGAAGAAGACATCAGACCCTTCCTTCACCAAACCTAAGGCCTGATTAAAATCTAACAAGCCCCAATTCAGACCCCTCCCTTGATTAGAACTCGTTGGAGGATCATCCTCCTGGAAATCAACAAGTGGGGCGAACTATTCTTTTCCTTTTCCTTCAAAAAATGACATCACAGGGGACGCTTCCAAGTCAAAAAAAATTCCCAAGTTATTAAACTCGGGCCCTCTAGTTGGGACCCTCCTATCCTCCCCACAGTCCATAGTTTTATCATCGAGAGAATTTTATGCCACCCCACACGCCATAGTATTCCCAACACCCTCTTGAGAATGCTCCTTCATAGCATGGGTTGCAACAACACTCACCGGCCCCTATTTAGGAAACTTCCCACCACTACCTTTCGCCCCTTATCTTCCTCTTCACAAGAACCCAAGATTTTTCATTTCACACATGAGGGGGGGAGATTAGCATTCTTCACAGAATTCATACTACCAATCCCAGACGATACTGAGCTTTTCCTAACCCTAGCTGAAGGGTTATCATAGTCCAAATCCATTTGATAGCCATCAAACCAGGTCAAGGATTCATCCCCAAACTCTGTCTCATCATCTCATTCCTCCTCATCCACCATAAACTTCCCTGTTAGTTAATCGTGTTTCTTGGCCTTGTAGGCTATACTAGGAACAAGGGTTGCAATTACATACCTTGATTTGATGTGCTCCAAAATTAAAAGCATCAACCCCTCATATAAAAAGGGATTGTTGGGATTCTTTCTGTAGTCCATAATCCCATTCTCTAGAGATGAAAGAAGATAAAACAAGGAGACCAACTTACCATGGTGAAAATGGCTTAGCAACATAAAATGGTGCCTATAAATTGTTGAATATCACCCACCCATGGTAAAGTGTTGCATAAGAGCCATAAAAACATCTCACCTAATTGGTTTAATTGAGGCTCGATCATAGCTACCACACTAAAACCTAACAATTTTTTCCTTCACTTTATCCCTCAAGAAGTTCAATCTCGCCATCACAAAAATAGATTTTCCTCTATAAAATTTTCTCCCTTGAGTCAACAGCCCAATAACTTCAGCTATGAACTCCTCATTCACAGTGATATTGATTCCAAACATACTAAGAACACAACTATTCCAAGCCTCCACAAACTCTTGCAAGGTCTTGGGATTAGACCCATGGATTTTCTCCATAAAAAGGGTGACCCCACCTTTCTACAAGATCTTCCAAACTTCTCCATTAGCTTTGGTTTCATCATAGGTTATGGGCTTCATTCTATATCTGTCTCCCCCCATGTTCAAAAGCATTGAGCAACTCACAAAATTGAAACCAAATAAAATATAAATGAAGATTATCAAATATGCAAAGGAGGAAATAGCACCCAAAAAGCATGCAATCCTATCATTCGAGGTACTAAAAATAATTAAGGCCAAATACCTCATGAGATTACAACTCTCCCTCCCACAATTTCCAATGAGAACAATGGCTATCAAATGTCTAATCAGCATCAGAAGGTTATCGTTAAGCAACCATCCCATAAAGTTACCAGAAGTTTTGTCCCCTTCATATACTTAAGGAATATCATTATTAATCAAAGCAATAACTTTAACAGGAAGATGGTGGTTAATATCCCAAGACCTAACTGAGGACACACCAAAGTTTTCCAATAGGTCTGCCACACCATTAGCCTCATGAAACACATGGGAAATGTAAACTTCCTCAAAATTATTCAATGATGAAAGAGAATCATTGATAAGTCTTTATATGGACCAAGAAGGAGAAGTGAGCTTCCTAAGTCAATTAATGATATTCAACGAGTCCCCTTCCAACCATATTTTGACACCCCCTTCTCTCTAGCCAATTTTAATCCATGAAAGGTTGCAGCAGCTTCAACATAGTTTTGAGTCTTGCTATTACCAAGTGTAAATGACCTTATCATTTGACACAAACTATCAAAAATAAAACACTAATAACTTATCAAATAAATATTTTATGTGTTTTCACAAACTAAATTACATCTAAAATCAGAAAATTAAACAGGATTAGGGTTCCTTGGAGGTCAATTTTTTGACAAAACTGGTGCACCCCATCTATTATTCTATGTGCTTCAACTGTGTATCTACACCAAAAAAAATAGTGTGATGTATTTGTTAGCGACTATGACACATTCATTTTTTAAAACACCACATCTCTCTATTAGTTGAAATCTTGCATTAGTACACAAGAAAAAATGCATCTTTGTGCAACACATTTGACAGGTTATGCAACACAGTTGCAATCCTGTACACCACATCTATGGTTGGCTTTTCCACATATGTTTGATAGATAAAATAGAGTTTATCTCTAGAGGTTACATAAAACCTCATTTTTTTACACATAAATCCAAAATCTAAACAATCACTTTTTTCTGTATTTTCAGTAAACTTTTAACTTTCCTAGGCTAAAACATCATATCATTTTAGAATCATTTCATAAAAGTACTTGAAAATATTTCCTTAAAATTCTTGAAATCAGAAAACTAAAAACAAGTTTAGAAGTCAAAAGTCTAGAGTTATCAGTTTGGAAAATCATCACAACCTCGTCTTTAGAAAAATATCACCATCAACAAAAAGTAGATTTCTCAACTCATTAGTCTAGTTGAAAATTGACTTTTTCTATCAAACCAGCCCCATCATTAGAAGTTTAGGATTTTTTCACTTGGTCACATTAGTCCAAAAATGGAAAAATTTATCAAAGTAATCATCTTTTAGGATCCAAAGTCAAGGTATCAAAGGTCTTTGCATTTAGCAAAATATCTTCACAAAAAATCAAAAAATCATTGTTTTCACTTTAGTCTTACCTTTCAAATTTTATAAATCAAAAATTACCAAAAACATAAAGTAGTTTCATCTTATTTGCATTCATACCAAACTTTGAAAAATCCAAAAGATCAAAATCTAGAAAAAAGGTAAAATCAAAACACCATCACTTTTTATGGTTATTACATGATCACAAATCAAAAGAAAAGAGATGAACTCATCATCTAATCTGATGTACAACTTGACTAGTGAAAATACTAGTAGTCACACAAACTCGCAAAATTAGAATCTTCCCCTTTTTGAGAATTACACTTTGAAAGAGGTAAACCAATGGATCATGCCTAAGGAAATCAAAAACACATCTCAAGATCCAAGGATCTTGAGAATTATTGATGAAATCATATCAACAAACCCTAACAAGTATTTCATGCAATTGGCACAACATGGAGCTAGGCTACCACCTGACTTTGACATAAACTCAATCATAGAGGAGACTCCTAACATAATAAAACTAGGATTAGGTGCCACTAATAGACCTCCACCATCATTAGCACCTACTACATCACAACCCACATCACAGTTGAACACAAGCATGCTGCCTACCCAAACATCTCATTACACATTAAATATTAATTTTCCACCACCACCAACATTTACTAAACCCATGGAAAATCCATTTGCCTCCATATCTACAACTATAGAACCAACCCACACTACGACTACAACCCAAACTTCCACCCATTTAAATACACCAAGATACGAAAGACCAGCCCTTTGTATTTAGGACCACAAGTGGGTACAACATCCACTTCAAAAAACATGAACACACCTCCAACAAGGACTTGATCCTTTTTTTAAATAGTTTCAAACATCACTCCACCCCATCAACAACCAAACAAATTTGGTTCCTCATCATTATTTGGGTTTAATCAACCCCCACCTCCACAACAACCAAACAATCATGGTTATGTGTATACATTTGGTTTTAATCAAACCCCTTCACAACAACCAAAAAGTCTTGGTTTTAAACCCACATTTTGGCTTTCTCAACCCCTTTCACAACAACTAAACTATCTTGGTTCACACTCCACATTTGGGTTTTCTCAACGCCCTTCATAGGAACCTAAAAATCTTGGTTCACACTACATAGCTCAGTTTACTCAACCCCTTCCACAATAGCAATCAAAAAAAAATTGGTTCTGCATCCACTTCGAGTTTTCAACAACCACCACTACCATACAACCTGAATCCTACATACACATCACACTTTAACCAACACATCCTACCCATGCATCAACATAAAAAATATGCACAGATTCAATCCATAACACAACACTAACCCATTCAGGAACCCCTCACAAGGTTTCCTTGAATACATAAAACCCACCTTAGTTTTGGTGGCACAATCACCCATGGATCTAATGGCTCACTAATTACAAATGTTGCAACATCAGATGGCCAATATGCACATAATTGGGAGTAGAAAAACCTACTCGATGCAGGACCCATGTCCTTGTCCTTTTGATAGCAGCATTCACATGCCCCCCTTTCCCATAAACTTTATTGTACCTAAATTTGATAAATACAATGGAAATGGAGACCCCATTGAGCACATATGGGAGTTCCATACAACCTCCTTAGATGTGGCTAATGAATATACATATCTAATGAGCCTTTTTCCATAGATTTTTGAAGGACAAGCCCTTGAATGGTTCGCATACTTACCTCCAGGTATACAAACTTGGAGTGAACTAATGGATAAGTCTATGAGGTGGATATTGCGCGTGATCTTTTGACCCATATAGGAGGTGGATCTCTCCTCTCAAGGGAAATTGGATCCTCCTATGTCTCATCAATATCCTCACTCATAGATTGCATATCCTCCTCCTCATCCTTTGCCTCATCCACCTCCTCATCCTTTGCCTTATTCTCCTCCTCATCTAGAAATATTTTAGGCATTGTATCATCCTCATCTGTATCATTTTCAGCCTGATCATCATCCATGTCATCTCTATGCCCAAGAAGAGGTTTTGCATGGGCTGTAGGGTAATATCTTATAAAAACATGGGATGGTCATGCTCCTACCCACCACTGGCAATAGGTTGGTGTGGTGCCTACATCATCAACATCAAAGACTAGGGGAATGTCATGTTCCTCATCCTCTAAATCACTCATGTATACATCATCAATAGTAAGATGATAGGTGTCTCCAGGTCTAGGGACACTCCCTGTTGATCATAGATATCTGGGTTGAGCCTACGGTGGATCCTATATCTGTCCAAAATGGCACATGACATGATAATAATAGAATAGTATCACTATATAGTCATGTCACCCTTGAAAAAATTGGTCTTGCTGAAGTTTTACAAGCTTGTGCCTCTCATCTTCCCACTGTGGTATCCTAAGATAAGGTCTCCATGAGATGTCACCCTCCTCTAAATGATCAAATCTGATGTGCTAGTGAAGCAAGTCTCCCTCCTGCCATGCCCACCTCAGTGGATGACTATAGGCCCATGGATATCCCATGGCTACTATGGTAGGATAACCTGTGGGTCTAGTGCATATGATATGCTCAAGATACCACACCTGTAAGAGTGTATAGTACACTATACTTTCAAGCTCTTGGTAGGAAAATCACCTAAGATCATAATACTAATGGGCCAACATATTGCAACCTTGGGCATAAATGGTATGGAATTACTCCATGCTCTGAATAATATGAACCAACCCTCCATCTAGATGGGCCTCTCATCTGTCTGGAACTAGTGTCACTGCCATAATGATGATAAAAATCCTCAGAATCAATGGTGTATGCATTTGTAGAAGCCATCTTAGCTCAATGTGGGTTCCAATGACTGACTCCCGGATAGGGTTCCCTAGACAATACAATATATCATTCAACATCTCCTCATATGTGTGCTAATCTGTCAAGTGTATAGTCTCACCTTGAATGGGTATCTGTAGAATGTGGTGTATTCCCTCTAATGTCACTGTCATCTCACCCGTAGGTAGATGAAAGGTACAGGTGTCTGCATCCCACCTCTCTACTAAAGCTAGTAACATGGTGTCATGGTACCTCATAGGTGCCATGGCATAAACCCAAAATAACCTTGTATCCTATAAGATATTGATCTCCTCCTTTGAAAGTCGTGTAAGGAGATCTCAAAGGAAACATAATTGTTTCCCTCTGAGATACTAGCGAGCTCGAGGAGGGATCTAAATAATAAAAAAACTAAGTAAATCCTAAATATAATCATTAAATAATTTAAAAGTACACTTAAATTATTCTAGGACACTTTATGACCCAAAAACTGACACACTGAACCATAATATTGATAAAGGAAACAACTAGATTTTTTATAAACCATGCTTTTTGAATCAACTGGTAATGTACAAAGGTCACCAAAAATACTCCCCTGTTAAGCTAGGATGATCATCATAATGTTGAAATCAATGGCAACACTGGATCAACCAACATGTGTACACTTCATGCTCATGTTGCCAAACTGCATCATCAATGATAGACTTCCACAATTCCAACAAGCTCCCCCTTTTTCATTGATGGAAACATGCATATCAAAAACATTTTCAATGACATGATCCAAAACTTGTCACTCCCTTACACATATAGTCTTGTCTCTCAAAAAATTTTCCCATCATCTTTCCACTATCTCTCCCTAAGTACATTGACAAAAAAAAAATTCCACTATCTCTCCCTAAGTGCATTGACAAAAAAAAAATTCCACTATCTCTCCCCCTTTGACATCATTGGAAAAGGTTGTGTAGAGGCTCAGTATGCCTTCCTTAGATATATATATATAGATTTTCCCAAAAAGAAATATTTTATGCAAAAACTCATAAAGGTAAGGCTTATCAACCTGAAGATGTAGATTCTTCGAGCTTCTTCAGAATATCCTACCAAGTGGATTTCCTTTCTTCCCACTATCTTTTTGCTTCCACAAGAGTTTTGCATTGTAGTTCAAGTTCCACTAGAGTCTCTTCTCCTTCTTCCACAGTACTAGGGTTAAGGTTTATTTCTAGCAATTTATCAACACTAACTGATGCAGAGTCCGGAGGCTTAACCTTAATCAACTTGGAAACCTGCCTTCAAGAGGTATCCAGAAAGATTAAAATTACACATAAAGTAATTCAACCAGCCTTCCAAGTTCTACAATCATCAGAAGCACAATTTCCCAATTTCACTCCTAAACCCCAGTTTTAGTGCAAACCAAGTTTAGGCATTTTCACGAACATTTTCCAAAACACCTAACAAAATAAAGGATGATTAAGATACCCTTTTTCAAGTTATAAAACATATAGGAAAACCAATATCAACTCTTTTGGACGAACTCAAAGATCCAATACTCCTGCCATGGAAAAGGCTAGTGGATTAGCCCACTTTTACAAAGAAAGTACACTTCAAACTCCACCAAACTTTATGAAACCTTGGGGAAGCAATTAAAATGGCCAAAAACTACTAAATCCACCACTAGTTTCCAGAAATCACTCTTCCAACATAGCACAGCCTAAAACCCTTGATTCTAGGCCTTCAAAAGGAGGGTTTATTGTAAATCATACCTCCAGACCTTTCCAGACCTTTCCACCTATTCAAACACACATAATTATGCCTGAACAATCTTTAAAATTCATCACATAGGTTATTTCTTTCAGAAAACTCATAAACCATCATTTAGTTCCTCACTTTCACAAGGAAAATCACCCAAATTCAACCTAGGGCAACACCCAAAACCCACAAACACACTTCCTCTGACTTGCAAATAATTTGGAAACCTATTTTACAACAAATGGGGCCATTCCACCGAGTTACAATTGCTACAGTAGGTGGAATGCCCTAAAAACTCATTTTAATACTCTCAAATCACCAATTTACACCAAAACAGGGCAGTTTCAGTAAAACGTCAATAAAACCCTCTAAACTTAATGAAAATTCACCAAACCACTTTCAAATGAAATCTGACACTCTCCTCTTTCCAACCATACCAGGGTTGAGCCCGTACAGGTCGTACAAAGGTCGTACCACACGTTTTAGCAGCAAATTTACACACAGAAATTTCCAGAAAGCAGCCTTTTTTTCATTATAACTTCAAAAAAAATGATTCAACAACCATACCTCGACCATGAGAGGCTTATTTAACATCTAACCACCCTTACAAACATCCTCCAACTGGAATTTTAATTAGTTGGACATTGGAAACCAACTTTTTACCAATTAGACCCCTAATTGCCTAGTTTTGCACTTTTAACAATTTGTTGACAATAAGTACATTTTTATGCAACCTTTTGCATTTTTTGAACTAAATAACATCAAAAACCCCTAATTACATCATTAATAGTCTCAAAGACCTTATTTAACATAAAAATTACTCATACTATCACTAACTCCTAGACTAACCCTCATAGAATGCACTTTGCAATTACATGTTTTTAGGTGCTCCTGCACCATACTCCCCGGGTACAAAAAATTTATGCCCCATAAATTACTCCAAAGGTTTTCTCCAACTCTCTGCACAATCCCTTCAAACCTGCTCCAAGTCACCTACATGGAAATCTTCCTCCAAGGGACTTTATACCCTTCATACTTTGCTTTGACTGCACCTTGCCATGCTTGATCCTGCTCAAATGAATCTGCTTGCTGCCTTTTGTCTTTATTAACACCTGCAAACAAAAATTCAATACAAAAACTGAAACAACCATGCATTAGTGTCTCTTTTTCATGCTCTTCCATGAGCCTTGGCCAATTATACATGTAGTTCTGCCCTTCAATTCTATTATTTGCAACATAATCTGCATTTTTCCCTTCCACTTTCATTTTAACCTTTGGTCTGACCATTTTCAGAAGGATGAACAAATCAGTGATTCCCTTCACTCTCAGCCCCTTATCCTTCCACTTCATACCTGCACTCAAATGAATTATGCTTAGATCCCTTGTCTCAATAGCATACAATAGCCTACTTGCTAAACTCATCAACCAAGGACAACTCACTGTCCTAATCTTAGATTTTCCTCTCTTCTCCAACTCAATTAGAGACCACACACACTGTCTTCTCTTAGCCATTCCCTGACCTAGCATCTTCAACATCTCAATTCTAACCTCTATCCTTATTGCAACTCTTTGCAAAACCTTTTCCATATGTCCTTCACCTCTCATGGTGACCAACCTCTGCTCAACTCCTATAAACTCTCCAAACTCTTCCATAGTCTCCTTCACTATTTTCTGCCAATCTTCATAGCTTACTGTCTTTTCCTTGACTTCCACAACCTGCTCATCACCTATTCTCAAGTCTTGTAACAGACCCTTGGCTTCTACCTCTGTGTTTCCAGTGTCACAACTCACTATTTTTGCAATGCTTGACTATCTTTTATCTTCTCTCATCCTTAAAGGACACAAAACCATCCCAACTATGATCTTCTCATCACCTTCAAGCCTTTCAAGACTTTTTTCATTCCTCTCATCATTTTCCTTTTTTGTCACTTCCTCATTCTTCATTTTCTCAGTTTCCAAGACCTCTTTATCCTTAGGTCTGCCATCCTCACCTTCAACCTTTTGCTGCATCTCATGCTCTTTCCCAAACAATGGACAACACTCTTCTTCCCTTGTGGCTCCATTATGCCAAATTTTCTTTTGTTCAAGTAACTCACCTTCATTCTCTTTGATCTCATCTTCTCTTCTTAGGACTGTTGTCCCAAGCACCTTCTTCTCACAATAACATGTCTCAGTTTTATATACCACTGTATTCTTCATGGGTGTCTTCCCTAGAACACCATTATCCTTTAATGAACAAACTTCTACTTGTCCTTTATCTTTGATACACCCTTCAAGCTTACTTTTCCCTCTCAAGGTCATTTCACTCTTGCTTCTTCCTTTCTCGTCATCCTTTACACACTTCAACTTTGAATCTGCTGTTACCCCTGCTGTCTCAGCAATTCTTTCACAGGTGGTGACTGCAACTCTTCCTTCATCACTTTCTCCATCCTTTCCTAGTGCCTTCAAGGTCTTTTCACTTTTGACCTTCACTTTCTTTGTTTCCTTTTTGTCTTCAAGCTGCTCTGTCTTATTCAATACTTCTTGATGGTGCTTTTCTTCCTCCACTGTATCTATGCTATGCCCTTTTTCCTCATCCTTGTCTTTGTCTTCTTTATATCCTAAGAACTTTTGTCTTTCCTACAGTAGCACCCTTGTTTTCTTGTCTTGTCCATCTTCCACCAATGAAGTCAGAACATAAATCCTCCCATCCTTTTTAATCTGGTAACTATTATCCCTGCCATAGTACATAGCAAATCTTTCCCAACACCATGGTTTCCCAAACATTAGATGACAAGAGTGCAATGGTACAATATCACATAATATTTTGTCCTTATATTCACCTATTTCAAATTCAACCCATGATTGTTCTTTAACCAAAAATGTGTTCTCACCATTCATCAATGAAACATAATAAGGTGAATCATGTGGGAACCTTTCTAAGTTCAATTTTTCAACCATTTCAAGAGCTACCAAGTTATCCAAACTACTTGAATCAACCATAACCTTGCATATCTTACCTTTGCACTTGCACCTAGTCTTGAAAATTGCATTCCTCATCTATTTCTCCTTCTCATTCAAACCTTTGGTAGCCATAATGTCCTTTCTCCTTCAATCTTTAAGAGATCTACTTCCTTGCTCTGATACCACTCTGATGCAGAGTCCGGAGGCTCAACCTTAATCAACTTGGAAACCTGCCTTCAAGAGGTATCCAGAAAGATTAAAATTACCACATAAAGTAATTCAACCAGCCTTCCAAGTTCTACAATCATTAGAAGCACAATTTCCCAATTTCACTCCTAAACCCCAATTTTAGTGCAAACCAAGTTTAGGCATTTTCATCAACATTTTCCAAAACACCTAACAAACTCAAGGATGATTAAGATACCCTTTTACAAGTTATAAAACATACAGGAAAACCAATATCAACTCTTTTGGACGAACTCAAAGATCCAATACTCCTGCCATGGAAAAGGCTAGTGGATTAGCCCACTTTTACAAAGAAAGTACACTTCAAACTCCACCAAACTTTATGAAACCTTGGGGCAGCAATTAAAATGGCAAAAAACTACTAAATCCACCACTAGTTTCCAGAAATCACTCTTCCAACATAGCACAGCCTAAAACCCTTGATTCTAGGCCTTCAAAAGGAGGGTTTATTGTAAATCATACCTCCAGAACTTTCCAGACCTTTCCACCTATTCAAACACGCATAATTATGCCTTCACAAGCTTTAAACTTCATCACATAGGTTATTTCTTTCAGAAAACTCATAAACCATCATTTAGTTCCTCACTTTCACAAGGAAAATCACCCAAATTCAACCTAGGGCAACACCCAAAACCCACAAACACACTTCCTCTGACTTTCAAATAATTTGGAAACCTATTTTACAACAAATGGGGCCATTCCACTAAGTTACAATTGCTACAATAGGTGGAATGCCCTAAAAACTCATTTTAATACTCTCAAATCACCAATTTACACCAAAATAGGGCAGTTTCAGTAAAGCATCAATAAAACCCTCTAAACTTAATGAAAATTCACCAAACCACTTTAAAATGAAATATTAAACTCTCCTCTTTCCAACCATAATAGGGTTGAGCCCGTACAGGTCGTACAAAGGTCGTACCACACGTTTTAGCAGCAAATTTACACACAGAAATTTCAAGAAAGCAGCTTTTTTTATTATAACTTCAAAAAAAATGATTCAACAACCATTCCTCGACCATGAGAGACTTGTTTAACATCTAACCACCCTTACAAACATCCTCCAACTGTAATTTTAATTAGTTGGACATTGGAAACCAACTTTTTACCAATTAGACCCCTAATTGCCTAGTTTTGCACTTTTAACAATTTGTTGACAATAAGTACATTTTTATGCAACCTTTTGCATTTTTTGAACTAAATAACATCAAAAACCCCTAATTACATCATTAACAGTCTCAAAGACCTTATTTAACATAAAAAATTACTCATACTATCACTAACTCCTAGACTAACCCTCATAGAATGCACTTTGCAATTACATGTTTTTAGGTGCTCCTACACCACTAACAAGGGCACATCATATATGAGTATGCTTTATCTTCACCAAGTCTCTTAACATCATATATTGTTTGATTGTTTCTTCCCTTTGATTCTATAAAGCAAAGAATTTTTCATGCAACTACATAAAGTTAGTCCATTTCTTATTGTTTCTGTCTCTTGCTAAATCATAAATATATG
Organism: Sequoia sempervirens; assembly: GCA_007258455.2. Taxonomy (NCBI): domain Eukaryota; kingdom Viridiplantae; phylum Streptophyta; class Pinopsida; order Cupressales; family Cupressaceae; genus Sequoia; species Sequoia sempervirens. The sequence goes on along the minus strand of VDFB02018296.1, from coordinate 4,092,803 downwards.
CTTCACAACTAATTTGAGTTTCAATTGAGTTCATCTCATCCTTTGTACTTCATGTGTTCTTTGGCCATTTCAAATAGTATGATGGTAAGTTTTGTGCTTCCTATTCACAAATTTGAGTATCCTTCAATTCCTTCATACCCTTGTGATGTGCATCTACACATTTCCTTTTGATATTCTCTAGACTATTCTATGTAGTCCTTTCTTTTGCTCCATTTTAGCTTGTTCTTTTAAAGCAAAGACATATGCTTTCACCAAATCAACCAAGTTTCTAAAATTTTCTATGGTAGATAATGATGAATGGATGCTTGTTCCTGGGGTTACCTCTTGTAAATATTTTATGGCATCTTTTGTGTCTTTTGCATTTATGGTTCCGATTATCATTTCATGCTCATGTTGAGCATCATCTACAAGAATCATTTCTTCTTCTATATTAAAGTGTCTACTTGCTTTGAAACTCCTTGCTTAATTTCGACTAGGGAAATGATAGAGCTCTCCCTTTTCTTGCCTAATCTCCTAGAACTACCAGAGGCTTCAATTCTAGTCCTTTCTTCTAATCCTGGTATGCTAATGTATTTAGGGCTTCTTAAATGAACTTCTACAAAATGAAAAAAAAATTCCTCACTTACTTCATAATCCAACTCAGAAATCCAAATAGTTTTAGGCTCAATTGCTTCCATGAAGAAAAAGTCAGTAGAGACAAATAAATTAATGTATCCTAAGAATCTTCCCAACAAAATCTTAGGTATCCTTATCCTCTCATTCATTCTCATTTGAAACATTCCAAGAGTGTTGTCATGAGCATCCGCACCACCAAGGTTTCCCATGATATTTCTTATCTGATGTGCAAATGGTTTTGTACTTGTCCACTTCACTTTCCCAATTACTGGTAGTTCCTTCATGAAATAGAAAAGTAAATAGATTATCAAAGTACCATACATGAATGTATGATTTTTTCCCTTTTTTATTTCCTTTAGGTTATTCATCAAATATTGTCAGAGTAACTCACATAGATCATAATTATCACCATATTCAATCATGTTATGTGCAATGTGAATAGTTGTGGTAGATACTGTATAGTCATTATTTGGTCAACAGATTTTGTGCCCAATTAGCCTTGTAGCATACTAGATAGCCATATTTCTAATTGTCTTTAAAATGAATTCCTTCTCTTTAAGAGTAGCACTCGACTTCTCCATTAAGTCCTTGACTAAATGATAGATGTTTTTCCTATAATTGGTCCAGAGGAGCACAAACTAGCTATATCACTAACAACTTCCTTGGCTATTGAATTTTTTCCATCAATCCAAATGGATTCTCCATGGATTCTACTTAATACCATTTCGATGTACTTTTTACCTTCAAACCACAAGAACTTCCACCCTACATCCACTTTCCTTTCATTTAGGGTTTTGTATTATGATTTTAGGGTATCATTATCTCCTTCCAATTCACTTGTCCATAGAATACTTAATTCATTATTGGGAACTTCTTCTATTTTACCATGAATGTATTCATTGATATACTCAGTTGGTAAAACTCCAAAAGGAGTGCAAGAAAATGCACCCACAAGATCTTCTAATAAAAATTTCCAAGAATACCTCTTCAATTCAAGTTGCGGTCTCTCTAATACATTTATAACCTTTAGTCCTTCGATAACATTTGAAAATTCTAAATAAAACTCCTAGAAAAATAGGAGCACACTGAATACATCTTAAACTTGCTCAACAAAAACTAGATTTTTGAAGATCTTCTACTGAGAGATGCGTCAAATTCTTCCACATCTTCTTCTTCACTTCTCCTTCACATGTGTATAATGAAATGACCTTTTCTTCTTGATCATGCTTTTAATCCCTTGATTTGACTCATCTCAGCAATAAATTCCTTAGATAAAAAGCTGGTAAACTTTAAAATATTATAAACACAGTCAACTTTTCAAAAGCTTCGCAAACTTCTGCATTGAAATATTTTCTCTTGTAGTTTGCACCAATAGCTCCACAATATTTTTCTTCATCTTTTCTCTTCATGTCAAGCCATGGCACAGCATATTGGCAAGGGGGCTATATGATTTTCAGTAAAGATCCCCCTAAGTCATAGCTTTGGGTTAGTTACCAGAGGAAACATCTGCACTAGAGATAGGTACATATTCTCCCATGTCCTCAATTCCCTCTTTCTTTCTCCATACTTTTCCATTTCTTTCTTTACTTCATTTAGATCAACTTTCTTATTCCTCTATCCCATGATATTAGTCTACCTTCAATTCTTACTTCTGCAAAATCTTGAAATGTGTCCAAGTTTGTTGCAATTGTAACATACATTTTTTCTCTGACCAAACTAACCTCCATCAATCTTTTTCTGCATTGGTAAGCCTTATTCCCAAATACGTTGCATTTATAACAAAGAAGGGAACTGGAAACATTTCCTATTTGAACTGATAAATTAGCATCTATCATATGCTAGATTACAACTCCATTGAGGTACAAAATGATATTCACACTATCTTCTTATCATTACATTACACACATGTAGGTGACTCACCATACATGTCACAAATCTTCTCTACTCTACCACATTTGCATATCATATTATTCCTTTCACACTTTTCTGCACCATTCTTCTGAATTACCACACTATCTCTTTTATCCTTCTCATCACATCACATCTCATCTCTCCTCTTATCTTTTTTTATTATTATATATTTTTTATTATTAAATACTTGGTAATGATCTCATATATACCCACATTAGGTGAAACTTCAATTAGGTTAGCCTAATTATAAGTAACAAAAACTAAGCATGTCATCCTCAATGTATTTCATCCATGCTTCACACCTAAATTCAACACTCAAAAATACATCAAAATAGGTTGACACAGACCTAAATATAAATCCCACATAAGATAGAGTTTCTCAATTATTCTCCACAAAACATCAACTATGTTAGGTCGACCCAAAATAGACCTAAACACAAAGTCTTCAAGAGCTTATGAAATTTCATCAATCATGCTATCTCAAAACTCAATCTCCCATCGAATTCTTATTCAACCAACATTCGTTAGCTTATCTTCATCATTGCAAGACAAAATAGTTATTCACAAAGAAGTGTGGAATCCCCCATATAGGTACACTAGTTCAGAAGATAACTATGATATACAAAGCCACATATTGTTATTCATATCTTTTTAGAAGCTATAAAAAAATCACAAAAACTTGAATGTTGCTTCATCTGATAGATTAAAAATTGTAATTATGATTTTAGAAGATTACACCAACGTGCGGTGAAGTGCAGACCCAAAAACTAATGCACTTAACCACTATACTAACAAAGGAAACACTTAGCCAAATTCCTGATAAACCATTCTTTTCAGATCAACTAGTACTATACAAAGGTCACCAAAAATACTTCCAACATGTGTACACTTTATGCTCATGTTGCCAAACTGTATCATCAATAATAGACTTCTAAACTTCCAACAAGGATCATTCTCTAAATCTTTTCAATGTAACTTTCTAAGCCACTGACTATAAGAGATTCTTTTCTTCATTTTTCATCAACAAATAGTGAATACAACATTCACAGAATCATTTACTTATTCATGAGAAATAGGAAATATAGAACAATTGTTATAGCAACTCATGGCATCCAACATCATACATAATACTTTTGGTCAACATATTGATTGTAGCATATGCAACCATCCACACACTACCACTCTATTGACATCAATGACAACACCATCAATAGTCTTGATTCTATTGACATCATTGACAACACCTACAACATACTTATCATAATGATCATAATATAATTTCTTATGGATGATGTTAAAAATAAAGTTGTGGAAAAACCATTTGTCTAGCCCACATGATGCTAGATACAATAAATTTCTTTTCTTGCAAAGCCAAAAAATAAATAAAAAATGTTCTATTGTAAATATTGTAGAAAAATAAAGTGCAACAATAATTATGTCTCATTCAGGTGCACAATCCCACAAGGTCCACTTGGAGTCCAATTTTTTGAATATTTAGTTTAGCCCCAAAATCTCACAATATAAAGTGCAAATTCACCTTTGATCATTTTCATGTTTGCTTGCCTAGTGATTTTCCACAAACCACATCAAATGTCCACTTGGAGCTTAAAATCTCTCCAATGTTCAATTCAAATGTGAGATCTTGCAATATTCACTTTGACCCTTATTTCACATGATATAAAGTGCAACTACACTTTTAACATTAAAATATTCATTTGGACATGATATTTCCATAAAGAAAAAAGCTTCAAATTTTTTTATGAATTTGGTAGAAAAAAGAAGTGCAACTACACTTTTTCATGTTTAAATATCTACTTCAAGTGTGAAATCCTAATAATATTCACTTTGAAGTCAAAATTTTGCATACCATGTTAAATGTCCATTGAAAATCAAATTTCTATAGCAAATATAAAGAATTAAACGTGAAAGGTAAAATAATAAAAATAATATCTATGAAAATTTAACATGCTTTGGGATATTGTATTTATAAACATTTACTTGGATATTGGTTTCTCACAATGATAATAAAGAATTACTAAACATATTGCTAGGTTTTGATGGGAGATCAACCGAAAGATTTAAAAATATAAATAAAATTTTAAAAGGTCTTTAGGCATATGAAATTAATCTTGAAAAGGCTTGAATTATGACATTTTCTAAGTGCTAAGAATTTAAAAATAATTAAAATTAAAATTTTAAAATTTTATAAAAAAATTCTTGACATTAATTCATAAAAGTGAATCAATTAAAGGACAAAAAAATGTTAAGTGATGGAACATATAAGATTGAATTTTTTTTTAAAACATATATGAACTCACATGAAAAGATTTTAAAGTTCCCTCTTTACTTTAAGATTGGCTCGTCTTATATTATATTCTAATGAAAAATGTCCCTTTTTTATGAACATTTAAAAAGGGATTGAAAGTGAATCAATTAAAGCCCAAATAAAATGTTAAATAATGGAACATATATGAACTCACATGAAAAGATTTTAAAGTTCCCTCTTCACTTTAATATTGACCCATCTTATATTACATTACAATGAAAAATGTCCCTCTTTTATCTACATTTAAAAAGAGATTGAAAGTGAACCAATTAAAGCCTAAAGAAAATGTTAAGTGATGAAACATATAAGATTGAATTATTTTTCCAAAACATATATGAACTCACATGAAATGATCTAAAAGTTCTCTTTTCACTTTAATATTGGCTCATCTTATATCATATTCCGATTAAAATGTTCCTCTTTTATGAACATTTTAAAAGGGATTGACCATTTTAAAGGATTTATAAATAAAAATAAAAATTCTTAAAGTATTTTAAAGGCGTGAAAGGTTAATAGAATGATAAATAAAGTAAGAACACATTTTAACAAGACTTTGGATAATGGTGAGAAGACATTAGAAATGGATCCACTAATATTTTTTAATTAAATTCCAAGCTTTAATAAGTGGTTTTGACTCACTATAAAAATATTCCAATATGAATATTTCAATAGCAAAAAATTTTAATTGTGGCACTTAAAAAGTCCAACCATCATAAATTTTAAAAGGTTGAAATTATAGTCTTTTAAACACAAAATGTTATGAGGCTAGCATCTATAAGGGAAAGTCATACATGAGTAACTAAATACTTTTGCAAAATCTAAATCTAAAGTTGAAAACTATATTTTTATTTTTCTATATTTATTTTGCAAAGCATAGCCTATTCAAACTCCCAATTAGTGGTCTAGTTTAAAGATTCTAAGGGAATATCTATACAACATGTCTTGATCCATACATCTTGTAAAAGAAGGGAATGTGATGAAAATATGTAAAGAAATTACAAGAAGTTGCAATATGCTAATGAAAAATAGAATATGCTATCATTCTAAATTTAAGCCATTGATTTGTCATTGGTTTTTGAGTGCATATGTCTATAAAAGGTCATAAAATTAATCATTCTAGAGAGGAGAAACTTTTTGATAACTAAGAAATTTTTAATAAATAATTATGAATGCTAAATTTACTTTATGGTTTTCTTCCCATTAATGAAATTTTGTCTCTAATTAATATGAGCTACTAGATCTAGATGTGCATTCAAGCTAACAAAACTTTGAAAATTATAAGGTTAGTGAACTTAGTTTCTAGTTATGCAAGATATCATGAAATTATGTCATTTTTAGCATATTCTATGAAATTATTTTGTTTTCTAGAACTTTAATTGGATCCTGTACTTCTTGTGTGTAATTGTGACAATGTCTAGTGAAGCAAAAGATAGTTAAATGATGTCTTGTTGTTGATTCACTATTAATTCCAAAAAATTTCAAAATTAATGCTTCTAACCTTTTTCTTTCTCACCCATTTTTTATTTTATTTTTTCATTAAATCTAAAATTTAAATAAATAAAGAATCAAAAATAGCATAGATCAGATGACAAATGATGTGATGTGTCCCAAGATAAATCAATTTAATTATATTATAGATAATAGAACACTTATTTGAGGTAGAATATGTGAATTAAATTGGTTTTTTTCTATATCTAACCCTATCTTATAGTCTGTAAGCATATATGTCTCTTTGTAAAATAGTAATCATAACAAAAAAACTATGTGAAACAAGTCAAGACTTAGAATTCAAAGCATTAAGATTATGAAATTATATTCTAGAATATAATTTTATTTTAAGAAAGGTGATTTTTTTTGTGAATTTTATCCCTATTAATTGTGACAAACACATGCATCAATAGATTGACACTAGAAGGAGGTATTCATGAACTAGAGATACAATGAACTTTCAAGTCATTAATCTAAGATATATCATATCTTTAAACTTTTAAAATATAAATTAAAAATAAAAATAAAAATAAATATAGAGAATCAATGGTGTAATGAGTCTTATTTTAAAGAAAATTTTCAAGTTGGCACCACTCTATTTTAATAATTTTTAAATGAATAACTATATCCTCAAAAAAAATACCTCACTTAGAGAATGCAGGATACATGCTTCCACTAAACTTGATGAAATTTATTTCCTTACTATTTTAACAAGGAGGATTGGCCAAAATAGGAATCGTGGGAGGAGGAAGATAGGGTAGTTTGAGGTTCCACAATGAGCATGTAGGAAGAATTAAAAAGAGGAGAGGATTGGGGAGGATGTTAGTTAAAGGATTTTAAAGGGGAGAAGATGGAGGATTTTGGGTAAGTTTGGTTTTCTTAAATAGGATAATCACATAAAAATGTCCTTCTTTTGAACAAAATAAATATACATTAGGTTTGTTTAAATAAATGATTCATTGCTTCATTTCAAAAATGGGGCCTATCAATTTAATATTCCATTGCAAGGGCTAATCCAAATCAACTTTTATTCAAACCCTTAAATGGAATCTTAAGCTAGAACACTTATCTTATACCAAATTACTCTACCAAGTCAAGGGTCACAATATCTCTCCAAAAAATTTAAATATGCCAATTCTATCCACATGGGATAACATGACCAAGAAGAGCCTTCACGATTGAATTCAAAATTCCAAGCTTGCAAGTAACAAACTTGTTCACATATAACCCATGTTCTACATTACAACACAACCTAAGTAAGTCTTGTAGATTTAAACATACAAGATGCATAACATTTTCCCAAACTCATTACTATCTTAATCTCTCAATCCTATTTTTCCAAATTCATTTTAACCCATTTATTAAAATATATTTTTACTGGCATTCAACTATGGCATCCATGATATCATCAAGTACTTAGAATTCCAAATTTTTACCTTTCCTATCTCAAAAATAGTGGAAAAAATGGGCTTCTCCTTAGTAAGGTCATATACTCCATCCTTGATTCCCGTCATCTAGTCATTAATTTTGGCTTCAAGTGATGCCACTTCAATGTGGCTTTCTCCAAATTCTTTAAAAAATCCTCCATACCTTTGACTAAATTGTTGTTTTAAGTCATTGCCTTCATTTTTATAAATCAAACTTATCTACTCCTTATTACCATGCACATGTCTTTAACCATATTTAGACACTTGAATCAATAAAAATATTTCTAAAAATTATGTCCTAATCATACACTTTTGAAATATTCTCATAATTTATTCTCAAATCAAAAAACAATCTTATATGCTTGACCATACAATAAAACTACTTTAATAAGACAATAGATCTTTCTTTTAAATAATGGTCTTATGGGTTTACTTCTAGAAGACAGTAGATATTACTTTTAACTAATGGTCTTATGGGTTTTCTTCTTTTCTCTCCAATATGATTTTTCTTAAAATTACACTTCAAGTTTGCCATTCAACTATGGCAATCATGATATCATCAAGTACTTAGGACTCCAAAAATTTGCCTTTCCTATCTCAAAATTAGTGGAAAAATAGGTTTTTCTTTAGTAAGGTCATCTATACTCCATCCTTGATTCCCATCATCTAGTCATTAATTAGTGGAAAAATAGGTTTCTCCAATTTTTGTAGAAATTCTTCCATACCTTTGACTAAATTGCTATTTTGAGTCATTGCCTTCATTTTTGTGAATCAAATTTATCTACTCCTAATTACTATGCACATGTCTTTAACCATATTTAAAAAATAAAAATATTTGTGAAAATTATGTCTTGATCATACACTTTTGAAATATTCTCATAATTTATTCTTAAATCAAGAAAACAATCTTATATGCTTGACCATACAATAAAACTACTCTAATATTCTATAAGCTAAAAAACCATAGATCTTTCTTTTAAATAATGATCTTATGGGACTACTTCAAGAAGACAATAGATTTTACTTTTAAATAATGATCTTATGAGTTTTCTTCTTTTCACTCCAATATGATTTTCCTTGAAATTTTATAACTTAAGCACTTCTAGAATGTCATATATGTTAATTTTTAATGATAAAGGTCTTAGGCTTTTATTCATTTCTACCTAATATTAATTTTTCTTTTGAAATTTTCTAGTCCTTAACATTAGATATATTTTTAAAAGAGAAGAGATATTTTAGATATATGGTTGACAATTAAAGTTCCCAAAATTGACTTTGTAAGAGAAAGCTCTAGTACAAAAATGTTTTTTTGCATGGAGTGAAAATGAGAGGAGAAAATATTTCCCCCTTTAATTATTATCCTTTCTAAAATTTTCAAAAAAGGAATAATATATCACCATCCATTTCAGACACGTAACATCATTCACCTAATCCTTAAATGTATGGTGCATACACTTAACAAATTGGAGCGTGCATTATTAATTATATTATATCATTTTTTAATGTCAAAACTATATGAAATCATTCTAATATTTTATTTTTTGTTTTTGTTTGTTATGATGCTTCAAGATAACTTTAAGGTCACACAAGAGGGGAAATTCAACAATTTCGTAGATGTTTGGATTGCACTTCACATATTTTTGTTTTTACACGAGTGTTCTTTTAATAATTTAATGATGGCAATGATGCATTTTTAATATATTGTGGACTCTAACTTAGATATATAAGACTTTAAGGTGTAAATATATTTTAGGTATATTAATTTATGTAGTTGATTTAAATTAATTAAAGTTGAGAAATGATTAATTAAAATGTTTTTTTAAGAAATGAAGTGTAAATAGATAGAGTATTTAGTTTTGGGAATTATGAAGAAGAATAAATGTTGATGTTACACATATTTTAATTTTTTCAATGTAGAAAATAAATGTTTACAATTTAATTAGCATCTTAAGATTTGAACGGCTTCATGATGTCACCTAGTTTTCTCTGAAGATTATGCACAGATCTGCCACCACTCTGTGCCTGTTACAAGAGGATACTTCCACTGAGAATGTTGAGGAAGACGTCAACCGCAAGGAACTTTTCAAGTTCCTCACTGAGGATTGGGCCACTATAACACTGATCAAGCCATGCAATAGAAAGAAAGATTAGGGATGTGGGATGTTTTCCTTCATCCTGTTTTGCATTTTGGTTGGGAATGGCCTTACTGGCCATCGTGTCTTTTTAATTTCTCAGTTGATACTTTTTCTGGTTTATGTGTTTAACTCTAACTGGTATGGCCCCTAGTGGTCTTTGGTTAAGACTTTTTAAAACTTGGTATTCACAATGAAAACTATCAATAGTTTAGTCAATGGTTTAGCAATATACATTTTTAATTATGTTGATGTTAAGTGTAGGCTGGTTAGGGTTCTCAAGATGTTTGGTGGTATTATGGTTACTATGCTCGTGTTTATGTTGTGGTTTTTGATATGGAAAGGTTAGGGTGTATGGTTCGGTGTTAAAAAAAATTGCTGATAATGTGTTGATGATGTTATTCTGCTGCTAATTTCCCATAGGGCTTTGTATTAAAGGGACAACACCCTTGTTTTGCTACTTTTTATATCAAAAACATCTTAAGATCTATAATATCCAAAAAAAATTACAAGTCAAACTTAATTTTGTAGGGATCGATCTTGAGCATAAGCAAAATGATCAAACATTTTTATTTTCAAGGGATAAACACTTTTGAACCGGAGCTATGAACCAAAATACAACCACTCAACAAAACCACCCAATGAGGTTTGAACCTTGATGGCAAGAACAACAATGCCACCTTTAAACCATCACACCATGTCAATATCGGCACAAAATGATCAAACATGTAGAGACACTTTGTAGTTTATTATATTGCCCTAATAGAATGAAGGAATCTACAACCTAGGTCATGTCAATTTTCAATATCTAGGGATGTGTAATATGACTAAAATATTTAGAAACAATTTAGGTGGGGTAGTTAAATTTTGAGGGTCAAATACTCCTCATTTAACCCCCTTATTTGACTAGCTTTATAGCCTTATGTGAATGTTGGAAGATAGCATGCACAAGTGTGTAAATGGTTTATATTCATATTCTAATTTTGATGGAGATGTGTTCATGTTAAGATACAAACTAATTTGTTCCTCAAAATAATTTATCCTTAATTTATCCTTATTAATAAGTGTACATTAAATGTCTTTAAATAATAAGACATATCAATAAGTTATGCAAATGTGTACCAAATAAACTCTCAATCAATAGTGAAAAGGGTTGGAGTAAGCATTTAAAATTTTAAAATTTTGGGTTTGGGATTGAACCTAAACACCACATGATTGACCTAGGATGAGGAAATGTAGGCCTTAGGACCTAGAATGGGTGTAGAAATCTAGGCTAATAATGAGGTATTGTGTAAAAATAAGTGCAAATAGGGCTATGATAAGGTCAAAAGTGTGGAAGTGTGTTTACATAGGACTAAATTAATATGGATAGCATCAAGGAAATGAGCTAGATATATACAACAATGTACCACTTGTCAATATTTAATTATATTAATGCATTCCATCAAAATAGACCAAAAAATAATGAGAATTTGAATGAGTATGCAAATTTCACCTTTATATATATCCCCTACTTTCAAGTGTATGAGAGTCTAGCATGAACATCTAAAGGGAAAACAAGGTATGTAGGTGATAAATGTGAAGGTATGGAAGGTTATCCCCAATATAAAAAAACAAGTATGACATAACGTGTCAGTACATATGTGATAATTATGAAGGAAAATAAACTTCCCCTAGTATAGGAAAATGAAAATGTAAAAATGACCCTAAAGGTGAGATAAGGATCATGCAAGATTATATAATATGGGGAAGATATGGTGTCCTCATTGTGGGTCTTAGGAACATGATTAAGAATGCAAGAATAAAATAGGACAAGGCATGATGCCCCAAACTTGATAATATCTAACTCTTAGGATCATAATGTAGCATGTGAGAAATCATTGATATAGTGAAAGCACAGTATCCACAATATGATAAAATGGTTCTTAAGACATGTTGCCATTCAAAAAATCAACACTATAAGATATAATCATGAGATCACATGTAAAATTGGTTTTCCCCTAATGGGAAAAATAGTAAAATAAGTCTCATAAAATGATGTGTTCATAAGCAAATAATTTAAGTAATGTGTAGCTACCCTCCTATAATGGAATACCTCAAGAAACATGAAAAGGAATGTCAATGTAATATAGTAACATAAGATATAATTAATCATTGTATGAGCATAATATTAAAAATAGGATAAACACAAGGTAGTGGCATCATAAGGTTCATAGTATCTACTCTAAGATCTAAGCATGATAAAATTATAAATATGGGAGCACAAGATATGGACATGGGAAGGATCATAGCATAACATGATAAGCATCAAATAGAAAAATATGAATGGTAAGGATAATAATCATAAAATGTGAAAATGATAATCATCATAAATATTGAATTTTAAAATGTAAAAATATGGAGAATTAAGTTAATTTTTAATATAATCATAGCATGGAAATAGCATTATAATCAAGGAGGATAAAGATCACAATAATATTATAAATGATATGTCATCATAAAATCATGTGGAATAGGTGCATAACAAGGAACATGTGAAAACTCAAGGTGGTAAACATAGATCATAAAAATACATGGGGGTCAAACAAGGTGTGTAGGTTGGAAATAAAATCTAACATAAGTAGAGTAATAAAAATTCCCCCCAATTTGAGAAGTATATATTGAACCATAATATAGAAGGTGAAATAAAAAATAAGAGTTTTAGCAAACTTGCTTAATCAAATGTGCCAAATTTTAAGGGAAAATAAGGAAAATAAATGAATAGTAAAGGGGAATCACAACATACATGGCATACATAAAAATGATAAATCATAAACTATACAAAACAAAAGGAAGTGACATGAACAACACATGACATGAAAGTTAGGTGTCTTTATGTCATCTATATACAAACTACGAACATGGAAATATAAATCCATGCAAAAAAATTAAAAGCAAAAAATTCATGATAAGTAGTAAGAAGAGACAAGTGATGATATTTAATATATGAGGCCATTCCTCACCATGTGATGAAAAGGGAGACTCTCCCTTTCAAATCTGATTATGAACACACAAAATATGCTATGCAAGAATGCTGTAAATACATGTAAAAAATAGAAAATGAAAGAGAAATTTGAAACTTTATTTCATTTAAATATGCAAATGGTTTACATCAAAATGAAGTGCATGGGCTCCTCTTCAATCCTACATGCAACACCTATAACAAATGTGTCTTCAACAATATGGCACAATTTTGGTAGCATCTGCGTATGCAAACTTCACTTCTCCAAGCCCCCTTCTCTAAATGATAAGGCATCAATAAATAGAGAATGAGCAAAGAGAAAATAAGCCATGGTTTTCAAAATAAGCAACTGAAAACCACCTTGAGAAAGATACGCCCATCCTTGGGAGTTTGAAAATCTACCATAAGACATGTGGCAACATGCATGCCAACCTCTCTTGGGTGCCTAGACTCTTGACCAATCAAGTTTGAGATGCTATGATAGCTTACACCTCTTACAAATTCCTTACATCATATCATAACAGTTGTTGCATGCAAAGAAATGCAAGCAACATGCAATATTCTTTTGGAAGCCCACATTATAACAACATATGACACATGTACAAGAAAATATGACTCTTTGACCTCCTCCAAAAGTGGGACACCCAAAAGACATATTCCCTTACAAGATACTTTTACCAAATTGCCAAGACCTTTTCCTCATTAGATTTACATTCACATTTTCACACAAAAGGGAAAATAGATTGTTGCAAATGAATTTATTATTTTCCTATCACTAAGAATTTTTTAAAACCAAACAAGCAAAATTAAAATATTTTTGGTGACACAAATTTTCCTTTACACCTTGGATGCTCCTAAATCAGACACCCAGGGTAGAAGAAAAGTGACCCTGTCACCTCTCAAGACGGTAACCAATACATTCAATTTTAGCTTCTGACAACCAAGATGAGTCCTCAACAGGCCTTCCAAACCATTTTACCAAGTACTCGAAGTATTGTTTGTGCCTTGTACTCCTACTCACCATGCTGTCCAAAATTGCCTCTATTTTTCCCTCTTCTAAAGTAGCTGCTAGTATATGAATTGTTTCACCTATTTACCTTCATCACTTTCAGCTTCATGAAACTTTTTTAGATCATAAATATTAAATATAGCTGAAATATTAAGTCCACTAGGCAAATCTACTTCATATGCATTACCTGAATCATGCCTACTCATAATTTGGCAAGGTCCAAACTTCTTCATTTTTAGCTTGTTATAGGTACCAACTGGAAATCTTTATTTTCTCAAGTGTACCATTACCTCATCACCAACCTAAAACTATTTATTTCTCCTCTTTAAATCAGCCTTGGACTTGTACTGAAAGTTCATTTTGTTGATGCAATTTTGTACCTCCTCATGTATGCTCTTTATGTGTTTAGCAAAGTCCTCTCCTTCTGCACTCTCCTTATCAACATTATCAATATTTTTTAGATCTGAAACAACACTTGGGCTGCTGCCATAAAAAAATTGGAATGGATATTTACCTACAAATCTATTCATTGATTTGTTAAATGAAAATTCTTCTTGATGTAGAATCAAATCCCACCCTTTTGGCTTATCTCCAACTAGGCATCTCAACAAATTACCCAAGCTTTTGTTTACTACCTCTATTTGACCATTTTTTTGTGGATGGTAAGCTGAACAAAACTTCAAATCAGTATTCATCTTCTTCCATAAGGTCCTCCAAAATTACCCCACAAACTTTGTATCTCTATCGGAAACAATGCTCTTCAGAAGACCATGTAATCTCACTATTTCTCTAAAAAAAAATTATGCAACATTCACAACATCATTAGTCTTCTTGAATGGAATATAATGATCCATCTTGTAAAATCTATCTACTACAACAAATATTGAATCATGTCCCCTTTGGGTCCTTGGAAAACCCAAAACAAAATCCATACTAATCTACTCCCATGGCCTCTCAAGTACTGGTAGTGGCTAATATAAACTTGTGTTCTGACTAGCTCCTTTTGCTACCTGACAAATCCTACAACTTGCACAAGTTTTCTGATATCTTGCTGAAATTGAGGCCAATAATATTTCTCTCCAACAAGTGCTATGGCTTTATCAAAACCAAAATTTCCTGCAAGTCCTGCACTATGTTTTTCCTTAATCAAATTTACTCTCATTGAACTTCTAGGAATACACAACTTGTTACCTTTGAACAACATACCATCTTGAGTTAAATAATCCAACCACTTGGTTCTATCACCATAAATAGGCTATTTTCAAGCCTTCCATACCTCTCCAAAATTTGGATTCTCTTCATACAACTCCTTCAACTCATTGAATCCAACAACCTCAACTTGCATTTCAATCAACAAACCATGTCTTCTACTCAAAGCATCTGCAGCCCTGTTAGACTTCTCACTCCTATGTTTCAAAACAAAAGTATAACTTTGCAAGAACTGTACCCATTTCATATGTATTTGATTTAATTTCCCTTGACTACTCAAATACTGAAGTGCTTGATGATCAATAAATAAAACAAACTCCTTAGGTAAAAGATAGTGTCTCCACTTTTTCAATGCTTGTACAATAGCATAAAATTCCTAATCATACACTAAATATTTTATTTTTGCATCATTTATTTCTCACTAAATTAAGCAATGGGTTTACCTTCTTGACTTAGGACAACTCCAATCCAATTATCACTCACATCACAATCAACTTGGAGTACCTTGTTGAAATCTGGAAGTGCTAAAATAGGTTGCTCAGACACTTTTTCCTTCAAAAAATTGAAGCTTCATTCTAATCCTATAGTCCATTTGAAATCTATTTTATCTCCTCTCATGGTATCAGTTAGTGGAGCACAAATACTACTAAAACCTCTAATAAAATTTATGTAAAAACTTGTCAAACCATGAAATGATCTCACCTCAGTAGCACTTCTAGGTGTAGGCCATTCTAAAATAGCTTTCACCTTTTCTGGGTCCATCTTGAGACCTTCTCCTGAAACAATGAAACCCAAGTATACCAATTCCCTCTTCATAAAGCTTCACTTTTTCAAGTTAATGAGCAACTTCTCTTCCCTCAACTTTTCAAAAAAAATCTGATATGCAACAAATGCTCCTCTAGTGTCTTACTAAAGATCAATATACCATCTAGATAAACAATAAAAAATCTGGCCAAAAATCTTTCAATACCTCATTCATCAATCTCATAAATGTACTAAGAGCATTGGTTAGTCCAAAAGGCATGACCAACCATTCATACAAACCTTCCTTAGTCTTAAAATTTGTCTTCCACTCATCACCTTCTCGGATTCATATTTAATAGTAACCACTCTTCAAATCAATCTTGGTGAAGTATTGAACTCCACTCAAACAATCCATAATATCATCCATTCTTGGTAACAAAAATTTGTATTTGATGGTAATCTTGTTGATATCCCTTGAATCCATGGACATCCTCAATTCTCCTCCTTTCTTGGGTTCCAAAACAACAAGCATTGCACATGGGCTTAGGCTCTCTCGAATCAAGCCTTTCTGCCACGATTCTTGAACTTGCTTGTTCAATTCTTCACTCTCAGTTGGAGACATTCTATAAGCTTCTTTGTTAGAAAAAATTGCTCCTGATATTAGATCAATTTGATTACTTATATTCCTCATGGGTGACATCCCCTTAGGTGCATTGTCTAAAACAATTTTTGGAAATTCTTGTAACAAATCTACAACCTCCACAAGAACATCTTCCACATTTTCACAGTTAGTTTTGGGAATCAAAGCAAAACAAAATTTCTCATGCCTCATACCATCTAGAATTTTTCTTGCATCCACTAAACAAACTCTTGCATTACCACAAACTTGAACCAAATCTTCTTTCAAAGGTTTCAATTTATGTTTCACACCATCCTTAACTATGGTATATGTGTGAGCACAACTTGTTGAGAAGTTTTTGAAGATGATTTAGCATTGTTGTCATTGATGTCAAAACCTTGGATCTGGAAGGATGTGCTCTGAATGATGAAAAAACTTAATCTATCCTATCGTATGCTATGATGTTACGTAGTGTGGATATTATCCTTGATCTAGTTATGGCATTACTTATTTTTGGGACATCTGTTGAATTTAGTTTATGCAGTATAATGAAGTCTAATCTTTTGATGTTGGTTGTTGTTCTCAAAGCTTAGTCTGGGTAACCTCGCTATCCAGAACTTCATGTAGCATGTTTCACGTTTTTGTATGTCAAATTGTGGTTCTCCAAATTGACATGGAAATTGATGATAATCAAGATTTGATCTTGGTTATGGCGTTCTCACTGGCTCCAAAATACATTTTATGTAATTCAAATTTTTCCATCTCTTGGAAATTATGCTCTTATGTATGACCTAATTTTGGTCCCTTGGTAACGTGGTAAGAAGATCTTTATGTGCGACCTATCTTTTGGGTTCGATGTTAGCATGCAAGGTCTTATTGAATATTTTAAGGTTGTTCTTCATACCGACATTCCTTGTGGTGATCTAAATTCAAATGGTGTTTGGCCAACTTAGAAGACTATGAAGATATTGTGTGTGGCCAACTTATTTATGTTCTATGGGTATGCATATATATAGAGAGAACATCTTTTTGATTGAAGATATAGAAGTGTGCAAGAAGAGTGCAAGCGTGTGAATAGATAAAAGAGTGTGAAGGAAGGAGTAATCTATTTTGGAAAAAGGTTGCGTGAAGGTTATGGAAGGAAGATGTGCAAAATATTCTTAACCAGATCTACTGCAGACATAAATTGTGTTCTTAACTGGAAATAAACTCATGCATATGGAGATACAACTTCATCGGTTCACTTTTTTCAGTGAGACTATTTTGTAATTTTTTGTTTTGTATTTGGGAAATGATCCCACCGGTAGTGATCCACCCTGTAGTGAGAATTTTGGTAGTGATTCTTGTTTGTAAAATAACTTTAACCGATGTTCTATAATTGAGAATTAGCATTCTCTGTGATTTTTCCCTTCTTGGATTTCCACATAATTTTGGTGTTCATTGTGCATGGTGTTGTTATGTGCTTTCATGTTCTTATATGTTAGATGTTTATCTGATTAGTATAAGTCTACTCTAGATTAATTAAAGTAAAGAAAATTCTTTGAGGATAATTGATTCATCCCCCCTCTTAGTTATCCAGACTGTTCAACACAACCATCATGTATTGCCTTCCTATCATACTTCCAAGACCTTCCTAACAAAATATGACATGCATCCATTGGAATTATCACACAATATTTCATCAAAATAACCTCTTATTTTAAACTTTACCAACCAGTGTTCATTGATCAATAGTTTTTTATTATCTTGTACCCAAGATATGCAATATGGTTTTGAATGTCTCCTTTCTAGATTCAATTTTCTCACCATTTCTTTGGATACCAAGTTATCCATGCTTCCACTATCTATGATGACATTACAAGCTTTCCCTTTGCATTTGCATCTTGCCTTGAATAATCTCTTTCTTTGAACTGGTTCATCTTCTTCATTCAACAATGCTCTTCTTTTCATCAAGACTCCACCTCCTTCTGCTTCTTCAAAATGTGATGAGTGTGCATCCTCTTCATTGATGTTTTCTGCTCTATTCTGATTTTCAGGTCTTCTATTAGTCCTTTCTTGATTGTGAAGGCAGTCGTAATCTCTATGCTCCTCTTCACCACATCGAAAATAGGTTATGTGAAAGCCTCCTCTTCCAAATCCTCTACTCGATCTTCCTCTACCTCCTGGATTTTGATATCTGGGAGGGTGATAATTTTCTGATTTCTGATTTTTGTTACTGCCTTGGTCTTCAAATTTCTGATTTTTCTAATTTCCATCATAACTTCTTCCTTTGGTTCTTCCGCCATGACCTCTTCCTCTTTGTTTACTCTCAAATTTTCTGTTCAATCTTTCTTCAACTTTCAATGAAAATTGGTATGCATCCTCAATGGTGGTCATTCTCACCAATGCCAACTCTTCTTGAATTCTAGGTTTCAGTCCATTAATGTAACAAGCTACCTTCTCATTATTTGCTTTGGAATGTCCTATTCGAATCAGGACCTTGTGAAATTATTTTGTGTATTCTTTCATCATCCCCATTCCTTGTCTCAAGCTCTGCATCTTTTTGAGCAATTCTAATTCATAATCTACTAGGATGAATTGTCTCTTCATTTTTTCCACCATCCTATCCCATTTGGAAATTCTTTCTTTCCCTTGTCTTCCTCTTTCAAGTTGAATTTATTTCCACCAAATGCTTGCACGGCCTTTTAATTTTGTTTTTGAAAACCTCACTCTGTGAGGGTCTTCAATCTCTTCAAACTCAAAAAACTCTTCCATGTCATTAATCCAATCTATCAACTCTTCAAGATTTAGGCTTCCATTGAAGGTTGAAACCTCCATTTTTGGTTTCTTTCCAATGTTTGATATTGCTCTCAATAGTCTAATTTCTCCAAGATCAATTTTTTCCTCTTCTTCCTCTTCCAATTCCTCTTCAGTTTCATCTCCACTATCATCTCTTTCTCTATGCACTTATCATCTACGAATCTTTTCCTACAAAGTTTCTAACTTCCTTTTGAGGGCTCTAATTTCATCTCTAGGAGGGTCTCTTCCTCCACCACCTCTTCCTCTACCTCTACCATGATTGGCAACTCTTGGAGGCATTTTAATCTTCACCCACAACTCACAGATCCTGCTTCAAATTTCCTCTCTTCGACACTATTTATAGGCTCAAGATAACTCGCTCTTATACCACTAATGAAAACGGTGACTCTCCCTTTCAAATCTGATTATAAACACACAAAATATGATATGCAAGAAGGCTGCAAGTACATGTAAAGAACAAAAAATGAAAGAGAAATATACAACTTTATTTCATTCAAATATGCAAATGGTTTACATCAAAATGAAGCTCATGGGCTCTAGGTATTTGTAGGATCATCATGGAAAAAATAGGCCCTTAAGTGGCGAAAAATTTAGAAAAATCAGAGTTAGGAAACTTCACGTAAAAATTTGAATAAGTTATCTATATTATTTCAAAAATATGTAAGAATAGAATTTTTAGCAAATTGAATGTAGTTTCTAAACTACTAGGTTTTTTTTTTTTTAATCTATTTGGTGAAAATTTAAAATTTCAATGGAGTAGTACTTAAATTTCAGGGAAAAAATAAGTAGTAGGTGTTTGTCTAACCACCCTAACCACAATAAAATGATAATATTTTTTTATAATATTTTAGATATAAGTAGAGGACTCATGTCCCGATGTGCTTCATAGTTTTTTGTAAATTTTTTCCAAGTAAATAATTAATTATGATTTTTATTACAACTTTTAAAAATATAAAAACTCATATGTTTGACCACCTTAATTTTGTCAAAACTTCATGAAATTCAATTTTTTAAAATCCTATAGTATGCAAAGCATAGAATGTGACGCATGTTTTGATTCAAAAATGTGATACCGCTTTTGAAAGCTATAGATGTTTTTCAATCAACCTATCAATCAAGACTTTAGTAATTCAAATAAAAAATGAATAATAATTATTTATTAAATTCAAAGTAAAGTATAATTTATATTGGTGGAAAGTTGAGAATCTCCTTTAAAAACCCTTTTTATTTCATCAATTTTGGGTAAAAAAAGTCATCAACCACATACCCTACACATACCCATCATATCGCCACTTTTTGGCCCATCATGATCCTGCACATACCCTCCTCTTCAATTCTACATGCAACACCTGCAACAAATGTGTCTTTAACAATCTAGCACAATTTTGACAACATATGGGTATGCAAACTTCACTTCTCCAAGCCCCCTTCTCCATATAATAAGGCATCAATAAATAGAGAATGAGCAAAGAGAAAACAAACCATGGTTTTCAAAACAAGCAACTAAAAACCACCTTTAGAAAGGTATGCCCATCCTTGGGAGTTTTAAAATCTACCATAATAAATGTGGCACCATGCATGCCAGCCTCTCTTGGGAGCATAGACTCTTGACCAATCAAGTTTGAGATGCTATGACAATTTACACCTGTTATAGATTCCTTACCGCCTGTCATAACAATTGTTGCATGCAAAGACATGCACGCAACATGTAATATTCTTTTGGTAGCCCACATTATGACAACATATGACACATGTACAAGCAAATATGACTCTTTGACCTCCTCTAAAATTGGGACACCCAAAAGGAATATTCCCTTACAAGATACTTTTATCGAATTATCAAGGCCTTTTCCACATTAGATTTACATTCACATTTTCACACAAAAGGGAAAATACATTGTTGTGAATGAATTTATTACTTCCGTATCACCTAAGACTTTATTAAAACCAAACAATTAAAATTAAAATATTTTTGGTGACACGGGATTTCCTTTACACCTTGGATGCTCCTGCATTACCATGTTTATGAGGTATTTTATATTGCATATCATCTGTAACCTAAATATAGAGTGTGTTATAGTGAATGTCACTATGCACATAATTTTGTTTCTTATATTCATAATTAGCAATCAAGAATTATTTAACAGGTGATGAATTTTTAGTACCATCAAAATCATTATGTAATAGTTCTTCACTAAGGCTCATAATATTATCAAGTAGTGTAGGATAAGATAAATTTATATCAATATAAGCTACATGAGAAGATAATGAACTAAAACCAAGTTGTATAATATTACCATATAAGGTGTCACTGTATGAAATATGATTATAAGTATCTATAAAGGTAACATGAGATAGAAAATAAATGATCATATAAATACATAATCATGTATAAAAGGAGGTAATTAAATAAAATCATATTCATCTATAAATACAAGGTAGTCATGTGACACCTAAGAGAAGAATCATCAAAGGGAATAATAATGTCATGAATAGGTATAAAAGGTGTAACATCCTTAATGGTAATGACACTGTGTATATCATATGGTAAATCCTCATTAGGTATGCATCACTTTCACAGGCCATAGTTTGAAAAGTATCAATATGAGACTAATGGATACATGAAATAAATATGTCTAAAATATAAGGTTAAATAATAACAAGCAATAAAGGAGGAAAGTTTAAAAACGTGATGAAATAACATCTTCATAGAAGACATATCCCCAACCATGGATAAAAAATTATAAGAGAATCAAGGATGAGGGAACCAAAATAAATAAAGTTTGATAAGACATCAAAATATGTAGGGAATGCATGAATATAGGTTTGGGATGTTGAACAAGACAACTGAGAGGGGGGGTGAATTAGTTGTCACAGATTTAAACTTTAATTCATTCACCAAAACCAATCCTTAACACTGCTTAACAAATTAAACATTAAATACTACTATAGAAATTGAAAACCATCACATAAACACAATAACACCATATTTGCGTGGAAAACCCAATAAGGGAAAAACCACAGCGAGGATTAACTCACACTAAGAGAATATCAAAACTGATTACAAGAGGCTCACTACTTGAGAAACAAGGCTCATTTCCAAACAAGGACTCACTGTCCAGAATAAGGACTTAGTGTCCAAAAGGGATAACAACTTGGAGGGATCACTAACACAAAGATACAAAGTCGATAAAGAAGACTAGTTATAGAGAGAAGATAATCTCAATGCAACATAGAAATACACCATAATTTGCTCAATCCACTTGCAAACATGCATGAATGATAGAGTGCACCTTCAGCTCACTACTTTTGAAAACTCAACATTTAGGCTTCACATTGATATGCCATACTTGCATCATACACACACACTGTTTCACACTTATCTCTATTCTCTTTGCATTATTTTATCTATTTCCTTTGTTCTCACTCTTCTTCCCTAACTTGTTATGCATTTATACCATCTTCAACTTTGAAACATATCCAAATTCAACCATCCAAATTCAAATTCAAATTAGGTCAGCACCAAAATATCCTAGGGTGGAAATAGAATGAGGGCGACCCAAAAACATGCTTCATAAGGACCTAAATAGATCCAACACACTTCATCAACTCTGAAGGTAGTGTTTAACACAAGGTCAGCCAAACCAATGCAAAACACATAAAACAATTAAGCATGAACCTTCCAGATACCAAGATTATCTTCAATACAATTAAAACAAATCAACTCTAGAGCTGCAAGTCATAAGACTTTAACAAAGATAAATCTAGACCAACAACATTTCTCCTAGACCTAAACTGGAAACATAGAAAACCATAGTTCACAACTAGTGAACATAACTCACACTGTACAATGAATCAATGGCCAAAAATCTAGATATAGAAGCTTCCAAAAACTATGATCAACATATCTAAACCACATAGCCATAGGAGCAAATCCTAGAGCAAAACCTAGAGAAACCACTGAACATCTGCAACATATCTTCATTACAATTTTTCAATATCCTCGAAATATACAACCAATACCCTTCATCCATGACACTAATGACAACATCAACCAGTGGATAACCAATTGACCAGTTGGCATCAATGACAACACCTACATTCTTTCCATTCTTGCAATAATCTCCCTTTTTGTCATTGATGACAACACATGATGTCAAAAACCAACAAAGACACCACACTAGCTCTAAATACACTTCTCAATATTTTTCTTTATGTTTCTCCCCCTTAGTAGATATTCTTTTATATTCTTCCTTTATTTTTCACATTCTTCCTCTCCTTTTTCACATGCTTCCTATCCCCCTTTGACATCAATGGAAAAGGAAAAAGATATTTTGCATTGATTTCCCCTTTGACATAGAAAACCGAATACTCACAATGACAACACCTGAAACTACCTACTCCCCTAAGAGGTAGCCACCAAAACATCAATCTAGAAGAAAGATAGATCCATAGATCCATTAGACTGATGCATCTCCATATGCATCTAGTTCAAGAAAGGAGGGACAATGACCCCTAACTTCTCCCAAAGATACTCAAAAGTATCTTTAGGAAGAGCCTCTGTGAATATATTAGCACTATGATCCTTCGTTGGAACATACTTAAGCTTTACTTCATTCTCCATGACCTTCTCTCTCAAGAAATTATCCTTGATAGATATATGTTTCATTCTTGAGTGCATCACAGGATTCTTTGAAATGTTAATTGCACTTGTATTATCATAGAAGATAGAACTAAGATCATCATACACCACTGTGATATCTTTCAATGTTTGTTTCATCCATAGAACTTGTGTATAGCAAGACGTAGTAGCAATATACTCAGCTTCAGTAGTAGACAAGGAGACTAAATCTTTTTTTTTACTCAACCATGCCACTAATCTTCCACCAAGAAAGAATGCATCACAGCTTGTACTCTTTCTATCATCTACACATCCAACCCAATATGCATCTATATAAACACTTAGAGTAAAATCAGTATCTCTAGGATACCATAATTCATAACCTAGAGTTCCATTCAAATATCTAAATATTCTTTTAACAACAATATGTTTTTCCTTAGGATCTTCTTGAAATCTAGCCACAAGACAGACAACATGCATAATATCTAGTCTATTAGTAGTCAAATACAATAGTCCACCAATCATAGATCTATACTTGCTCTGATCAGCCTTAGGTGAATCATCTTCTTTACCCAATTTGCAACTAGTCACCATAGGAGTACATACTAGTTTGGAACCATCCATCCCAAACTTCTTCAACATCTTTTTCACATACTTAGACTATGAAATAAAAATTCCTTTCTCTATTTGATTAATCTATAGCCCAAGAAAGAAATTCATCTCTCCAAACATAGACATTTTAAATTCTTTCTACATCTCTTCTGTAAACATCTTGCACATATTTTCATTTCCTCCAAAGATAATGTCATCAACATATACAACTACGATCAATATTTTTCCATTTTCAATATTAAAATATAGATTACTATATGGCATACCTTTGTTGAAACCTTGTTGAATCAAATACCTATCTAACCTCACATACCAAGCTCTAGGAGCTTTCTTCAATCCATATAAATCTTTCTTCAATCTGCACACCATATCTAATTGATCTGACAACTGAAATCCTTATGGTTGTTCCATGTAGACCTCTTCTTCTAGCTCACCATTCAATAATTCTAACTTGAAATCCATCTAATAGACCTTAAAGTCTTTATGAGCAACAAATGCTAAGAACATCCTTATAGCTTCCATTCTTGCTACCAGAGAAAATTTTTCCTGAAAATATATGCCTTCTACTTGTGAGTAACCTTTACACACAAGCCTTGCTTTGTTTCTAACCACTTATCCATTCTCATTCAACTTATTTTTGAATACCCATTTCGATCCAATAATATTTTTATCTGCGGTCTTGGGACCAATTCCTGAGTTTGATTCTTCTCAATCTACATAAGTTCTCTTTTCATGGCTTCCATCCAATGAACTCGTCGTTACATGCTTCACTTACAGTCTTTAGTTCAATCTCAGAAAATAAACACAGATTAACTTCAATAGCAGCTTTGCTTCTAGTTAATACTCCTTTAGTCTTATCTCCAATACTCTGACTTTCTGAATGATTCTTCCACACATATCTAGGTGTCATAGGGGACACCACCAGAGCTTTTTCTTCTCTTTCATTCTATCCATTTTTCTTCTCTTTCTCATCCTTTTCCTGTTCTTCCACAATCTCTTTAGTTCTTACACAATCAGGTTCATCAGGTACATATCCATCAATGTCAATTGAATTCTTCACTGTCTCATCAACCTTGACATTTGCACTGTCTGCAATCTTTCTCAGTATTTTTATTGAAATATTTGTATGCTTTTATTTTAGTAGAATATCCAAGAAAAATTCCTCTTGCATCAAACTTACCTAATGTTTCTTCATCTCTTTTGATATAACATTTTCTTTCGAATACCTTGAAATACTTAATGGTAGGAATTCTTCCAAACCATATCTCATAGGGGGTCCTTGTACTATTTTCTCTTGCTTGAACTCAATTGAATACATAAGAAATAGTATGAATAGCTTTTCTCCAATAAAATTATAGTAAATCAACCTCAGTAATCATTAATCTAGTGTCCTCTTGAACTGTTCTATTTTTCCTTTCAACAACTCCATTATGTTAAGGAGTTCTTAGAGGAGATAATTGTCTTCTTATTCCATGCACTTCACAAAACATATTAAACTCATGGGAGGTGAATTCTCCACCTCTGTTAGACCTTATGCATTTTAACCTCAAATTCACTTCATTTTCAACCATAGCTTTGAATGTCTTGAATCTATCTAATGCCTATGATTTCTCTCTAAGAAATATAACCCATGTATATCTAGAATAATCATCAATCAAAAGCATAAAGTACCTTTCAGCTTGTATACTTCTCACTCTTGTAGGACCACAGAGATATGTATGAATTAAATATAGTAGTCTAGTAGTATACTGTTCCTTTGATCTATAATGACTTCTTGCTTGCTTTCCAAATAGACAATTCTTGCAAATAGAAAATTAACAGGCTTTGTAATTCTTGGTAAATATCTCACATCCTAAATTGCACTAATCCTTGCCAATTTATAAAAATTCATGTGAAACATTCTCCTATGCCATAACCAACTATCATTAATCAGAGTCATAAAGCATCGTCCATTAGCACCCTTAAGTTGATAGATATTTCCTTCAAATTTCTTTCATGCAGCAATTAGTGCTAGACATCATCAGTATTATGCTTTCCATAAAAACTTACTAAACCTATCCCATAAATTTTAGCACCGGTATCATCTCCAAACATAACCAAGCCTCCATCATATTTTTCAAGTTTAACAAACTTACTTTTATCGCCAGTCATGTGATGTGAACAATACCTTCATTTTTCTCCTTCTTTGGAGGGCTTTCCTTTACTTATTTTTTAGAATTAGCAGAAGTAGGTTCATCCTTTATAGCCAAGAACAAGCATTCATTTTCATCAAGATCTTCATAATCAAAATCTTCATTAGATATACTAGCATTCTCATTCACATAATATGCTTTGTTGATCTTCTTTCCTTTCCTTTCTTTCTCATATCTTTGTTTATTCCTCTTAGCTCTTTCTAGACACTTTGCAACATAATGACTTATTTCTCTGCAACTAAATCATTTAAAGGGTAACTTACCTTCATACTTACCAGAGCCTTTCCTCATCCTTCTCACAAAGTTAGCTTCTATTTCATCAATTTTGTCTTCATCTGGATCTTTAGCTTTTGTAGCCTTAAAAGCAGTTTTTTATTTGCATCCATTCCTCATATTCAGCTTCCTCATCTCATAAGATGTCAGAAATCCCAACAACAAATATTTAGTGCAAGTCTTATAATCTATACTTTGTTCAATAGCACACACCTTCTCACTATAAGCATTAGGGAGAGTTCTAAGAATCTTCTTTACAATTTTGGTTTCATCTATAGTAGCACCAAGTCCTCGCATTCCAACCACTATCTCATCCAATCTCTATACATAAGATTTCACATTCTCATCTTTAGAGATGTGTAGAAGCTCAAATTGTGTCTCCAAATTCTATAATTTTTCCTCTTTAACTCTTTCATCACCTTCATGTGCCCTTTCCAAAGCATCTTAGACTTCCTTCGCAGTCTTCAAATTCATAACCCTAATCAACTCGGAGTGTACTAGACCATTCTTCAAAATGTACTTTTCCTTATTGTTCGCTTCATGTTCCTTGATCTCATCATCCATACTCAGACCATTAGCAAGAGGAGTGTAAGGATTCTTGTCAGATTTCTCCATATCATATCCATAATACTCTAGATATTCTTCCATCAATATTTTCTAGGTAGCATAGTTAGTTACATCGAACCTTGAATAATCATAGTTCATTTTTCCAACCATCCCAGACCTTCCTCAAGCAATTAAGCTCTTCACCAAGGAACCAAGCTCTGATACCAATTGTTGAACAAGACAATTGAGAGGGAGGGTGAATCAGTTGTCATAGATTTAAACTTGAATTCATTCACTGAAACTAATCATTAACACTGCTTAACAAATTAAACATTAAATACTAGTGCAGAAACTGAAAACCATCACACACACACACAATAACACCAGATTTACATGGAAAACCCAATAAGGGAAAAACCACGGTGAGGATTAAATCACACTATAGAGAATATCAAAATTGATTACAGGAGGCTTACTATCTAAGAAACAAGGTTAACTGCCAAAGCAAGGACTTACTATCTCCAACAAGGCTAAGAACCCGGAGGGCTCACTGCCACATAGGTACAAAGAAGATAAAGAAGACTTGTTACAAAGAGAAGATAATATCAATGCAACAGAGAAATCCACCACAATTTTCTCAATCCACTTGCATGCATGAATGATAGAGTTCACCTTTAGCTCACTGCTTCTAGAAACTCAAAATTTAGGCTTTGCATTGATTTGCCATACTCGCATCATACACACACACTGATTCACACTTGTCTCTATTGTCTTTGTGTTCTTTTCTCTATTACCTTTGTTCTCGCTCTTCTTCTTCCCTAACTCATTCTACATTTATACCATCTTCAACTTTGAAATATATCCAAAGTCGGCAATCCAAATTCAAATTCAAATTAGGTCATCACCTAAACATCCTAGGGTGGAAATAGAATGAGGGTGACCCAAACACATACTTCATCAACTCCAAAGGTAGTGTTTAACACAAGGTTGGCCAAACCAGTGTAAAACACATAGAACAATTAAGCACAAACCTTCTAGATACCAAAATTATCTTCAATACAATAAAAAAAACTCAACTCTAGAACCGTAATTCATAAGACTTTAACAAAGAGAAATCTAGACCAATAACATTTCTCCCGAACCTCAACTAGAAACACAAAAAATCATAGTTCATAACTAGTGAACATAACTCACATTGTGCAACGAATCAACAGCCAAAAATCTGGATATAGCAACTTCCAACAACCATGATCAACATATCTGAACCACACAAACATAGCAGCAAAACTCAGAGCAACCACTAAACATCTACAACATACCTTCATTACAATTTTCTCAATATCCTCGACATATACAGCCAATACCCTTCATCTATGACACTAATGATAATAGCAACCAATGGATAACCAATTGACGAGTTGACATCAATGGCAACACCTTCATTCTTTCCATTCTTGCAACATGGGACAAGGAACCATGATATTTCATGTTGGGATATAGGATGATGAAGATCAAACTAAAGATGTGTTATGGATATCAAAGAGATTATGTAATAAAGACTTCAAACTCTACTATAAGTAGGTGAATGTGATATAAATGAGGTAATTTATGATTTAAATTATAATATTAGCTAATATTTAGATCTAAAATTAGAACCCTATAGGCCTCAACAAGGGAAACTAGGTAGGATGAAAGAAAGATCATGCAATGTAATATCTAACCATAGAAAAAGGACTTATCAATGAAGCACCAATATCAAAGTATAATTAAGCCCTAAAAATATGTATAGATGTGTAGAAATAAAAAATTAGTATATCTAAAAAACCCTAATGAAGTAAATAACCCTAGTAGGAACCCAAATTCATGTAAGAACATGTTAGGTTCACCAAAAATCTAAGGGTAAATATACCTCATATGGATTGATCTAGGCTTATTACATTCATTTGAACAATAAAGAATGATTAAAATAAATTAATCAAATCTATAAAATTAGTAATTAAAATGGTATTTTAGGAAATTAAATTCATGATGTAGGAGCATCTAGCTCCACAAGCAATCCTACATCACAAAAAAAATCATGTTCAATTTTTGCACTTTTGGTGTAGGTTTGAGCTTTAGGAGCACCTTGCAGATTGATGTAAGGATTAAAAAAATATCCATTTCTTATGACTTGGATTTTATTTCAAACATCAAAGGCAACCAATGTGTTTAATATGATTTTAAAATTATTATATTGCATAATTTCAAGGCTTATAGGGTTGAATGGGTTCATTGGCATGCTAGAGGGAACTTATAAAGTAAAATTTTAATTAAAAATATATTAATTTACTCAAGTGGTATGCCTAGGCAAGTGTGTGTAAGAAAAGTGGGACTTGGCATTCCATTCTTTTCATATTCTTTCAATTTGGGCACTTAGAATGTAGAGATCAATTAGTGAATCTTTATTTTCCAATTTAGGGTGAACGAGAATGATTTGGTTTATGATATTATTCATTTTTCAGATGTATCTTCACCATAAATATGTTGGATATGGTGCACCAAGCTTGGGTGCCATATTTGGAAGCATTTGATGATGAATTTTTAACATATACAAGGAATTTTAAAATATAGTTTTATGGAAACAAAAGAGTAGATTTGGGTGCCACATTTTTTGTTTCTCAAAAGTGTTTTAATCTCTATAAAATAAAACATATAATGATTTTAATAAGTATAATGATTTACAATATTAAGAAATAAATTAAGATTATCAATACAAGTTTAAAAAGTCATCAAAAAGTTGTTGTTCAATCAGTAACGATGATGGTATGTTTCTTGATTACTTCAACCATCAAGATTAAAATCAGACCAAATTCAATCCCTAAATAATTTTGATAGACTAAATACCCCTACTCATGTCAACTTGACCAAAACCCAATTTTTAACTTATTTATTCTTTATAATATTATAATATACTATATAAAGACAAACACGACCAAATTAATTTTATTTTTATTTACATAGACTAATAATTAATCTAATAAGCTTTTCCTTTTTTTTCACGCCTCAAACTTTTGAACAATCATGCATTCTAATGACCTTGAAAAGTTTGTCATCCATTATTTTATATTTCTTTCTTTAAACTCTAAACCCTTCAAATTATCACTTTGTTAATAACTAGGCAAGCAATAATTTCAACTTTATGGCCATATAATTTGTGAAGTCCGTCCACTTTTACCATATTTTTTATTAATTTATAAGAAAGCTATGATTTCTCCTTGAAAAGCTAAATAGGGTCACAAGTACGCATTTGACATTTTTGGCTAATAGTTGAACTAGAAAAGTCTTTAAGATTCTCTTGGTGACCCACTAAAACTTTATCAAGAACCTCTCTAAAAGGCTATCTCTAACCGAATATGCCAAACTTAAGTTTGACCATAACAAATGCTTTACACTTTGAACCACCACTAACCATTACTAGTACCATGGACCCCTCCCTCATTATTCTCTATTACTTTAACTAGTTGAAGAGTTTTGTCTTAACCTTCCCTTTAAGACTACAATTATTTATATTATTTGGGTATTTGTCTTTAACCTTCTTTTTAAGACTATCTAAAGGGATAGATTACAATTATTTATATTATTCATGTATTTCTCTTAAGCTTCCTTTTAAGACTACCTGAAGGGATAGATTACATAGATTACATTTATTTATATTATTTATATTATTATCTGGAGCTTTCCTTTAAGACCATCTAAAGTGATAGATTGTAATTGTTTATATTATTGGGAAATGATACTTGTCCATTATTTTATGGATGATGAGGTAAAAAGGATGCAACCATGAACTGGTTTTCTTTTAATAATAGAAAAGGTCCATGAGAATAATTGTGGATGAATATTATAGTATATAAATTTATAATTGAAAGAAAAATGGTATAATGTAATATAATCAATACAAGTGTTTTAAAAAATATTTGGGCATTTCTAATAGTTTGGGAGTTTTAATATTGATAGTTTTTTGTGATATGATAAAATATATTTGGTGTGTATATTAGTAATTAAGTAGATGTAAGCTATCTTTTCTAAATTCAATTGTCTGAATTTATTTGCATCAACGTTTCAGATCACACTCTCTAATCCATCATCAAGATGAAAATAGAGCTAAACGATAGCAAATAAATTCAAGTCTTTTTTCATCTTGATAATGGATCACAAAGTATGATCTGAAACATTGATGCAAATAAATTCACATAGTTGAATCCAAAAAAATAGCTTGCATCAACATAGATTGTGGAAATCTAATGTCTTTAATTAAGTAGATATTAAATTGTAAGCCAATTTTTTTTCAAGTTACTTCTTATTATTATTTTATGGTGAAGTTTGTATGGGTCTTGTTAACAATTTATTGTACATGATTTTGTTGTCTCTTTTGTAATAATATTTTTATATCTCTATTTTTTTATGTTGAGAATTCAATTTTTGATATAATCAATTGATAGGTGGATAGTGGAACAAATTAAAATTATGTGAATAAATAAACTATGTTTGTTATACAATTCAATTAAGAAAAAATAAAAGAAGAATACGATTCAATGCACAAGTCACAAATACACATGAGACATTTTTTTTGTGAAAAAACCTTATGGAAGAAAACCACTAGAAAAGGGATAGTCACAATTGTATTATTCAAGAAAGTTGCATCTAATACAATAGGTCTTTTTCACACAAAGATATCAATCTATAGACTAATAGTATATAACCTCCAACTAAAACTTCAAACCTTCAAGATCTAACAAATCCATCAACATTCAAACTTATTCTATCTATACAAGAAAATAGATATAACCACAAAAGTATCCAAAATGAATTCCAAAAATCTAACTATGTAACTACTCCAATGGAATTCGAACAATCAGACAACCATATCATGACCATAACATGACATCAACATGTTGAACCTTACATGTAATATAACTTATCCATAAGGATAATGATTACATGTATTAATTTGGAGTCACTCACATTTAGTTAAATATTGTTTTCCCACTTCACCTAAATTATGCACATGTTTTCTTGCACTACAACCAAACACTTTCAATGTCTTTTAGTACTACAAACAAGCACCTAATATCCTCTAGTTGCATGTGGCACCTCTAAGCATCTCCTAGAAAATCACCATGCTACTAGTCATCACTACATGTAATCCAAACATTTCACAAGTGCATCTAAACCATTGCAAACATTCTAGTGAAATACCTATGATTATGTAGTTGTAAGTTCTCCTCAAATGACTTACAATTGGGAATGTTCCACTCAAACTTAGAAAAGTCTCCATTCTAAATCTTAACACTTGAAACTCACCATAATGTTCTCCATGTTACTACAATAATTTACCAATATGCAATTAGACAAGCGCCAATATAAAACAATAAAGTCCAACTAGTTCCAATAGAAACTTTACCAAGAACTCTTTGTAGGTAAAAAGTGCACCAAATTTCGAAAATACTCTCACTTGATATATAATACAAAAGAGCCTATAGTATCCCAAGAAATCAACCTCATCCATGAGACCGAGATAAAAAATATCATCCCTACATCACAAAAACTTAGCATCACCAATAGGTTTTGTCAAAGAATCAACAACATTTATGTAAGTGTCAATTTCCTAATATTTAACCTTCCTTGTTTCAACCATCATCCTAAAAGAATGATATTGTACATCTACATGATTAGGCTAAGGATGAAAAAAATATTCTTAGGTAGAAAAGATGCACTCTTAGAGTCATTATTTTCAATATTTGTGTAACCCTTAAAATAAATATTATCACGTCATACTTGTAACCACGTATCTTCTTCACAAGAATCTATTGTCACCATGCACTTTACCTTATTTGTGGATAATACAACTATTTTTCCACCTACTCATCAAACGTACTATTCCTCCAAGTAGATTAAACACATATCCATTAGTTAATATTTTTCTATCTTGATCTCTAGCCTAACCAAAATCAACAAAACTTGATATGTTTAAAACATTTCCAAGATCACTTGTACTATGGTAATTTAAGTAGTAATTTAGAGTTCCTTTCAAGTTCTTGAATACTCTTTTAACATTTGCTCAATTTTATTTTCTATGATTTGGCATGGAACTACTTAGAACATACATTGCTTGGGTAATTCCTACCTTATATACACTATTACATGCATTAACCTACCTACCCCACTTCCACATGGAACATTGTTCATTTCCTCCAAAACCTCTATAAAATTAAGAAAATATTTCAAGCTAAATTTATAACGTAGGGGCATCCAATGGTGTAGGGGAAATCTTGAATTTACCAAAAAAATGGTTTTCCTTATTTTCTTTAGTTGTTTTGAGTCCCCTAATGGCACTTAATGGGTGTAAGATAGTCAGTAGTTTGAAAAGGTAAAAAATGGTCACTTGTTATTTTTAGTAAGTTGGCCAAAAAGGACATGTATGGACCTAAAAATTTACTTCAAGGAGAGGAATTGAAAAAAGTATTTGATAGCAAAAGAATCATCTCAATATCTTGTACCGTTTGGGAGTTATTAAAGTTTTTATCCCAAGAAAGTTCTTGAATATAGTTTCAAACTCAAATTTTAAACCCTTGGAAGCCTCAAAAAATATTGAAAAGTGAATAAAATGATCCTTAGATAATTTCAACATTGTAGATCTCTTCGAGAGATTTCCAATGATATATTATAATAGAAAATCGAACACCCGAGTCAAAATTTATAGCTTTAGGAAGCTATGCCACCAAAAAGTGAATTTCAGTAAAATATTTTCAAGGGCAAGAATATGAAAGGTTGGATTGTTCGTGCCAAAATAAAAGGGGGGGTTACAGTTTTTAGAATATTCTAAGGCAACTATTGGTGTCAAATAAAGGGTTGAACAAAGGTTATGAGAGGTGACTCCATTAGTGTAGATTGTGGATATGAATTGTAGTTTTCTTAGAGAGTTGATTTTCTTTGTAGTGAGATATGCACATGTGGCTATAGCATTGTAATTTTTCCATTTTATTTTCATTTTCTAAAAGAAATTGAAAGTGGGTTGTTTTCCCTCCCACATTTTTTGTGTTAATATTTTTTTTTGTGTTATGTGTGGGTGTTAGATGGAGTAGCCCCTCATCAAGTGGTATCAGAGTGGGAGTTCCCAAGTGTTTAAATAGATCACCCAACATGAGGAAGTTTGCATCAGGAGTTGTGGTTTTAGGTTTGTGAGAGAAGTTATCAGAATGCCTCTACGAAGAAACTATGGTGGTGGAAGAAATATTATTATACTAGAAGAGGGTTTTAGATCCCTACATAGACAAGTCCAAGCACTACAAGAGGAGCTACCTAGAGGGTTTGAGCCATGAAGAGATGAAATTGAAAATGAAGCTAAAGAAGAATAACAATTCAAAGAAGAATAGGATACAATAGATCTTAAGAAATTTAGATTATTTAAGGCCATCTCCAAGATTGAAAAAAAACCAAATATTGATGTTTCTACATTTTCTTTAAATCTTAACCCATAAGTGTTGATCAATCAAATCAATGATACAGAGGAGTACTTTGAGTATGAGGAGGTGGAAGATCTTGAGAGGCTCAAATTTGTAAGACCAACCTAAATGTTCATGCCAATATTTGGTGGAAGGAGGTACAATCAGAAAGAAATATAAAAGGGAAAGAAAAATAACAAGATGGGATCAAATGGTGGAAAAGCTAAAGGGAAATTTCATTCATGTTGATTATGAGTTAGAGTTATTAAAAAGGATACAAGGTTTGAAGCAAGAAGGTAGGTCTATTAAAGAGTACATAGAATATTTTTACAAGGCCATGATTAGAACATACCATTTTGAGGCCAACAAGGAGAGAAACTTGTTATATAAATGGGTTGAAGCCAAGTGTTCCAGAGGAGCTAAGTTTGGTCAAGATGACTACTATTAAATATTCTTATCAGTTTTCCTCGAAGGTAGAAGAGAAGATAGATAGAAGATTAAAAATAAAGAAAAGAGGAAGAGGTTGTGGTGGAAGCACTATCAAAAGATCATGTGGAGGACGAAATGAAGACCAAAAGAAGAAGGAAGAAACTAAAAGAAATCTAAATCAGAAAGGAGATAATTCCTACTACCCTTGTGAGAAAATTAATAGTGACCAAAGATGAAGAGGAAGGTTTGGACAAAGCCCTAGAAGAGGAGGCTTTCATGGAACCTATTTTCAATGTGGAGAAGAAATACATCAAGCATACGAGTGCCCATAACATCAAGGAAGGATAAGTAGAAGAACTAAAGGAAATGCACAAGTTACATTTCTAGATGGAGATGTTGAATCTAAGAATTCTAAAGATGTAGAAAGAGAAGTTATTGTCACAAGGAGAGTCTTGATAAATGAGGAGAAATATCTGGTTCAAGGAAGATTTTATTTTTCACAAGATGCAAATGTGAAGGTAAATTTTGTAATATTATCATTGATAGTGGTAGCACTAACAATCTTGTTTTAGAGGAGATGGTTAGTAAATTGTATTTAGAGAGAAGGAGGCATCCACATCCATATCATATTGTATAGCTATAGAAGGACCATAGAGATTTAGTCAAGGAGCAATGTTTAGTAAAGTTCAAGATTGGGAATTACTATGATGAAGTATTATGTGGCATAAATTCTATAGATGCTTGTTATATGTTATTGGGGAGGTTGTGGAAATTTTATCAACATGCAATACATGATGGAAATACCAACATTTATTCCCTAACAAAGGATGGAGTTCATCACAAGTTCAAGCCCTTGAAGGAAGTGGAAGAAAAAGTATGTAGTAGTGCAAGATTTTTTTTGGATGGCATGAAGCACAAGAAAATATGTTATGCATTGATTCCTAGAGTTAATAAAGAAAAATGTGAAGATATAATAGTAGAAGTCTTAGATCTATGAGAGAATTTTCATGATATTGTGTCAAATAATGTACCTAAAGATTTTCTACTAGTGAGGAAGATTAGTCACCAAATGGATTTGATACCAACACCCAGTTTGTCAAATAAGGAATCCCATAGAATGAATCTTGCAGAGAATGAGGTGCTAAATAGATACGTTCAATAGCTATTAAAGAAATGATTGATTTGAAAGAGTTTGAATCCATGTGTGGTACCTGTAGTACTAGCACCAAAGAAAGATGGAGAATGGAGAATGTGTGTACATACTATCAAACCATTAACAAAATTACAATCTAATATAAATTTTCATTGCCAAGGATGGATGATCTTATCACTTCAATTTGGCTTGGTTTTGTTTTATTTCCATTTTTTCATCATTTTTCATTTCCTTAATTTTGTTTTTGTTTTTTTATGGGCCTACCAAATAGTGTTTTCTTTAGGCACCCTAATCAAGGATATTTATGACATCATTACATATAGCCCCAAGTTGCAGCTTTACCCTTCTTTCTGAAAGGATGGTTAACTTGTCCTCAATAAATTCCTTTTTTCCTTAGGGATTTCATAAGTCTAGTTTTGTTTTCTGGATTTTAGATATTAACAATGCATCTTAAATATTATCTAATAAGAAAAACCACATCCCCAAACCTTGATGTCTAACAAAAAAAATCTTCAAAGAATTAGAGTTAACAAAGTCAAATATTGGACATCAAAGATGTCTTTTGGTGCAGTCACAGATGAAGGGTCCAACAAGGACTATCCAACTATGTAGCTTAGAGTCAACACAATGAAATAGCACAAGATATTGATAAAAAAAAAGAACTTTCATTGATTCAATAACTAGAAATATTACATGCCTCATATGTGAAATAACTAAGGATCACATGCTTGTCGCAAGGGCATTCAACATTACAACTGGCACAAAGGCCTTATTACAGTCCCACAACTGGGCAGATCAAAATATTTAAACTCTAATCATGAAATTTTAACTAACTATGATGAATGCCTTCCAATGAATTATAAATGATCTTTAATATGATTCTCTAGCTCCAATAATGGTCCACGTCGGCCTCGCGAGTTTACAAACCCCAATGAATGATCAAGCTTGTTGGTTGGCCTCAAAACAAGAAAGATAATCCTTCACAAAATGAAACATATTGTGGATCTCCAAGAAAGATCCCCTTGGACCCAAAATACTTGTATAATGCTCCATTAAGCTCTGTGAACTCTGAAATAGTTCCGCACAATAATTATGGACCAGGTCAGCCCCAAATGCTTAGACTATGAATTAATAGTAAAATTTTGAGAATGATAACTTTTTTACAAACAAAGGTAAACTTCCTAAAATCTGGATATGATATAGATAACCTTGTGTATATGTTATATCTTTCTCTATGAGCTAAGAAATGATAATGCAATGAAATGTGGAATGAACCATTGAAACTAATACAAACTAAAATGCAAGAAAAGAAATGCTTTTGTTTGATACACGATGGCTTTACAACCAGGGATTCTCTTGCATTAGACACCCAAGGTTGGAAGAAAAGTGATTCCCTCTCTTTCCAAGGGCTAGAGGAAAACTAAAATGGTCCACCTCAACTTGAGAAATCTATGATGAATCCTCCATTGGTTTTTCCTTCCACTTTACTAGATTTTCCCTATATTGCTTGTTCCTAGTCCTTCTTTTGGTTCTGGTATCCAAGATCTGCTTAATCTCCTTTGGTGGTTGATGTGGTAACTACTCCTTCAAATCAACTTCATTTATATTTCCACTTGACTGTCCTTCATGATACTCAAAGATGTTTGCAATATTGAAAATAGGTGATATACCAAGTGTCTTTGGTATCCACTTTATATGCATTTATAAAATTAAACTTCCTAAGAATCTTACATGGTCCAAAATTCCTCATCTTCAACTTATTGTATGTACCTACAAGAAATATTTCCTTTCTAATATATATCATAGCTTCATGTCCAAAAGTGAACTCCTTATGTCTCCTCTTCTCATTTTCCTTCTCCTTATACTTACTATTCATGTCTTCCAAATGCTTCTGGACTTGACTATGTAGTGTCTCCATCAATCCTACAAACTCTTATTCTTTTGCACTCCTCTTATTCTTTTTGTTGATGTCTTTGAGCTCTATAAATCCTTTGCAATGTATTCCTATCACAATCTCATATGGTTTCTTCCCTATACTCTAGATTACTAAATTATTGTATGCAAATTCTATGTGTAGTAGAACTATACCCCAATTTCTTTCCTTATCTCCAATCAAACATCTCAACAAGTTACCCAAACTTATATTCACTACCTTTGTTTTTCCATATTTTTATGGTTGATACGC
Source organism: Sequoia sempervirens (assembly GCA_007258455.2). NCBI lineage: Eukaryota > Viridiplantae > Streptophyta > Pinopsida > Cupressales > Cupressaceae > Sequoia > Sequoia sempervirens. The sequence goes on along the minus strand of VDFB02018296.1, from coordinate 4,054,031 downwards.
TGAACAAAACTTCAAAGTTTTCTTCATCTTCTTCCACAATTTTCTCCAAAAGTATCCAATGAACTTGGTGTCCCTATCTGCAATCTCACAATCTCCTTGAAAAATAGGTCAGCAACACGCACAACATAATTAGTCTTCTTACAAGGATGAAATGTTCCATCTTAGAGAATCATTCCACTACTACCATAATAGAATCATACCCTCTTTGTGTTCTTGGTAGTCCCAATATGAAATCCATGCTTATATCCTCCCAAGGTATCTCCAAAACTGTCAAAGTTTTGTACAATCCAACATTCTAATTGTTCCCTTTTATTACTTGACAAATTCTACAACTCTGAACATACTTCCTAACACCCTTATATATCTACAACAAGAAATAATGTTCACTCAACAAATCTAATGTCTTATCCACTCCAAAAAAAAATTCTAGTCCTCCACTATTCTTATCCTTGGTCATATTCTCCCTCATTGAACTCTTTAGGATATACAATTGATTTCCCTTGAACAACATATCTTCTTGAATGAAATAGTTGACCATTGGCTTTGGTATGTCACTACTGGTTCCTTACATGCTCTACAAGCTCCAACAAAACCTAGATCATCCTTATGCATACGTTCTAGTTCTTCAAAACCCAATACTTTCATCCTCATCTCTGTTAGCAAATTCCTTCTTCTAATCAATGCATATACAACCTTATTTGACTTGCCAATCCTATGCTTCAACACAAATGTATAACTTTGCAAGAACTCAACCCATCTCATATGTCTTTGGTTCAATTTCGCTTGACTGTTCAAATACTGCAAAGCTTGATGGTTAGTGTACAACACAAAATCCTTAGGCAATAAATAATGTCTCCACTTATTCAAGGCTTGAATTATGGCATAGAACTCCTAATCATAAACTAAATATCTTCTTTTGGCATAATTTAACTTCTCAATAAATAGGCTATTGATCTCCCTTCTTGATTTAGTATTGCTCCTATTGTATTTCCACTTGCATCACAATCAACTTGAAATAATTTGGAAAAATTAGGCAATGCTAACATTGGCTGCTCTTTCACCTTTTGCTTCAATAATTCAAAACTTCTTTGTGCTTTGGATGTCCATGTAAGTATTTCTTATCTCCTATCATTGCTTATGTCATAAGTGTGCAAATGCTACTAAAGCTCTTGATGAATTTCTAGTAGAAACTAGCCAATCCATGAAATGATCTTACCTCTCCAATATTCATTGTTGTAGGCCACTCAATAATTGCTCTAACCTTCTCAAGGTCCATCTTCAATCCTTTAGTAGAAATGAAAAAATCCAGATACACCAACTCTATCTTCATAAAGCTACACTTCTTGGCCTTAATCATCAATTTATCTTCTCTCAATCTTTGCAATACTTGTCTAATGTGATGCAAATGTTATCTAGTCTTACTCAAAATTAGAATATCATCCAAATAAAAAATGAAAAACTTACCTAAGAATTTCTTTAGTACCTCATTCATCAATCTCATGAAAGTGCTAGGTACATTGGTCAATCCAAAGGCATCACTAACTAGTCATACAATCATTCATTTTTCTTAAATGTAGTCTTCCATTCATCTCCTTCTCTAATCTCGATTTGATGGTATCCACTCTTTAGGTCAATATTTGTGAAATATTTTTCTCCACTCAAATAGTCCATAATGCCATCCATCCTTGGTAATGGGAATCTATACTTGATGATGATCCTATTGATTTCTCTTGATTTTGTACACACCCTCCATTCTCCATCCTTCTTTGGTGCAAGTACAAAAGGTACCGCACATGGGCTTAAGATTTCTCTGATGAATACCTTCTTCACCAAGTTTTGTATTTTCCAGTTCAATTATGCATTCTCTGTAGGTGTCATACTATTTTCTTCCTTGTTTGGAAAAAAATTTCCTAGTATTAGATCTATATGATGATTGATACTACGGACTAGTAATAGACCATCTAGTATATTCTCTAATATGATGTATTCATACTCTATCAATAGTTCTACTACTTCTTCATCTGCTACAGTAGAACTTGTTGCCTCTATTTTTCCACTCTTCTTTGGAATCAATGCAAAACATAGGTTTTCATGTCTCAATCCTTCTAGAAACTTTCTTTCATCTACCAAACAGAGTCTAGCAATGCCATAAACTTCACTTTTTTCCTCTTCCTCCAAAGGTATCAATTTAATTTTCTTTCCATTTGAAGTCACAATATAGGTATTCTTCCTTCCATCATGAATTTATTTCCTATCATATTTCCATGGCATTCCTAACAATAAATGGCATGCATCCATAGGCATAATATCACAAAATACTTCATCCTTATATGATCCTATATGAAAATTCACCAAACATTGCTCATTCACCAAGATCTTATGTTCATCCTAAATCCATGCTATCTTATAGGGATTTGGATGTTTTAATCTCTTCAAATTCAACTTGGTTACCATCTCTTCTTAAACTAGATTATCGATTCTACCACTATTATTGATAACTTTACATACATTTCCTCTGAACTTACATCTTGTCCTGAACAAACTCTTCCTTTGTAATTTTTCTTCAATCACTTCTTTATGCATCAAAGCTCTTCTCATTACCAATGATTCACCTTTCATAGGTTTCCCAACTAAATTAGGCGATCCAATAGGTTCTTCATCCACATAAGTTTCTCTTCGGGTGTGCTCAGTTCTCTTGTCGATGCTTTCTTGATGGCATTCAAAATTCTCTATGTCCTTTCCCTCCACACTTGAAATAGGTTCCTCTGAATGGTCTCTTCTTAGATCTTCCTTCATCTTTTATATATCCATCATTGTGGTAGGAATTATGATCTCCTTTGTCACTAAGATAGAAATTTGTGTCTTCTCTTCCTCTATTGTATGAATTAGAGTCCTTCTCTTCACTATGGTAGGGTTTCCATCCTTTTTATGCTTTGCATAAGGTCTTCTCTCGCCAGATTAGGATCCACTTCTCTAGAATCTTCCTCTTGAAATTATCTTCCTTTGTTCAAACTTCTTGTTTAGCTTTTCCTCCACCTTTAGTGAAAATTGGTATTCTTCTTCAACTATTATCATCTTTACCAGACTCAATTCTTCTTGGATGTTTATTATCAATCCATTAATGTACCTCACCACTTTTTCCTTGCTTGCTTCACTATGCCCAGTTCTAATCATCATCTTGTAGAATTCTTCAATATATTATTTCACATATCTCTCCTTTTGCCTTAGGTTTTGTAATCCTTTCAACAATTCAAGCTCATAATCAGCTGGTATAAACTAGTTCTTCAACTTTTCCACCATTCTATCCCATTTTATGATTTTCTCCTTTCCTCTTCTATTTCTATCCAATTGAACATCTTTCCACCAAAAAGTAGCATGACCTTTCAGCTTATTTTTTTTTAAATCTCACTCTTTTCAGATCTTCAATTTCTTAATATTAAAAGTATTCTTCCATATCATTGATCCAATCAATCAACTCCTCAAGGTTCAAATTTCTCGCGTAATTTTGGATTTCAATTCTAGGTAACCAATTTTAGAAATAGCTTTCAACATCTTCACTTGATCTAATCCCTCTTCTTCTTCTTCTTCTTCTAGGGTTTCTTCATTGTGATTCGTATCATGGTCTAACTCATCATCACTTTCATCTACATGTCTAGGGTTTAGACCTCTTTTATCTTCTTCTAATGTGTGTAATTGGACTCATATTGCTCACATCATCTCTAACATTTCATCCATTCTTCCAGTGAAATTCACCATAGTAGATTCTCTCCTTGGTGGCATCTCTCTCATTGGATCCAATGCAACTACCTCAACTTGGTGATTTGGTTACAAGGGTTTCAATTGTCTCACAGTCGATGATCAGTTGAAAAAACATGTAGTCTACCATAGGTCGGTGATCTATTCACCACAAGTAATGCCTTCAAGACTAGAAAACTCACTCTGATACCACTTGGTGCAGTCATAGATGAAGGTTCCAATAAGGACTGCCCAATTGTGTAGCTTAGAATCAACACAACAAAAATAGCATAAGATATTGATAAGAAAACATAAACTTTCATTGATTCAATAAATGGAAATCTTACATGCCTTATATGCAAAATAACTAGGGTTCACAGACCTATCGCAAGGGCATTCAATATTACAACTAGAACAAAGGAATTATTACAATCCCACAACTAGGAAGATCGAAATATCAAAACTCTAATCATGAAATATTAACTCTAATCATGAAATCTTAACTAGTTATGATGAATTCCTTCCAATGAATTATAAATGATCTTCAATATGATTCTCCATCTCCAATAATGGTCTATGTTGGCCACAATGGTTTACAAACCCCAATTAATGATCAAGCATGTAGGTCGGCCTCAAAACAAGAAAGATAATCCTTCACAAAATGAAATGTATTACAGATCTTCAAGAAAGATCCACTTGGATATTAAATGTTTGTATGATGCTCCATTAAGCTCTGGATGCTCCAGAGTAGGTCTAAACAAAAATTATGGACCACATCAACCCCAAATGCACAGTGAAAATCTAAGAGCAATAAATTTCTACAAATGAATGCAAACTTCTTGAAATCTAGATATGATATAGATGACCTTGTGTAGATACTATATCCTGATCCACAAGCTAAGAAATTATAATATGATGAAATCTAGAATGAACTGTTGAAATCGCTACAGACTAAAATGCAAGAAAAGAAATTATTTTGGTTGATATAAGATTGCTTTACAACTAGGGATGCTCTTGCATCACCCTTCAAGATTATCTCAAACTATAAGCAAAGGTTAAACCATATTTTCAAACCCCAATGTTCAACAAACAATGCCTTGAGATTTTTTAGTCAAACATTTTGTGTTCTAAACATCAAACTTTGGGGATATCATCTAAGTCTCATCCTAACTTTAGGTCAATTTTAAACATTACTCTTGATTTTAAATCTCGACAATAATCCAATATCGATTGTTGGTAATTGTGGATACTCATGAATTATTAAAGTTTCAAAATAATAAGAAATAAATGTAACCTTTGAGTCCTAAAGAAAATCAATAAAGTGAGCACTTTGTGTTTTTGGGAATTGGACATTATGACTTCACTCTACTAATTATCAAAAGAATATTTAAGAGATAACCTTTACTTCCAAACCATAATCCTTGACACTCAATGAAAATTATTTCATTTTTATTAGATATCGGTGTGTACCTTAATGATTAAGATTTTGTGAGATTAAAAGATAAATATTATACCTGAATCTTGATCTCCAATGATAATCCATTATCAAATGTTGGATAATGGGTTTTTCTCTTAAACATTTATAGTTTAATAAGAAGAAAAGAATAATCTTCATTCTTAAAATTTAATACCCAAGAATTCAAAATAATGAGCATACCTTTTTGAAAAATTAGTGTTCAGGGTGAGTTTGTTAAATATAGTGTTTGATACTTTTGGTAAGCGATAAGAGGTATGATTGAGACCCAACACCTGAAAAATAAAATTTTTGTTGAAGTAAGGATTTAAAAGGTCTTTTATTACAATGTAATTTGGAATGACTTGTATTTGAAGCCCAACAAGGGATGCTAATTCATTTTTTTTTAAGTTATATCCTTCAATATTTTGATGGGTGGTCATAGTATTGACTTGTGCTTAATGCTATGACCATAAGCACAAGACGATATTAGGGCCATTTGGAGAAGTGGTCCTTGATATAAGTTTGGATATGATTGAGAAGGTATTAAGGATTCTAGTCTTCCCTAGATATGAGACCAGTGACATGAAAAAGGAAATGAATTATTTTGAGAAGCATAATGTAAGTTGTCTTTGACTTATCAATAATCAAATGTTTCTCAATCCAAGGAAGATAGCACTCAAGATGAAAAGAGTACAACATAGGAGTGAATTTAGAGAAGACATCAAGGATGAAATCATGCTCCTAAGCAAAGTTTATTGTTATCCAAGTGTTGGAGACTTCTACCCTTGGATGTGTTGCTTTGTGTTGATCATCATAGATGAAAAGAAAGTTGATTGGGCTACCATGATTAGAAAAAATATGCATACGCAACTCAAATATGTATTGCATAGTAGCAAATTTTACATGACATCTTTTCAGTTTTACTTGTTGGCCTATCAGGAAATCTTCCCAAGGCTCATCAAAGTAGGATCTCTCTAGATTGAGGAGGTCAAGATTTATGAACATTACTCATAGCTAGAGCTAAATTCTAGTAACAAGAATTACTATGTGGTAAATGATCATTTCATTCATTCTATCATCAAAGGGCTAGAAAATGATTTTTGCAGAGGAATCTCCATAGAACCCATAACAAAACTAAAGAATTGGGGCAATTGGTAAATCTGATTTAAGACCTTCACATACATTAGAGTGGTTGGTTTTCATAAGGCTCCCCTCAAGATTCCAAGGTACCCCACTGATAGGATAATCCTATTGGATTTATGTAGACAAGTAACAAAGATTCACAAATTAATTGCTAGAAAACATATATCAGGATACTCCTTCCTTATAAAGATGGGAATATACTCTTGTGCAAACATGCAAAATGCCCAAATAATAGAATTGGAGCTAGAAATGTATATAATAGACTTGTATAATGACCCAAGGGCCAAATTTGAATCTATTGATAAAATTAGTAAGGTTATAGGATCCTTCTTCAAACATCAGCCAACTTTGGAAGAGCATTGGGAAAATTATGAAGAGGAATTTGAAGTACGAATGAAGAATTACTACAGATTGATAGTAGATACAATTAATGCTTGCAATGTGGCCAAAGTACCAAAGGATTTGAAAGATAATGGAAAGGTCTTATAACCTATCTATAGTGACTAGGGAATATTCAATTAACCAATGTACTGTAAGGAGGATAAAGTAGCAGAAAAACTTCCTAAACTAATCTTGAGAGGAGGATAATGCAAAACTTTATAGATGTTTTCAATATTTACAAAAACTTAAACAAAATAAACATAAAAATCATGCATACCAAAACACAATGATTTAAGTGGGGAAAACCCTTTCAGGAGAAAAACCCCACACTCCAAAAGATTCCCAATATAATATTTAGAAATCACAAATATTATAATATACTTGCAGAGCAAGCTTCTCATAGGAGTATCGCCAACTAGAGATCCATAGGCAATATGAAAGCTATCAGACTCTCATAATACATCACAATACAGTCTTAATATAGCACCCTCATAAAATAGGGTTTCCTTCTAGGGCAAGTCAAGCCAACAAAATATAGACCATCAAATCTAAGACCTAATGATGAATGATCCAGATTTATAATAATAAAATATACATACAAATTTTTCTTTTGGGGCACGTGGACCTCAGCCCCCCCCCAATGCACTTACGTATTGAAGCAAGGTTACGACACACTTTCCCAACATCTACATTGTAGATTGTTCAATTGAAGAATATGCCAATATAAACAAGAGTAGTAAGTGTCAAGGCTTGTTCATAAATATGGTTGGTATCTCCATTTCTCATGATGGAGTTTCCAAATCCTCAACCTCAACAAAAGAAATACAAGGTGGGTGAAGGTCCATATTCTTCTACTGCTGAGAGACAAAGATCATCATCCTCAACAGTTAGATCAAGAAAGAGGAAGGGAAAATATAAGATAGTAATAGAGTTTAGTGAAGAAGAAGAAGAGGAAGAGATCCCCCTAAAATGAAGGAAAATAACTAAAAGTGTTCCTTAGTCTAGATATTTGTGGATATCTGGTTGATAGGGCTTGTTCCTTTTCTTGTGCCATGTTCTTGGGGGGTTGTGGAAATAATGGAAGATATATTATGATAGATTTGGGTCCTAACCTATCCTTCTTGGGACCACATCAAGTTAATTCAATAAGAAGTATGTTTATGGGCCAACTATTTATGCACTTCAACATTTCATCCACACATTTCCTTGATGCCAACTTAGGTTGATGTGTGTCTACATGTAAATTATTTTGCATCACATTGGAAGAAGTGCTAATATTTTTTTTGGTCCTCTTTATCTTTTGGATAGGACCATATTATGTTTTGATGGCCAACCAATTGATTTCATTGTTTATCCTTTTCTTGGCCGACCTAATTGAAGTTTTGGAGTATTGCAGTGGATATAAATGCAAGATCATTTCAAATGCAACAAGATGGAGAAGTTTACAAGTGTGAAGAAGTGTGTGTGTGAATTGTATTAAATATCTAGCAGTGATAGTGCTAAAGTGTGTGAAAGGAAAGATCAATTGTGTTATAACGTCACATTCAATAGAGTGTTATGTTGAAAAGCATTATAATCCTTATCTAAATATTTGTATAATCTCATCAAGTCCTCTGTATCTTTCTCTTGAAGTTGTGTTGGCTTCATTCCTACAAGTCCTTTTGTATCTTTCTCTAAGGAAATGAGCCTTCTTGCAAGTATTTTTGGCACTGACCCTCTATATTGTGAGTTAACTCTCACCATGTTTTTTCCCTCATTTTGGTTTTCCATGTAAATCTAGTGTTCTCCTTGTGCATGTGTGTGTCCTCTATTTATTTCTCACTACTATTGATTTGATTAGATGTAGAATTGCTATATCTTGCATTGCTCAAAGGTTGTTGAAGTTTCTAAAGCTTCAAACTGCTATATCATTTTTTGTTGTTGTTATGTTTTAAGTTTTTTATCTAATATAGAAGGTTGGTTTGCGCTGAAAGTTTCAAGATATAGAAGGGATTGAGTTTTTGTGTAGACAAATTCATGACCCCCTCATGGTCTCAGGGTGTTTTCAATAGTCAACAGAGTGGTAGTGAGGAAGGTTGTGGAAGTTTGCATGTGATGCAATCAGTGTGGTGACCAAAAGTGTTGTGAAGTGTTTGACAAGATGATGAATGTTATGAGCATGTTGTACACATTTATACTAAATTTCCTATTGCTTATGAATAGGTGAATGTTGTAATGAAGAAGTTGTGGTTTCTTCATGTTGATGAAGAGATTTATAATTGTTGTCTATGGTATTGTGAATATTGTATTCATTGTCTTTTTTTCATGTAGTCAATGCCTCAAAGTTGTACTAAATAAGCTCAGGCGAACGCTTTGTATTCCTTCGTATTTGAAGATATGGCCTTGTAGTTTGGAAATTAGACAGATACAAGTGTGAAGTATGTATGTTCATTTTCAAATATTATAAGTTGCCACAAAAGTTTCCAAATCTAGTAGAGTGAAGAATATGTTGATACAGTCAAGAAGGATTTGAGGAACAATTTGTATTTCTTTGCATTTGAATGTATGCTCTTGCGGTTTAAAGGATAAGTTCAAATTATCTATATGTTCTCTCATTTCAAGTTTCAGGTGTTGAGGTATACCTCAAGTATGGTTTTCAATGTTCCATCACTAAACTATGTTTGTTGGGTTTACAAGTGATGTTGGATTTAGTGTTTGTTTGTTTGTACCAACATGGTGTAGCATGAAGTGGTGAAATGAGTGCATGCGAATGTTTTTGAATATCATATAATTCTTGTAAATTGATCTCAATGATTTTATCCAGTCTCTCTAATACCACTTGTGGTCTGGAGTTAATGCATGGAAGGTTAAGTGTTTATTGGGCTGACTTGCAATGTCGAAATACTTACAGCAAGGTTTTGAAGTGTGCGCTAATATGGAGAAGTGTGCTAAGGTAAAATAGGTCCAAATTATCTCCTAGTTTGGACTACATTTGATTGCATGTTATCATGGATATTTTGAAGCCGAATTATTATGGTCATTGTTATCATTTTATATGTGCACGTTTCATCTTGGCCAACAAGGAGAAAAATTTTGAATCTTCAGGAGGACATAAATGGAAGATCAAGTTTGTTGAAAAGTGTGTGTGGTGTGTTTGTAATGTGTGAAGATGTATGTGTGAGTATATTTTTGATTGAGGAAGTGTATTGAAGGCAATGAGCCAAAGGAAGCAGAGATTGTTGAACAAATGTGTTGATGATACATGTCAGTGTGAAGAGTATTGTGGTGGTGATTAATCAATGGATTTTTTCAAGTATGTTGTAGTGAGGTTGTAGCCTCCTTCAATAAGTGTTGTAATTTTTAGGGAGTCATATGCTTCCTTTGGTTCAAGCTATAAAACTATGTTTTAGGAATTTCTAGCTTCCTTTGGGTTGTATCCAATAAAACCTATTGTAAATCTTGTTTTATTTGTGAGGCTAGATTTGGATAGTAGCTCCAAGTAGCTTTCTCATTGTTTTTTTCCCTTATAGGGTATTCCACTTTAATCTGGTGCTATGGTTGTGTGCTTGTTCTTTTGAATTCCATTTGATACTCTATCTATTTAAAGCAATATGAATTTTTGGTGGATAAAGTTGGATTAATTGTGGTATATATTATTTCACCCCCTCTCACATTATGTCATTGTGTTCTAATAGATCAAAATACTATTTAATTTTCCAGTACATGTTTTGGTGACAATTGGTGTTCATTAGATTTTACACCCTCCTCTGTGAAAGAGTACAAAATTTCACAATATAAGGAATCTATTTTTTCATTTGAACAATCTTCTACTCCTTCCATATTAAAAAAACCACAAACATCATCATCCAATGATGGCAATGGGGTCTCTTTAGCTTTCATCCCTTGTGTGTTGGAAAAATATTACAAAGATTCTCTTAATCCTAACATTTCAAAATCTAAAAAGGAATTTGCATTCTTACAAAATAAAAATTCTTCTCACAATCATTTAAACAAGACTTTTCTTCCTCCATCTAAATTGTAAAAACACTATGGAGTTGGATTTAAATTTTATCTAAATTTGGATATAATGAAAGAATAGAGTAAGGAGTTAAGGATCATATGAAGTTTAAACTATACCTTGTCAAAAAGAGGTTTTTGTTTCCTACCTTCTCCTTCATCTACATCTCATCCTTCATCATCTACTATATTTATAACCTCATGTGGTAAGTGAGAAAACTTTTCTTCATAAGGGAAATGATTTTCCCCTACTCATTATCCTCTATCCAAGCAAGAGCATATTTGGTCGAGGCTTATCAAATCCCACTTGATAACTCTTCCCCCTCCAACATGTAATAAATTTCACAAAAATAATAAAGAAAATCATTATTTTACATATATAATTGAGTTCATGTTCATTCCACCTATGAATTTAAGGCCTTGAGCAATAAAATATGACTTCCTGATTAAGGTGCTATCACTCTTACATGTGTTGATGTACCTATTCATTGTAAATGATAAGATCTCTATTTTTTTTTTTCTCATCACTATGTGGCATTTGTAGCTTCATGTGCTTTCTCATTGCCATTCATGGTGGTACAATATTATGTGCAACCATATTTCATCAATGATAGCAATACATTAGTCTCTAGAATGGTTATCATTTCCTATACACTTTGGGGGAAAGGATAACTAGTCTTGGAGGTGTGCATCCTTTTTGAGTATCCCCTCTTCCCCTTATTTTCCTTAAAATATCAACATAACATATATGATAACATTTTAAGGGGGGCATATCATCCTATCCATTTCATATATACACACATTTGTATCTATTGAACTTTAACTCATTGGCATACGCCCTTGGTGGTGGTATTATTTATAATGCCCCATCAAGTGTGGTTATCAATTTTTCCCTTGTGTCATTAGTAATTTATTCATCCCCTAAGATATCAAATTGTCCCTCGTAGCATTAAACATGATTGTGCTCCTTGAGGTGTGATTGTCAAACAATTCACAAACTTAGCATAATGAAGCTTCCTAGCTTGTGAATTTGAGCATTTTTACATGGACACCCAGTATAATAAAGCTTGCTAGCTAGTAGATCCATGTGTCCCATTAGTAAACTAGCATAACACAACTTTCTACTCTTATAGAACCTATAATTTATTAATTTTAAATGGAAAACTAGCATAATACAACTTGCTAGATAGTAGATGCTTGTGAGAACTTGTATTTATCATTTTAAAATTTTAGATGTGCATGTTGTGAATTCAATAGATGATGCTTGGTAATTGAGACAACCTTCAATTTTGAGGTCTCTTTACCATGCTAAATAGAATATTTAGTTGTTGTGTACTAATATTTGTATTTCCATATTACATGTGTTTGTTATGTTTGTATCATGTTTTCCTTGTGTATTTTGTGTGTTTTCTTTGTATATTTCGTGTGTTTGCCTCATGTATTCCTTGTTTTCTTCATGTATTCCTTGTATACATCATTTTTTCCTTATGTATTCTTTGGGTAATCTTTAACAAGTTCTTCATTCATTTCTCATTGAATGCCTTATGTATGATTTAATCTTGCCTTGTCTTCAATGTGATATATATGCTTCATGTTTGTCTTAACATTGTGGATTGATGGGATCCTAAGTTTGGGGTTAGCACATCTCTCAACTTGGTGTCATCCTATATCTTCAATATTTTAATAAAGAAATATTTCTCCATTCCTTTAGTATGATCATGAACATAAGATCATACTTTCACTAAAGTGGGTGATAAATGGTATATCATCCTATATGTTTCCTATATCCACACATTCACTTCTCTTGAACTTTGACCCATCGGTGTACCCCATTGGTGGTGGTGTTGTTTATAATGCCCCCTGATGCATGGTTATCAATTCATCCCATGTGACATTAACCATTTATTCATCCCTAGATATTTTAAACCATCCCTCATGACATTAAACATTTATGTACTCCTTGAGGCATGATTTCCAAACAATCCATAGACTTAGCATGGCATAGCTTGTTGGTTGTGAATTTGAGAATTTTTACATGGGCACCTATCATAATACAACTTGATAGCTAGTAGATCCATGTGTCTCATGAGTAAACTAGCATAACACTGTAACTTTCTAGCCTTATGGGACCTATAATTTATCAATTTTATATGGACACCTATCATAACACACCTTTCTAGCTAGTAGATCCTTGTGAGAACTTGTTTTTATCATTTTAGCATGTTAGATGTGTATTCTATGAATTCAATGGATGATGCTTGGTAATTGAGAAAACCTTAGATACTGAGGTCTCTTTACCATGTTGAAAAAATATTTAGTTTTTATGTATTGATATTTTTTTGTTCTATGTTCCATGTGCATGTTATGTCTAATTTATGTGTGTATCATGTTTGCCTCATGTATTCTATGTGTTTTATTTGTGTATTCCACATGTTTTCCTTGTTTATTTCATGTTTTCTTGACATATACCTTGTATACATCATGTTTTCCTTATGTATGCTTTGTGTACTCTTTTATGGGTTCTCCATTGATTTCTCATTGAATCCCTTATGTATGATTTAATATTTCCTTGTCTTGTATGTGATATATCTACATCATGTTTGTCTTAACATTGCAGATTGATGGGATCCTAAGTTGGGGGCTAGTGCATCTCTCAACTTGGTGCCATACTATGTCTTCAATATTTTGATAAAGAAATCTATCCTCTCCATTCCTTTAGTGTGATCATGAAAGTAAGATCATTCTCTCACTAAAGTGGGGACTAGAAATAGCATTGTAAATTGTCACCCTTGACAATTTTACACTATATTGACACCTTATTTTTCCTATAACATTAATTATATTAATAATTTATTCATTTTGGGGACAGATTTGGAAAATATATTAAAATCCTTGACATCTCAAAACATTTGGGCCAAAAACACTCGGTCAAGGGTGATGACCCTCTTGACCTAAGGTTATCCTATTTTAATAATTAACATTTTGGTGTCAACCCTTGGAGATTTAAAAGTGATACCAAGTCAACCTATACCCAAAAATATTAATTGGGATGCATATAAACAATTTCCCTCTCATTTGAATATTAAGAAACCTTATGAATAAGGCATTATTATGATCAATCATGCTCTTATTATTAAGATGTATATGAGTTATCCTCTACATTTTATCTATAGAAATCTATTGTGTTATGTGGACTAACCTCTTGCAGGTCTTCAAGAAATTCAATCGTCCATCAATCAACTATTTATGCAAACTCATGGTGTGAACATCACTTTGATAGAAATTTCATACCTAAGATAACATTATCCATTATCATTTGTTATTATAGTAAATTATCATTTTTTTGGCCTCTACCTAACCTAGGGTAAGCCCTCTTTACCATCATCATTTGTTATTTGTGGAGGTGGAAACACCAAAAGGGGGTTTGACATAAGCAATCCCCTATACAACACACCCTTTTCACCTCTTTTCATGTGTGCAGGTTGGATCCGAAAGTTTTGTCAACAAAAAGTTGTGGGAACTTGTAGAGCAGAATTTTAACATTAAATCTAGACTTCAAGAATTTAGAAATATACATTTTTGGTCAAGGGATCCCTTGCCCTTGACCACCCAATTCAGGCTCTCTTTTTTTATCATAGGTTCACTAGTATATGCACTTCTTAGATTTGTTGTTATTTTGTCAATTTTCATTTTCATCTGTGCAATAAATTATATTTTTAGGTCTAGGGTATATGTTAAATAATTCAATTAAATCACACATCAAATTTCTCCTCTTTGCAACTCAAAAGAACCAAACCCTAGTAGATTGGCTCTCCCTTGTGGTAGCTATCCAATCATCAAACCCAAGTTGGTTTGTGTTCAAATGTGAAGGAAAGGAAATATTGATCCGGGTTAATCTACTAGTTAGATCTAGGATCTATTTTCCCCTTTACATAATATTCTTCACATTTACACATAAATCCATGAATAAATCATAGCTAAGATGTACACTTAATTGAATAATACATAACAATCCCTTAAAAAAAATTAAATCTCATTATTAGAATTTGATAATACATCTTAGCACTCATATATTAAAATATAATAACATCATCATGTATATACTCATTCGATAGTTATTTGCAATCAAACAAAATTCATGCTAAAGTGGCTCACAAAAGTATTGGTCAAATATTAAAATATGCATTGAACCATATGGAAGTGGATCTAACTATTCAATTATTGTTATTCAAAGTGTGTGTGTGAGGAACTTAGTCAATAGCTTGTCATCACATACAAAATACAAAAAAATGGTACTAAAGGATGTAAAATGTGGCATTGAATCTCCTTTACTAGTATACATTTCAAATCTAGGAGTGGCATATATCCAAAACGAAATGGATAATTTAAAATCTTAAAATCAAGTAGATTGTGATTAATTTCATAGTTATATTTTTTTGTTTACACTAGGTAACAAATTGGCATTAATTTATGTATTATTAATCCTTCCAAGAATAATTTCAATAGTAGAGAGGGACACACAAGGAAAGGGATCAAGATTGGAGGTGGTAACATGATAAATGAGAGGTGGGTTATAAAGAGGTTAACACATAACAAAGGAGGCAAGTGACAACAACATGAGTTGTAAGCATGGTAATAGTGAAAGGAACATGGGCTGTGGGCACAACACTAGTAAGAATAAATTTGGAAACAAGCGAAGTATATGGAACATGAGAAGTAGGAATGATATGAGAGGTAGCTATAAGGAGAGGTTGAATTTTGAGAGGGTTCATGGAAGGAGGAATATATGGCATACCACAAAGAGGAGTGAAATAAATAGGAATATCAAAGGAAGAATAAGAATGAGGGGGGGAGTCAAACCACTCAAAGTGCTTGATGATATTTTCATTTTACCTTTTCTCTTAAGAATCTCTAGCCCATGTGGCTTATTAATCAATAATTTATGGAGGCTTATTAATCAAGAATTTATGGATAATTTAAATTGAAGCAACCAAATTAGGATTAATAGTAAAATTTACAAGATCAAAAAGAGAGTTAATGCAATTAAAGTTATATATTTCCTATTCATTTACTCAATGTGGGGAGCATGGTCAAATATTTGTTCTTTAATAAGATAAGTAGTATCATATAGATTCTCAACCATACAATATTTAGATTGACTTACAACCATTATGGTATTCAAATATGACTTCTTTTTAGTGAGAGATGGGGAGGAGGTTGAGACTATAGCATACAAATACAAGAGAAAACCTTAGAAGGCAACAAGAATTATAATGACTTGGTTCAAATTCAATGTAAAACTTGAAAAACTAGAAACTTCATTTCTAGAAAGGAAATAAAAAATTAAAACCCTAAGCCAAAACATAAGGGTGTACAATCAAATGGGTTCACCGAAATGAAAATAAATAAAATTATTTGTTTATAAATAAGTTGGTGTGAATAAATGCAAACAAACACTAGTAATCATATTTTCATAGCTTGAGGAGTTATGTAAAAAATAATACAAAACACCCTTTTTAAAATTGACAAAGGTGCAAGAACTTAGCTTTATTTTTTATGTGGAGATGTTTTATTGTAAATTATATTCAAGGATCTAGTCCTAGTCTTTGCTATCATGTCTAAGACATTGAAGCTATGATAGATTAACCTATGAACTACATGTCAGAGTTTGCAAGATCTCTATATGAATGATAGCATCAATAAGCCTATGAGATTGAGAAATAATAATTGCAATGAAAGAGATAAATGATTGATTAGAAATGTGTGAAATTCTCAAAGAGGATGATGTGTGTATATATATATATGAAGATGAGTTTGGGCCACTATAGGAATTCTCAAATCAAGGTGGCAACAGGGTTCCACCAAGTGGAAAATGAGGAACTCCACATGACCTTGAAGAGTTCAACTGCCTCTTCAATTGAAGCATTTCCACATAAGGTGGCTTAATACATAAAGTAAAATAAATAATTAAATGATAGATATTTTACTATAACACTACAAACCATCCAAGTTCAATTTTGCAGTTGTAGAAGTGGTGCTTGTACCTAAAATTCTAACCCAATATCTATGGTTTTGAACTTTTGTTGTGGCCTTGATCCTTGTACTCTTAGTCTTCCAAAATCTACTCTCCTCTATTATCCAAGCTTGGTGATTCTCAAAGATACTATTAGATATCTTTGCACTAGGCATAAGATGTGACTTGTTCCCCTCATTTCTCCTTAGTTAAACATGTGGATCACTTCAATATTTTAAAAAAATAGAAGACATGCCAAATAGAAATGTAGATGCTCATGTAATCCTAATGACCTAATATGTTGATGCAATGCACCTTGTTGGTGTAAATAGGTGTTTTACCTATCTAGGTCTTATTTATATGTTAAGTCCACATAGGTCTTAGGAAGGAATATTTCTAGTTAAGCATTAGTTGTCACTTACCTTATCTAGTTAGATTTTATTTAATGTGTGTGTCCTAGGTCATTTAATGTTGGCTCATGTCATTTAATTATGACATGATCACTTACTGTTGGTACATCATCACAACTTATCTATTTAAGAAAGGCTTCATATGTACATTGTAACAACAATCTAACAACTATTCAATCCAGTTGTCAATATTCAATTTGGAAATCTTGCATCCATAATCATAGCATGATATTTCTATCATTTCTCTCTTGTGGAAGTCATTGTTGTCTTGCAGGTGAACCTAGGGTGTTGAGGAGTTCACCATAAAATCCTACATGGTATCAGAGCTTCAGTACCATAGACTTTCTTCCCAAACATAAGAGACCTATCTTGGCATGAATTTTTTTGGGTGTAATTTGAGATTTTGTGGACCTCACAGTTGAATCCAAGGCATTAGGGAAAGCCAGGTTTTGCTTTCATTTCATCATGTTTTGATTGATCTACAAGGGTTTGAAGAAGGGTTTTAATTGCTAGATTTGGGGGGTAGCTGATTTTTTTGGAGCACTTTGGGTGAAAACCAACCTCACCATTGTGTCTAGAAGGCCCAAGAACCTAAGGATTTACTCTCAATTTGTTAAATTTTGATATTTTTTCACCAAGGCATCAGAAAATTTTATTTAAGTCATATGGTCATACGAATCTGTACTTAGTCATACTGGCCATACCATATGAATCATCTACAATTTGTTCTCAGTCACATGGAATCCACAAGAAGAGTATTCAATCTTATGCATCTTTTCGTAACTCTATTGTGTTTGCAATATGATGGGTCTTGTCTGCAGTCAAATTAGGGTATTATTGTCAGTCGAATCATGTACTATCTGATTGGTATGAAATATTTATTATTGCAAGTTTTATAAAGTTTTATTTATTAAATTTTTTTGGTGTCGATAGTTGTTTATCACTAGCCCCATAGGCTATACCTTATAGGGGGGATATGCCTTAGGTGGTGAGGCCTATGGCCTATTTCCCTCCAAATTCCCCACCCTAGTGGTGGTGGTTTTTTTGAAATTTTCTTCCTACAGTCATATGAATGACCACCTACCAAGATATTTTAGCCCCCAAGGGCCTAATTTTGATCCCCCGAGGCCCTAATAGGGAATTTTAAAAATTGCTATAACTTGCAATCCAAGAGGCAAAAAAATTCAAACAAGATATTGTCGAAAAGTTAGTTTTTCCAATTTTATAGCGGTGTAAGCTTTTTTTTTTAAATTTCTATTTTTAGGCATTAATTATTGTTTGAAGTCATATCTTCATTTTTGGCTCTCAATCTCATAAATTTTTACCATTATCTTTAATTTTTGTGATTCTTACAACATTGGAAAGGTATTGAGGAGATCTATCATGCCATCCATGCACTTTTACTTGTTTATATCCCAAGTGTCATTATTTTAGTTTTCCCTAATGGGTTTCCTAGAGATTACTTGGATGTTTTGGCAATTGGGAGAGTACAATTTTGATCTTTGCACTTTATTTTATTATTAGAATGATGTTCTATTTCCTATTGCTTCATTTAGATTTGAAGGTTGTGTATAGGAGTGAATTTGAACCCCTTATGAAAATTCCCCTTTTACACATCCTCACCTTAGAAAACCAAATCTAAAGTCAAAATTCCAAAGTGCATCACCCAGCTACCTTCCTTCCACTTGGCGTCTATCTCTTGTGTTGGTGAGAGAATATTTGTCGGGAATGCATGCGTGACATGTAGATGTCTGTGCGGTGTGCTTACATCCCTAATAGATTCCTGCATTGAAGTTGGCAGAGGCATTACATTTTTTATTGGGGTCGATTTGTAACATCCCTCTTTGACCAACCAACCCTAAAAATGGTAGATTCTTCCCACTTCTCCTTCAAATTCACTTATCTTCATTCCATTTGATCCTCTAAGCAATAGACTAGCATTCTCTTAGCACTTCCAACATTTTATTCACTCTCAAGTAGCACTTCAACACTCCATTATAGCAACAACACTCTACCAACTCCGCAAAGCAAGTGTGAAGCAAGCCTAGCAACGTGGGCTTGGAGTCTTGCGAGACCTCCCTTCATCATAGTCGAGGTTGTGGTGACCTTGCCAAGTCCACTTTCTCCTCCATTGGCTAGTGAGCTTTTGGGTGGAGGTGGTAACATTTTGATCACTCTCCTTTGTGATTTGGTTGAGTAGCTCTTTAGTATTTTGTAGTGTTTATTGCATTTCCTTCTTTCTTTACTTCTTTATCACATATTTCTCTCTCATTTCTATTTGGCTATCTGTGGAGGTGGAAACACCAAAACAAGGGTCTGACTGAGGCAGACCCCTATACAACCCCAACAATTTTCCCTTCTTTCTTGTGTGTAGGTGGACGTGCATTTGGAGCTAGCTAGCAAACTGACATCTTGGTGAGATCATTTTCATCATTTTAGCTCTCATCTATCTAATTTATCATCTTTGTTTGTACTTTTCATACTTCATAGTTTTGTTTTGCTCATTCAAGAATAGTTAGGTAGGCCATTAGTTTGTTTTCTAGCATTTTTTATTGAACCTTCCATCCTTTGGTCATACGGATGCTAGTGCACCTGAGAGACGCTAGCATGTCACGCTGTCATCCCAGAACCACACTTTTTTCCTTGGGTAGAGAGTTGTCTAAGGTATAATATTGACTTTGAAAACCAACTCGCCTAGCCCCAACTTGGATTTTGAGTCTGAAGAGTGATTGAATTACATTATAGTCCTCATCATTCTCATCCCTTGTTTCAACACATCCCTTTAGAGTGAGGTAAGTTAGGGTAGCCCTCCACTCTTGGCTCTCTGTGACCTAGAGCCTTGACGTGGTCAGTCCCCCTCTCTTAAAGAAGTTGTAATATCGAGAATGTTCCAATGTTGCTCAAAATTGGATCTACTATTTCTTTATCATGATTCTAACTTGAATCCTTGAGTGACTCTAATATGGTTTCTAGCATCAAAATTATTTTTTCTTTGCTTTCCTAATTAAGGATTCTAGTGTTTCTTTGTAGTAGGTTATTTCATTGAAGGGGGGCTAAATGGTATCTTCTTCACCTCTCTTATGGAGGGGTTTTTTTCCTCCAATGGAGTTTCATCCTCTTATTCTTCATGGAGAATATTATTGTATCTTTTCTCTCTTTTGGGGAGGATTTTTTTCCCATTGGGTTGTCTCCCTTTCTCCATTTGAGAGATTACATCCACAATTGTACATGGGTACCTAATATGGCCTCGTAGTCGAGACCCATCTTTGTGTCATTTGCATAAATACTTCCTAAGTTGTACTTAAGGGGGGCATTGGTATAAATAAGTGTTTTACCTATCTAGGTTTTATTTGCATGTTAAGTCCACTTAGGTCCTAGGAAGGAATCTTTCTAATTAAGCATTAATTTTCACTTATCTAGTTGGATTTCATTTAATGCTTGTGTCCTAGGTCATTTAATGTTGGCTCATGTCATTCAATTATGACATAGTCATTTAATGTTGGTACATTATCATAGGGTGAAATCATGAAACTATGTCTCACTTTTGGCAAGAGCAAATTTTCAAGCTTGAATTCAAGTTTTAAAAATGCACCTTCGATTGAAGGACCTCAATCGAAGGTATGCGAGTTTGTACCTTTGATAGAAGGTCAAACTTTGATTGAAGGTCAAGGAGTAAAGAAACACACATTTACTCAATGGCCTTCAATAGAAGGTGACAAAAATTAAAAATTTTGCATCTACATGAAAATCTCCTCAGAAATTTCAATTTCAAAACCTGGGTTGGACCTACAAATGAGCTTAGATTGATAAGACATTTTGGAAGATTGTAGCCCTTGAAACGAGATTTCCAACAAGTATAATTTTGATATGTTTTCATTTTATCATGTATTTAATTTTTAATTTTTACTGAACATAGGTTTTTCTCTAAACATCAAGCTCTTCATTTTGCAGAGGTTGAAAATTAATAAAACATTATAAAAAGATTCAAAAAATATTTATTCAGTCTATATTGATGTTCTTGTTTCACCAAAAAAGAAAAATTGGGTTTTGACATATACATAACAAGTTATGTTATACGACACACACGTATGTCCAAATTATAGTTACAATGACTTCAAAAATTAATTTAAAAAATAATGTAACCAAAAATTATGAAAAAATCCATTCCCTCTGTATTGATGTTGAGAATCTATATTTCAATGTTGGTAGATCATTTAATGTTGGCTCATGTCATTCAATTATGACATAGTCACTTAATGTTGGTACATTATCACACCTTCCATATATAAGCAAGGCTTCATATGTACATGTTATAACAACAATCTAGCAACTATTCAATTTGGTTGTCAATATTCAATCTAGCAATCTTTCATCCATAATCATAACATGATATTTCTATCATTTCTCTTTTTGGAAGTCATTGTTGTCTTGTGGGTGATCCTGGGGTGTTGAGGAGTTCACCATAAACTCCTACACACCTTAGATGATGTTGTACAATGATATGTTAATTCTCTCTAGTCAATAATAAATTTAATTAGAAGGAAGTTAGCCTAAGCCCATAATGATCTAAAATGAATTGGGATATTTCCTTGTATACAACACCATAGTGCCACCATTTTAATACTTTAGTTTGATTCAATAAATAATGATTAATTAGAAGGAAGTTAGCCTAAGCCCATAATTAAATTTAAATTTAGAAGTTCGGAGGTCAAAATTATAGTTGTGGGTTTGACCTAAGATAAGGATCAACAAAGGTGAAAGTTGTGTCTAGACCAATGGAGGATGAGGAAATAATAAAATATAAACTATATATCAACTCTTGTATATAAATATACCATTCAAACAATAACTTATTACATCCTAAACAAATAATTAAACTAAATCTAAAATAAATAAAAAATATAATAATATATTTTTCATCATTACAACAACAATTCTTTAAAAGCTTCCTTAGAGATTCATTTTTACATTAGGTTGGCTTTCATAAAAAAACATAAGAAAACTATGTAGACTTTAGACTTTAAATTATAATAAAAAATATATTTAAAAAAAGTTTTGAAAACCTTGATTTAAGAGAATGAACTTATTTATTTGCTAAGGGTACACCAAGCTTTAAAATGGGAGATACATGGGTACAATGTGCTTTGTTATTTTTTATGAAAAGAGTGTAGTTTTAACTATAATTTGACTTGAGACAAGAAACATCAAAGGTGAAAGTTGGATCTAGATCAATGGTGGATAGTACATATGATAAGATACTTATTTTATGTCATCTCTTCATGAGAGATTCATTTTTACATTAGGTTGGCTTTCATAAAAAAACATAAGAGAATGAACTTATTTCTTTGCTATAGGGTACACCAAGCCTTAAAGTGTAAGGCACGTGGGTACAATGTCCTTTGTTATTTTTTTATGAAAAGGATGTAGTTTTAACTATAATTTGACCTAAGACAAGAAACAACAAAGGTGAAAGTTGGATCTAGATCATTGGGGGATAGTACTTATGATAAGATACTTATTGTATGTCATCTCTTCCAATTGAGCACTAATTTATTGTATGTGAGACAAAGGATAAAATTAAATTAAAAAAAAAAAAATAGTGCTAAGAATGCATTTTTCACCTTACAACAATAGTATTTTAAAAAGTCCCTTAGAGTTCCATTTTTACAATAGAATGGATTTCATAAAAAACATAAGAAACCCACATAGATTCCAAATTTTAAAATATAATGAAAACATTAGAAAGTCATAAATTTTTATTTAAGAGAATTAGTCTCTTTCTTTTGCTATATAGTGCAACCAACTTTAAAGTGAGCCATATTGGGAATTAATTTCATTTGATAATTTTTATGAAAATATTATATGTTAAAACTATAATTTTGATTTCAAATAAGAAACAACAAAGGTGAAATTTGGACCTAGACCATTAGATGGAAGAAACATATGCTAAGATATATATTGTATGTCAATTTTTTGACATAAATATACTATTTGAACACTAATTTATTACAATCAAGAGAAATAATTAAACTAAATACAAATAAATAAAAAATGATATGAGTACACTTTTCACCCTTGCAACAAGAATATTTTAAAAAGTCCCTTAGGAATTCATAGCATTAGAAGTTATTTTATTAAAATCACAAGAAAACTATGTAGATTTTGGACTTTAAAATATAATACAAAATTTATTTAGCACAAGTCATAAAATCCTTGATTTAAGAGAATGAACTTATTTCTTTTGCTACATGGTACACCCAACTTTAAAGTGAGAGCCACATTGGGACAACTCCAATCATTATTTTTATGAAAATATTATGTGGTAAAACTATAATTTTGAATCAAGACAAAAACAACAAAGTTGAAAGTTGGGTCTAGACCATTGGAGGTTAGGAACATATGATAAGCTACATATTATATGTCAAGTTTTGTACAATATACTATTCTACTTGAGCACTAATTTTAAAAAATTAAAAAAATTAAAATGCTAAGAATGTACTTTTCACTCTCACAATGATAATGTGTTACAAATACCCTTACAATTTTGTTTTTGTATTGGAATGACTTGTATCGTAAACACCATAAATCTTAGACTTTAAAATATAATTTATTTAAAATATATATATGTAGCAAAAGTCAAAAAACTTTGATTTAAAAGAATGTACTACTTTATTTTGCTAGAGGGTACACATAATCTTAAAGTGAGAGTCACAAATGGACAACTTTGTTATTTTTTATGAAAAGATTATAAAGTAAAACACTAGTTAAAACATATAACCATTATCTTTAAAAAGAAACCCAAAAGAATCACACTCTAAAACCAAAGTGGTGATAAAATTGAAAAACAACAGAGACACGTGATCTCCTAAAAATCATCCACACAAAATAACAGAAACATAATCCCACAAAAAAATAATCGTCAAATCGCCAATTCAACAAGAATAAAAAAATAATTTCCTTAATTACCAACACACCCCTTAATTGGTGACCCCAAATGAATGGGTTTATGATGGCAATAATAGTATTAGGTGTTAAAATGTTCCTTTATTGCATGCTTATAAGTAGTAAAGTGTATACTTTCTAGATTGATTGGATGAAAAAGAAATGGTAAAGAGACACATCTAATCTTTGATAATCCTCTTTACCACTTATTTGACTTTGGAGGAAGGACGCGTATCTCCTTTGTTAAGTTGGTAATTGAATAATATCTCAAAAGGTATTGATGGAGGAGTTAGAAATTCTATCCATATAATTGGAGGGTACCCCACTTGCCCGTCTTATCTCCTTAAAGTATGTCGTGCATTATAAAAAGCCAAAAAAGAACAACTATGAATTCCGCCTTACAATTTAGTAAAGCATGGAAAAACTACTATTTTGGAGCCTCATACCTTTCACATTT
Organism: Sequoia sempervirens; assembly: GCA_007258455.2. Lineage (NCBI taxonomy): Eukaryota > Viridiplantae > Streptophyta > Pinopsida > Cupressales > Cupressaceae > Sequoia > Sequoia sempervirens. Next base: position 4,029,498 of record VDFB02018296.1, on the reverse strand, counting down.
GTGTGTATAAGAGGAATTATTTGTGTCACCTTTTCTATATATGAAAGGAAATAAAGATAATTTTAGAGTAAATATATAATAATTAGTAAATATTTTAGATTAAAAAGTTGAGATTGATAATTGATATGCGTGTGTACTTTTTAAATGATAAAAAAAGATAAGATTAGTTTTGTGTGTGGTTTAATTTTTTTTTTTTTTGTTGTATATTATGTTTAATGATTAAGTATGAGTTATAGTAAATGGCTGATTATTTTGTTTTGTATTTTAGATAAAGTTTATTTTTACAATATTGATCTTTGTGCCTTTAGAAATAGACATATCTTGTACATTCAATCTATAGAGCTACATAAAAGAGTTGTTCACTCCTAAATGCTTGGGATCTATTTGTGTTATTATCTGGAATTATGTCTGATGAGATCTATTTGTGTTATTGTTTGCAATTATGTCTGTTGGGATCTATTTTGTTTATTGTCTGGAATTATGTCTAATGGGATCTATTTGTGTGTGGTTTCAACATTTTTTTGTTGCAAGTTATGTTTTATGGTTTAAAATTGTTAAATGATTAGGTATTAGTTATAACAAATAGTTGGTTGTTTTGTTTTGTATTTTAGATAAAATTCATTCTTGCAACATTGATCTTTGTGTCTTTAGATATAGACATATCTTATAGATTCAATCTACAGAGCTACATAAATGAATTGTGCACTACTAAATACTTAGTATCTATTTGTTTTATTGTTTGGAATTATTCTTGATGATTAAATAATATTGAAAACATGTTTAGGAGTTTGTGATGTGATGATCTTTTCCTTATGTCAAACCCCTAGATTCCAATTTAATGTTTATGGAATAAAGATCAAAGAAAGAAGCAACCATGCAATTTGCTCTTATATATCACTAAAAGTGTATGTTGATGTGAGTTGATGATGTATTCTAATGATAATATATGTAGTTGAACATGAGTTAATTAATAATAAATCAAGATTGGGATTTATCCTTTTATACAAAATCTTGGCACAAAACTAATAAATTTTGTGCTCAAGTCAATAAGTAATGGCTAGTATGAAGGAAGTTAGATTGAACCCTTATTTAAATTGAATTTGAAAGTTCTAGAATCATTCATATGTTGTAGATTTAACCTAAGAAAGGGAATGGATAAATGGGAGATGAAGACCTACCTCTATGGATGGTGAATGTATGAACAAGTTTGGTTGAAGCTAATCACTAACTTTATGTAGGAATATATCATTTGTGTACTATCCATTGCTTACAATCAAAAACATCAAAATGAATCCAAAAGGAAGGGAGAAAAAACATGGTATGTAATTTTCATCCTCACATTTTACCCCCACTTTGATTTTCATGTGAGCTAATATGAAGATGCATGTCAAAGTAAATAATAAATCAACATGAAAGAAAATATTTAGACACAAAAAATATATTGATAAGGATAGTGATTTTTATGAAAGTAAATGTACTTAGACACTCATAAAAAGGTATTGGTAGGGATGATGAATTTTCACAATCTACTAGCAATGAGTGCTCTATCTTGAAACCTACAAATACAAAAAAAAAAATCATGAGTAGAATCTATTATAAATATGAAATAGGAACTAACACAATTCCATAATGTCAACAATCAAAAAGTAAACGCAAAAACAAATAAATTATTTTTAGGGCATGGTGAAACCATCAAAATGAGATTAACCTATAATAGGCATGAAACCAAAAAGAGCATGAAGATCTAATAGGAATGAAAACGAAAACAACATGAAGTTATAATGGGTGTGAAGCCATGAAAAGTATGAATTTATAATGGAAATGAATTTGTAATGGGAATGATTTTTTAATGGGAATGAATCTATAAAAAGAATGAAGTTTTCATGGAAATCAAGTTGTAATGGTAATGAATCTATGAAAAACATGAAGTTGCCACTATAATTATAGTCATTAGAGAAATATTTGTGATAATATATTCCCCTTCATTTGGTTGTGTATAAAATATGAAACGAATTGGAGAAGAGGAGGAAAACATAGCATCATTAGAAAACCCAATAACCATGTAATAATTCATCATAAATAATGGCAATGTGAAAAAATGTAATAAGGTAATAATATGTGATCATGAAAGCATTTGTGAGGGGAGATGAGGTTATCCTAATGTTTCCCCTAGTCAAGGCCATAAACAAGTGATAATTGGCATAACTACTAAATATCATCATGTAAGCATAGATAAGTGGCACAACATATATCAACATGATGAATATAGATATGCTAAGCATGCAAGCATTTATATCATTAGACATAATCATGTCAATCAAATAAAAATATAACCATAAAATAAGTGAATAATATTGATAATCATCGTACTATGTGTGGGTGGAAACAACGATTCGGGTGGTCGTTGGAGATCAATTCTTGCATGCCTACCTACATTTGTTATATACTTCTCAAGTAAAGTCTATTTTCTTTTCTAATGTTATGGATCTTCTGCAAAACTATGGTTTGGTTTCCCAATTGGTTATGAATTATGTGCAAAATAGGTTTTCTTGGGGGGAATTCTCTTAATAATGTCATCTATGATTATGACCTTGACAATGGGAAAGTGTTTGTGGGGGGTTTGTTTTGGCACAAATATTTGAAGAAGAATTCATATTTTAATGTATTTATGTTGCTTTGAAGAGGGTAATGCAAGAGTGTGATGAATTTAAGCTCAATGATGTGTTTAAAGCATATAAAAGGGAACTAGGCTCTTGCCTATGTGGGTGAATGATATAGGTCTATATAGCTATGATTATTCTTCTCACTCATGTTATGCATCCCCCTCTAGTACCTACAATGCTAACTCTAATGGAAAAAGATGGCAATCTATAAATGTTTAGTTGTTGTTTTGGTCAATTTGATAGTTTTGGGTGGGGCTTTGTAATGCTCTTTTTCTCCTTGCCTATGTTTTGGTGCTTAGATGACTTGTATGTTTAGCTCATAGTATATGGTTTTATTTTTGGGTTGAATTTTTTTTGTTTCAATCAATCTATTTTTGAATGTATATATGTATATCTCCTTTTTATATTAATATAATATTATGTTTAAGCCTTGTTCCTTTTACCTAAAAAATTGATAATCATGATGAACCATGAGATAAAGATTTAAACAAAAATAATCTATAAGTATGTAGACATCATAATATAAACATATGTATCATCTAAGATAGGTAATGAATAAGGAGATTCCCTAAAAAAGGTAAAAATGACATGAAACATAGATAAATAGAACTTGTGAAATACATAAAATTAATCAAGATACAATATAGAAGGTGAAATGTGAATAGGATAACAAGGGTATTCACAAAAACAAGAATTAGTACAAGATGGCTAAAGAAATGAGACGTTAAAATAGAATATATGATAGAGGACAAAAGCATAATCAAAAGATAAATAAAAAGCATAAAGAGAATTAAGATATGTTTTTGTTCAATATAATGAGAGTAGTTGTCAACCAATCCATACTTTACATCATCCAAAATGTATATGAAAAATACAAGAAGAGACATATAGAAAATAACACTAAAAAGGAAGTGATATGAAATACATAACTCATGAACAAGTGATATACAACCATAAAACATATGTTCAAAGTTACTTGTATTAATATGTGTCAATAAAGGGGTGGGGGGACTAGCTTGATTAGCTAAAGCATCATGTTGCAAGAAAGAGGTCGCGAGGTCTAGTCTCTCTCATCCCCATGGTACCAGAGGGTGTGTTGCACCAGCATCATTGGTCACGTGAAAAAAGTTTACCAGGTGCACTGCAGTTTATAGGGGGCTATCCGATTCCTACAATATAAAAATAAAAAATAAAAATGTGTCATTAAAATTATATTTGCATCATCCACATTCTAACTACAAATAATAAATATTAAAGACATCAAAGTAAAAGGTGTGTGTGTATATATATCTCAAAATCCCATCCAATAAAGTGGGAAGAATATTCCCCAAAAAATCATCCTCCCCCCAATCACAATATACAATATTACCTTGTTAATTTTCAAGTAGAAAACTCTCATCATTACGTAATGTAGTGCTCTTGACATTTATGCTTGAAATATGTGGAATTTCTTACTTATCTTGAACCAATATTTTTACTTCTATAGAGATTACTCCAAATAAATATTTAATACATATTTAGTGGTTGATTTTTTGTTTGGTATCCATGTATTGGAAGTATCCCATGAAAATAAAGTAAATTATCCATTCATTATTATCTTTTTGTTTTCTTATTTTGTTATAATGTATGGAAGATATGTATCCCTTCTACTGTATAGAGGCTCACATATATCAAAACTTGTATGCTTAGGTGGTGCATGATGTGCCACTTGAGGTTCTCTAGGCCTTACAACTTTGTTCTATTGAGATGCATTAGGAAATGGAGGAAAATAATTTAATTTTTTTCTTTATAGACATGTGTTCCCTCATATGTCTTTATTTTTCTTCTTTATCCATCTATGTGTATGTAATCATATTCATAAATCAAATCATAGCACTACTATGGTTGTTCCCAAGTGATATTTATATATGTATCTAATAAAAAATGACTCATTTGATATTGGATCATATAGATCTCTTTTTAGTCTTACCATTATACTCTCATGAATATATTATATATATCGATGTATCATAGAAAGAACCTATTTTATTGCTCAATCTAAGGCCCACCAATTGTAAGAAAATATATTTAAATTACGAATGGTATTACATAAAATGGGAACTCCTTGACACCCACCTCTAATTGTAAAACAATACAACCCAAATTATCAATTAGAATTCCACTTGTCATCTCCAAGGGAACTTGTTAATGTTCATGAGTTTGCTAATGAAGATGATTATAAAATTATTATTTAATGCATGAGTGGCATCATATATGACAATATTAACACATGAACAACCATGTAATCTATCATGCATATATAATGGGCCATGATACTTATTATGAGGAAGCTTTTCATCACAAAAATTATCAATGGAACATGATAAATTATATAAGCACCTTTACTATGAATTGTACCAAAAAATGATCATCATGTGAATTTAATATAACATCAAAATTATTTCCATGATGCTCATATACATCATCATTAAACTCATGTACCTCATCACTATCCATGTGCTCATATCCTTAATGACTATCTTGATGCAAATGTACATGATTAGAGTGGTCATGAGAAGGACAATGATTTGAATAAATCTTTAAAATATTTTTAGGGGGAGTCACTAATTATTTCCTCTATCATTAATTATATCCAAATGAATATAATACTATTATTAATCAAACTTATATATTATGATTTAGACCTATAATGTCGTAAATTACATCCTATACAATTTCACATTACATATTCCTTCCCCTTTAGTTATAATTGAGATAATTATGCTCTTTAATATTAATTTCAGCCCAAACCATACTTCAAAATTATGCATGTCCAGTTCCTCAATTATTAAATCCATTTTTCACCTAGATGGGTACATGACACACAAATGTCTGCACATTGCACTATCATCCTACAAAAATCCATGACTGTGTTAGTTGTTGGGATGTTACACTTTCCATGTTTTGATAGTGTAATGCCTCTACAACTTACATTGTCATTGAAAATCATTCAAGTGTGCTATTTGGATCCAAAACCTTCCTTCTTTGCATCCCATCTAGATCTTTCGAACTTGATACATAACTCTCTAGCATTCTATAGCACTCTCTAGCTCTAGTTTTCTCATTCACAACTTTCTAAAAAAATTTCATTCCACCATTTCTACAATCATAGTGACACCTTGGAAAGCTTCATTGTTATCATTTGAATAAGTCACTTTCATCTTGAGGATTTTTGCCACTTCTTCATTGTACCAACACACTACTTTTATTTTGTGATTGGGGGTGATAACAATGATATTTTCTATTGAGCATATTGTCTTTATTTTGTTAGAATATTGTTCTTTTCATTGTTTTATGTCCATTTTTATCATCTTGTGTAAGGTTTTCTATGGAGGTGGGAACACGAAAAATGGGGGTTTGACTAAGGAAAACTCCTATACAGCCACCCAATCCCTCTCTTTGGTCTTATATGTGTAGGTATAGGTGAAGCAATTGTTTGGAGAGATTCTTTGATCTCATTGAATGTCTTCGGTGACATTCTAAACTCTCCTTTGTTACTTAAATCATTTAACATTTATATCTAGTTATTCCATAGTTGTGTAATCCTACTTCATAGTATTTTATATTTTGATCATTACACAAAATAATATGTATTTCTTTGTGGGAACTTCTATTATTTGTCTATATGGGACACTAGCATGGCACGTTATCATTCAATAGCCGCACATTAGACCTGGATAAAAGGTTTATCAAAATTATTAGGAAACTTCTATGCTTTGTACTTTAAGTTTGTGAGGCCTAAAGAGTTTAGATAATATCTCTTCTTTATTAAAACATGAATTCAATTTATTAGCAGGTAAACTTGAAGGTTGAAGTTACCTAAAGTATTACCTGAGTGGAGGTTTGAAACTTGAATCCTCAAAGGATTTGATTATCCTTCATAGCAACTCATTTTTCATACTCCACATTTTTGCGAAACTAATGTGAACTCACCTTTTTCAAATATTTCTCAAAACAACATTTAAAACCTTAAAAAAAATGTTTTATCTTGCATTATCTTCTCTCTTTTTTTAGAGTTTGTAAGGTTATGCATTGTGATTCTCTTCTATGAGATTTACAACCCATTCTACAACTTATGGATACATAGTTAGAAGAATATTGAGAGCTATTATATCTCCAAAATGATACAATCCCACTAGACCTGGCCTAATATTCCATGGGAATCCTAATCCTTTTGGTTCTCAACTAGTCTTTGGTAATTATTCTACTTCAAACTCTCAACGAAATTCTCAAAAAAAATATCTTACTAGGTCTCCTCCTATAAATTATGAGACTTCTCTTACCATTCCCTTTTAGCAAGTTTAGTCTTTAGAGGAGAATCTAAAGCATTTCAAGGATTTTTGTAATCATGACAACTTGTTTCCTCAAGCTGCCCCTATTTTTTGGTAATCTGAGAGACTTTCCCATCTTGAATTGTAAGGTCCTTGAGTTGCTTAGTGTGTTAATAAACATAGTTGAGACTCATGTACCTTCATACATGTTAGTCTTGAATCAACTTCATGATGCTCAGTCAGATTTCACTGGTACCCAGTTAAATATTCTAATGCCTAAGGTATCTGTGCACATGATAGATGATAATCCTACTATAGCTCCTATATATTTTTCTAATAATAGAAACACCATGTTTGTGCCACCTATTACTCTTAGAATTAATGTGTCTCATAATTCTTTGGGATATAGTATCCCTCCTCTACCTAGTTCTGAACCTCAAACTTTCACAGTGCAAGCTTCCATTGCAATGGCTAATCCGCTTGCCCCACCATCTAATTCCATTTTGAACAACCTATTGAAAAACATGGGTCAAATGTAATCTCGTCTTGCTAATCTAACCAATGTTCCTATGCATGGAATTCATGCTTACTCTTTACTATCATTACAACCTCTCGCTTTGAGCATCCTAAATGCTCCTATTCCCCAAGAGATCGAGATACCTAAATTTGACAAGTATAGTGGTAAGGGAGACCCATAAATACATACTAATTCTTTTACTACTCTATGTAGTGATTTCTTACATCAAGACCATTTGTTAGGAAAATTGTTCCCACAATCTCTTATGGAGACTACATTGGAATAGTTTTGCTTATTACATGATAATTTTGTCTTTTCTTTCAATTAGCTCATGAATCAGTTCCTACAGTGGTTTCAAGTGAACATTAGCTTCAAGGTCACTATCACTAATCTTGTCCATTGTAAGCAGCAACCTAATGATAAGTTAACTAATTTTATTTCTTGTTATCAATCTATCTCTTCAAAAACTCCCTATTCCTTTCCTGATCATGACATTCAAATAATGTTCATGGGAAGTCTCTAGTTGGGATTAAGGGAATGAGTATTCTTAATGAAGTATCCTTCTTTTATTCACATGCTTACTATGTTACAATATTATCAATAGACGTTGGTCCAACATGGGGCTTTTGCCTCATCCTCATATCCTAATAATTTTGGAGCTACATCTTCTTCTAGAGGATTAAGTAAAAATAAGGAAATAGCTAATGTGGTGACCATTCCTTAGACAATTGAGAATAGTACACTCATATCACAATGTAATTGAGTTTTCATAAAATTATTTGATTCTTATTTAATTGTACTTTTAATCAGCTTCCTAGAGATTAGATCACTCACCTTAAAAATCCATATCCTAGTTGGTATGATTCTTCTATTTTTTCCAATATCATCAGGTGCCTAGGCATGACACAAAATGTTGTGTGCATTTGAGGCATGTAATTTTGGATGACATAGATAGGGGTAACATCTGAATTGATTGTAAGAATAACTCATAAATTTGTTGCTAAGGCCAATAGTCAGTTGTAATTGACATAGATCCTTTTCCACCTCTTCTTCTAATTTTATCATTGCTTCTTCCACTCCATTTGATGATTTTATATATGTGAACATGGTGTCCATTACTTTGATCTCCCCTCTAAGTTAGAAGGTTAAGATGCATGGAATATATTTCACACCTAATGGCGTTGTATCATGGAGAGTACTCTCTTGTTTACATTCTTGCTCAGGTCAATGGTATTCTCATCATTGGTGTTATGGTTGACTCTACTAGTAGACTCAATGTTATAGAGGATACACTCTTCATTAATGGCCTGCATAGGGTGAGGTATGTTGAGTTTAAGGCTACCATTCATACACATTGTGGTCTTTCTATTTCCCCTTTGGGATCCATTTCTCTATTGGTCCTTGTGGGACCTAGACTATTTCTATAACATTTGTTGTGATACCAAAATCAAAATTATTAAGAGTGAAACTAGGAATTCCTTGGCTAGTTTCCATCAATGATGTCACTTTTGTTGTCCAAAAGTGTCTAAAGTTTCCTCATGAGGGTATTGTGCATACTATCCAAGATACTAGATATAAGACACTAGTTTCACATGGGGGATTTTTTCTTGATCATTTTTGGCTTACTCTAGTGGAAACCATGTTGCCCTATGGTGATTTATCAAACATAACATATTATAAGTATAAAACTTGTTACTTACCATTTGATTTGGTTCCACCTCCTTCTTCTGCAATTCCTATGAAACAATGTGTTTCATCCTCTAAGACTTCTTCTTTGGGGGCTAAGGACATGAACGCTCCCTCAAGTAAACCTCATTGTTCTTCTAAGACCTCACAACCTTAAGCAATTCCTTATGTTCCTTTGACTATGCTTAGCATAGGAAAAAGAAAGGCACTCCCATTGTTAAATTTGAAGTCCCATGTCTTTAATCTTCCCATTCTTCCTAATATCCCTCACCCCACTATGTATGGAAAAGGTAAGAAGTCTTCTTTGACTAGTCCTTTACATGTAGCTCTGACATCTTGAACCTTGAGGATTCCTCATGTTCCTCCTCCTGCCCAAAAGGCACAAGGAGGAAAGGTGCTCATAGTTGATGTTAAGGTTTCTACACCCCTGACATCTCATGTTCCACCTATGGAGCTTTTCCTTCCATTGGAAATGACCACAAAGATGACTCCATCAGTTGAACAAGATTCCTTAGAGTCTTCTCAAGCTTTTATTCTTGGCCCCCATATTCATCAAAACCAGCTTGTGCATGAGTGCAAGTTTCATCAACATGTGATGGCAAGGGAACATGAAATCATGTAGAATACTAAGGATGACCCTTCTATTTCAACTCTTGAGTCTTCTTCATTTATTCCTATTCTAGTTTTTGCTTCTTCTTCTATCTCTACTTCTATTTTTGCTCTTATTTTCATCTTACTTATAGCACCTTCAAGAGATGTGGATGAACCTTTCCCCAAAATGGTGCATGTATTCATTTCTCCCTCTTTAGAACCGCCTCTTATCACTTCTCTACCTAACATTCCTCCATTTGCACAACCCATATATATGCTTCATACAAAGGTGATGTCTTGTATGGTCCTATCTACTCCTTCCTTAGGTCCATTAGCCTGCCATGGTTGATGTGAAGATCTTACAACAATAATATAAGTGCAAGATTAAGCAGGGCCCCATCCTTGAGTTCCACCATAAGAATTCTACTCCTTCAACTCCCCTTTCTTTTGTTATTTTCATTGAGGAGATTCCTCCTTTGTCAAATTTTATCACTTCCCCTCTTTCAAAGGTTGGAATTGAGACTCTTTTTCTCCATAGCCTATAATTAAATCACCACATTCCTCTTTGGAGAAGTGTATGTTTGACTCTTTGAAGGATATAAGATTATTGGCACTTAACTCATAAGAACTGGTAGATGGGAATAATGAGGTAACCTTATCCCTAGCTCTTGTTGCAGGTAATACACCTAGTACTTCCTTAGCCATTTTCACTTTACGAGCTTGGCCTTTTTCCCCCTATGATCAAGATTGGGAGGAGGATGACTTGATGAGAATGATCAACTAAAAAAATACCCTTCATTTCTTTAGATTAGAGTTTGCATGCTTGTCTGTGTTCTCTCATACTTTCTTGTTTATGTTTTTGGTCTCTCCTAGAGGACCCAAGATACCCTTGTAGGTACTTAGATATAGGGGAGACAATATATCATACACTTCCTCTATTTGTATCATTATTCTTCTTATTTTTTTGTACTTTGATTTTTTATATTAGGGGTGATGCAAAGCATTGAGGTCATTTAGGCCTTCTTCCATGTTGATCCAAATTTTTATTTTTATTTTGTCCTTATGTGCTCCTTCTTCACAATGTGAAATATTTGGGGATATGATGACATGATTCATACATAGTTATATACAAATTCTATTGATATTAATCCTTCTAACCCCAAATACTAGGATTCCACTATCTCTCTTTAGAATTTATCTTTATTGATGTTGTGGGTTTTATGTGCTATCTATTGCAAGGTAGCATTCCATGAATACATCTTGTTATGTTTTCTAAACAAAAAATTTCTCTTTCTTCTCCTTAGAATAACTTGTGCTCCTTTGTGTAGCACAAGCAATTATAAGGGGGGCTATCATATTCATATTATAGATCTCTTACCTTATTATTATTTCTAAAATATGTATGCATCCAACTGTCTTATCCATCATCTAGTGTGGGGGGGCCCACTAGACTTTGTCTTTAGGAATATTTATGTTCTTTTTTGTGGATATACTACAATGCAGCTTGTAGCAATCACAGGCTGATTGGATTGTCATATGGTGCCTAACATAACACAACTTGATACCCACACATATTGGTGTCATCTTATGTATGTATATTCTTTATGTATATTTTTTTCTTTTTACCTAACATGTTTGTATGTAGCTAACATGTTTATGGTGATGCAACTTAGTTGTTTTATGTAGGATCGACTCAAGTGTCTTCCCTGGGGGTAACTCTATGTGGATAGAAGACTCTTCTCCCCTTTCGCATCTTCGGTAAAATACTCTCCTCTTTTTACTTTAGCTCGTATTTTCTCTTAAACATATATGCTTGCTAAAGTGAGGGAAATTAAATGTAAAGTTGTAAATTATATCGTATGTAATTTCACATTACATACACATTTCCCTTTAGTCACAATTAAGATAATTATGCTCTTTAATCTCAATCTCATCCCAAACCATCCTTCAAAACCATGCATGTCTAGTTCCTCAATTGTTAAGTCTATTTTTAACCAAATGGGTGCACGTTGTGCACATGTCCACACATTGCACTATTGTCCTACAAAAATTTGTGACTATGTTAGTCATTAGGATATTACACTTTCCATAATTTTCTAGTTTGATCTACCTCTTCCAACCTATACTTTCATCAAGAATCATTCATGCATGTTATTTGGAACCAAAACCTTCCTTCTTTGCATCCCATCTAGATCTTTTAAACTTGATATGCAACTCTGGAGCATTCAACAACACTCTCTAGCTATGGTTTTGTCATTCACAACTTTCTAGAACTCCATCAATCCACCATTGCTATGATCATAGTGACACCTTGCAAAGCTCATTTGTTACCATTTGAATAAGTCACTTTCATCTTGAGGATTGTTTCCACTTGTAATGCCCTACTAAGGGACCCGGTGGATCAACACAATTGTCCACAAATAGCATGCCAATATTTTTTTTTAAAAGAAACTAAAGTGACACTAACTCATGCAACTCAACAAATAACATGGATAGTATCATTTGGTGCAGGGGCACCAAGGCCATCTTTTTCACTAGGGGTCAAATAGTAGGTTTATAGGTGTTTTTAGGTCTTTGGAGTCCAATAAGGTCTTAGTAGACCATTTATAATGCAATGAAGTCATCTTTGGGGTCATAATGCACATATTATAAAAGTTTAAAAAATGATGTAAATGTTGTCATGCAAAATTACAAAGTTGCAAAATTAGGAATACCAAGGGTCATAGAAGTTTAGAAGGAAATTTACTTGGTTTGGCGGTTGAATTTGAAGGTAACAAGTTTAAAAATTCTAGGAAAGGCTTGGAGAAAGGTTGTCTTACATTGTAATTAAAGTTTCATATCAAACAAAAACGTTATTTTTGCACTTCTCCTGTATTTCCAAAACTTTCAAGGCAATGTATGGCCCTATAAGGCATCATCATGTTATGGAATTGATCTAAGATGATAGAATAAGGAGTTGGATTCCATTTTCAATTGATTTGAGGTTGATTCATTAAGTTTTGTGAATTTTAGAGGCATATTACTGAATCTGCCTAAGTAAAGGGTTGATAGTGTAAAATGACCATATAAGCCATTCCACCCACTATACCTTCCTGTAACTCGGTGGAATGGCTCATTAGGGTGTAGGATTTGATTTAATGAGAGCAGTAAGAGTAGGGTGGATGAGTTGTTTGGTTTAGTATGATGCCCTAAGTATGAAAATGGTGGATTTTGAGTGAATTTGATAGGTTTAAGAAGGGAAATGTGTAAAAACCTTGGGGGTAGCAGAATTTGAAGGCATTTTAAAGTTTTTATAGGCCTAATAAGGGATGTTTGGGATAGTGGATAGTCCAAGAAGGAAAAGTGTGAGGCAAGTGGGATTTGATTTAATGAGGGTAGTAAGAGTAGGGGGGTTGAGTTGTTGGGTTTAGTATGATGCCCTAAGTTTGAAAATGGTGGATTTGGAGTGAATTTGAGAGGTTTAAGAAGGGAAATGTGTAAAAACCTTGGGGGCAACAGAATTTGAAGGAATTTTAAGTTTGTGCAGGCCTAATAAGGGATGTTTGGGGTATTGGTTGAGTGAGATAAGTGTGGGAAGTGCTATTTTCACTAAACCCTCTCCCAAATAGGTCTAAAGTGAGGGTTTCTTAGTTTTCCATTTTAGGGGGCTTTGTTTTGGAAAAAAATTTGTTGATTTTGGGGTTTTATAGGCTTTTTATTGACTTTCCATCAAAAATTAGGGTTGGTAAGATGATTTATGGGGTGTTGCTTTGTTAAATTGGCCTAATTGGCCTAGTTGTGCAGCGTAGCAACATGAAGTTGTGAGTGTTGGTCCGAAGAGACCTAGGTAGTTTTGGTGATATTTTTTAAATGGTGATAATGAGTGTTTAAAAAGGTGGATGGTTTGTGGGATTAAAGATTCAATAAAGAGAAAAACCCAAAATACCAAGTCTACACACCTACTAGAGAAACTAGGTGAAGTTGTAGAGTTGGTGTAAAATATTTTTTGAGAGTTGCAAAGTTGATTCAAAGGTCTTTAATTGGGATTGGATATAGATTTCCTCCCTGCTCTACATCATCATTACATTAAAATCATATCATGATCACATTATGACCTTAAAGTAACATTAAGCATAGCCCACTTACACACCTATCCACCATGGTCCCCTAATGTCACTACTACGACACATCTACACTAAGTAAACCTATAGAAAGACATATGATACAATAAGAACACATCCATTCAATCCTATGAATGTAAATTAAATCTCACACATCAAACTGCATATGATAACATATCTTAATTATAATTAAACCTCATCTAATACTATTCCAATATGAACCTAATCCTAATCAACACCATGAAATTGGTACATAAATATTTATCACATCTACTACTAAATTAATTTCATATGCATCATAAATACAACATTCCTACGTTAACCTTTCCATTACATACTAAACAACAATAAATGTATCTTCAAGATTCCATCAATTCATTTACATTTCCTTTACAAGAATGCTACAATGTACAAGATTTATTCATCTGAGAGGTACATATATATAAAATACATATTCGACACAATTTACTTAGAAATATCATCTACACCATAAAAATAGCTTTGGAGTGAAGTGAAAGGAAAGACTCTTCATGTTGCACACAAACTGTACCACCTAAACCCCAATGGATGGTTGGAAAATACCACCCTACCACGTGGAACCTTGAGGCCCACTCCCTCCATTATAGGAGACAACACTAGGTCCCACACACAAGAAAGCAACAAAAATAGTAAGTGGTTGAAACTAAACATCCAAAGGAGACTACCTAAAACAAGAATCAACCAAAAATCACAAGGACCTTCCAAATACTTCTAGATACTTCCAGAGGCCCAACACATAACACAAATGTATAGGAAACCCAAAATCTAATCATTATACCACAACACATACAATGAAGCACATTACATCATTTGCAAAATCTTATAACATGATAGCCAACTTTAATTTCTCTTTCTCAGTAGTTCATAATCAAGACCAACAATGCATAACCTTGGTACAATTAATCCCTTCACAGTACAGAAGCCCCAACACAAGATTTCACAAATAGGAAAAGATTATCAACATACAAACAATAAAAAAATCAAGCATATATGGTACAACACAATAGAGGTCAAAGGATAGATCTATATCCTCCTATACAACCTTTGGAATTGGGCTAAATCCCTCTTGACGACAGTCATGTCTGCTAGCTATAAAACAATCAAATCAACTCCAAATCCAAATTTGTTGAAAACCCATTTCATATTTGAACCTCAACTACTAAGCTATGTGGGATAAATTGACCAAAAATTACTAAAAATTTCACAAAATGTAAAACAACAAACAACTCCCTTAAAAACCCTCTTGATAGTAGTCAAGTCTATCAACCATAAAATAGTCAAATCAACTCAAAATCCAAATCTTTCAAAAACACATTTCAGATTTGA
This sequence comes from Sequoia sempervirens, assembly GCA_007258455.2. NCBI lineage: Eukaryota > Viridiplantae > Streptophyta > Pinopsida > Cupressales > Cupressaceae > Sequoia > Sequoia sempervirens. The sequence goes on along the minus strand of VDFB02018296.1, from coordinate 4,014,266 downwards.
CCCTCAATTACTTAGTAACATGATTGGAGTTTACCAAAAATGACTTGAAAATTTACAAAATGTGAAACAACAAATGGCTCCCTTAAAAATCCTCTTTTCGACATACCCGATTACAACCAAATGAAAAAATGAGAAACCCAGCAACTAGATCTTTTCCAAATTATCAAAAACATTAAAACCTCAATTAATTTAACCCTTTTCAAATGCCTATAAATCTGAAATGCATAAATTAACAAAATCAAGAAAATTCCTACCTCAAATTCGAAGAACAATGATGAAAAAGAAGTTGAAAATTGAAGAATCTTTCCAAACCCGAATCTCTAATCCAAAACATGATGAAAAATAAAAATTCCACACAATCAAGAAACAAATCCATTCACCTTAAACCATAATTGAAATAAAATTCACTCTCTTCCAAATTTCAATTCAAAACCACTCAAGATTTCCCAAAAACCTTTAAAAAATTAACTTCAAAACCATGTAAAATCTCGACATTCTCAAACCCCCAAATATACATAATTTCTCACCCCCAATCCACACAAAAGAAAATTCTTTTTTCACAAACTCACAACTCTTTCATCCCCCCCAATCCATTTCCACACACAACTCCTGACTAAAAAAGAAACCCAAAATGAGACAGTTTCAAAAATAATTAATTAATAAATAAATTCCAATTCCAAATTCCTTTTCAACCAATTAAACACTAATTAATTTTTAATTCCATTTCTAAATAAAATAAACATTATTCAATAAACCACAATTAAATAATCAAATGGTCCTTTCTTCCAAAATCAATAAACAATAACATAATGATAATAAACATAACAAGTAACAATAATGAACATAATGATATGCACATACTAACATAGCAACCAATTAATATTAACACTTAGCAATAGTAATTAATACCCTTACATAAATAATAATAATAATCCAATATCCCCTCACATGAATAATAATAACATACATGGTGACATTATAACACATAATAGTCTACGCACATTAACATAATACCTTATTGGTGCAAACCCATGACAATATTAAATCACCTCCTTCACATGTATAATCATAATAATATTAATAACCAATATTCACTCACACCAAAGAATAACCATAGCAATATTTACATATATATAATAATATTAAATCACACTTTAACACCCACATGACAATTATAGTTACCATCAACATATCCAACCTAGAAGCTAACTTCACTTAAGTAGGTCACAATCAGAGACTAAGTATAAACCACAAAATAACTTCTTGTTGAAAGGAGACATTGACATCAAACCATAAATAATGAGAATGATCACAACAGTGACTAACTCTACTTACCAAAGGAATCAACACCATTTGAACTGAATCCATACTCAAAGCTAGACATTGGAGTCACACAATCACATAACCCAATAGAAACATTCACACAAGTGAAACACTCCAACCATAGGTTATAAGAGATCAGGCATTGTCCCATGACAACTCAGAAAGGTGGTCACACACTGAATCAGTTGTCCCTAATTGGGGACAATGGCTAGGGTTAGGGTATAACTTGGGCCTAGATGTTATCTCCTCAAGTACCATTGGGATTAGAGGCACCCTCAAACCTAATAATTCAGGTGGAGATGTAGCCTATTACTTGTTCACTTAAGCATACAAGTTAGAGAATGTATTCATAATAGTCAAAGCACTAGGAAAGGAACTCTAGCAATCGTATCCCATTCCCATATGTCCCTCATACATCTAATGGTACAATGCTGCCCTTTCCAGCTATCCTAATAACATACTACTACATCACCTAACTATCCAAATAAATCTCTGCATAATAATAATAACATAACAATATGCATCATACTCACAAAAGTACTAACAAAAGTCTGTGTTCCATCTACAACCACGACACTTGAACACAAGTCAATACCTCTTCATGATAATAAATATAATCATAGTCAAAATCATAATATCATATCATCATGATAATAATATGTCAGAATCATGTGAAAATCCTAAAGATAACCAAAGCACTTCCATAGCACAAATATGCCCATAGCTTGCATCCTAGTAATGAACATGTATGAACACACACATAGTCCATAATTTCATAATTTTATCAACATCAAGTAATGAGGGTGTGGCCCGAGACTTAGAAAATAACCCACAAACAAGAGAATAATTTTATTATTCAGAAAATGGAGCTTCTTACATGCGAGAGGATCTCAAATCCCCAAGTTCTACAACACATGCAAGTTACAGAAAGCTACAGAATAACCCTTTCGCAATATGCGAGCTTGTCCCCAAAAAGTTACCCAAAAATTAGAAACCCGCCCATAAATAAAGCTCCTCTTTAGTTTGGAGCCAAAACAACATTCAAATTTGAGTTAGGCGGTTTGGCGCCGAAAAATTACAACTTGAAGTTCAAATTTCAAAAGAACATTTGCAATTGTATCTTCTAGAAAGTGCGCCAACTTCCCAAGGCCATAACTTTTTCATCGGGCTAATTTATGAACCGCTTGAACCGTTGGAAAGGTCTCAAAGTCTAGAACAGCGCTTGAAATTTGCTACTGATTTCAAAAGTTTGGGGCCATTCTGGGAGCTCTAAGTGCCTCAAATCCAACTCGAAGATTTTCGTGCAAATATGGGAAACTAAAACTGCAATATCTTTCAACCCGAACATAAAATAAAACCAAATTAGAATTTCATTATGATGAAAAGGTGTCAAAAATGTAAAACATCTAAAAACTAAGAAACTTGAAATTAACTATTTTGGGTGATGCAAGATTGCCCTTACACCTTCGGATACTCACGCATCAACTGTATAACATAATTAATGCATACCCTAAATATCCGTATTATTTTACCTTCTGATGTAGAGCAAGGAGGAGTTAATCAAAACAAACACAATTCAAACAATTTGGAACAATCTTTTTGTCTTCACAACCCCAACTTGGTGTCAAACGTTTTCACTCATATTCCCTTGTAGCATTCCAAACAATATTTTTTTACCATATCTTGCTAAAAAACCTTCAAACCCACAAATGAACTATCATTTTAGATACCTTTTTCCTCTACTTTGACATATCCAAACTAAAGATATAGTTGTTTCACAACATCATCTCCTAAATTTGACTACTATGCTGCAAAGAGGCTCAATTAGCCTTATTTTACAAAGAAAGAATCAACCAAACACACTATAAATCACAAATATCTATTACAATGTTCTTCATAGGTCTCAAATGGTTTGAATCCTTAACTTTTATCAATAGAAACAACCACAAGTTCATCAAATCACAAAACCCTTGTTTAGCCCTATTTAGGCTTGTACACACAGGGGTTTATTGAAACTACCAAATCCAAGCCTCAAATCTCTTCACAAACACTTCAAACACACCCTTTAAGGTCTGCACATGCTTTCTAAATCAACTCTGACACTTTATCAATGCATTTTAATCAAACTCCAACTCTTAGCCATCATTCTTTGTTTGAAATATGAATGAAATCAACTAGGGCATCACCTTAACTTCAAAAAATTGCCTTCCCTACCCCTGAAAAATACATGAACACAAACCCTATGCCTAAATATGCCATTCCACCAAGTTAGAACATGTTTCACCAGGTGGAATGGCTTAAAATTTCATTTTACTCTATCAAACCCTCAAATTCAGGGTTTCCTACCCGTTCTCAGTAAAATGCTTACAAAATCCTTAAAACTTGATGAAAACAAACCAAATAAAAACCAAAATGTAGTTAATACATACCTCTACCAAACTCAATGCACCTTTGATCAATATTACTCAATACAAAATCGTACAGAGTTCTGTAGTAGTAGGTTTTACCAGAAATTGCAAAGAAAATAGACTTATGTTATTGTTTAATCTTCAAAACAACACTAGAACTCTGCCTTGAGGCTTGTGAGGCCTTTTTAAACAACAACCAACCAAACTCAATGGTCACAATAACCATTTGAAACCAAAGACCATTCAACTTCCCACCTTTTGCATTTTTTGCACTTTTGCACATGACAACATTTGCAAAATTGACACAAAACTTGACAACTTTTTATAACTAACCCCTAGATGGCTCAATACATTGCAAATGGTCTATTATGACCTTATTACATCACATTAGACTAAAAACACCCTAAAAACCATCATATGACCATATTTACAAAAAATGCTTAGGTTCCCCTGCACCATACGCTCGGACAGAAAAAGGACTCAAGTCCCTTGAGTACCATGTTGCAACAAAAAATTATGCTTGATCACATCATTTATTTGATCTCCAAATGTCCCTTCATCTATTAATCCTTTCCATTGAACCAGGTATTAAATATTTGTATCATTCTTTGCACTATTCAAATTTTTGCCACATAGACATTGCTCCAACTTGAACAACCTGCTTGATGGATGTTGTCTAACCTTCTCTTCATCTAGAACTGATGTTGAACCTGCTTGAACACTTGCAAACATATCTCTTCCATCCTTTTCTTGAACTTTCCTCTTCTTTACTCTTAATGCACACTTGAACTTACCTGCATGTCCTTGCCATTCACCTTGAATCACTTCACCTTTTCCTTTCATCTCTTCCCTCATATTCTCTACCCCTAGAACCTCTATTTTATCAGGTTTACAATCCTCAAATTTACCAACCTTTGGATGACTATCAACCTCTTTTGAAAACAAGGAATGAAACACTTCACTTACCATCATAGCAAGATTCTTTTTAAGCCAATCTTGAACTTCCAAAACCAATTAATCCTTGATCTTCTCGATCTCATTTTCCCCCAAGATCAGATCACTCTTCACCTTTTCTATCTTGGTATCTTCAATTCTTGAAGTGAATACAACCCCCCTATTCTTTTCTTCCTCGAGCTTTACAAACTCTTTCTTACCTAACATTATCACCTTTGTTGCCTTACCTTGTTCTTTATCATCTTCTACCAATGGAGTTAATGTAAAAGTGATTCCATCTTTCTCAATCTCATAAGTATTGTTAATATCATCATTTATTGCATGTCTATCAAACTACCACGGTCTCCCTAGTGGCAAGTGGCACACATCCATGGGCAATACATCACAAAAAAAAATTGTTATATCCACCAATATTAAACTCAACCCAAGCTTGCTCATTCACCAAAACAGATTGAATCTCATTCAACCAAGACACTTTATAAGGTGTTTCATGAGGTACCTTTTCCAACTTAATTTTATTAACCATTTCTATGGACACCATGCTATATGTGCTTCCAGAGTCTATTACTACTTTACATACCTTTCCTTTGCACTTACAAGTTTTCTTGAATAATGTCCTTTGTGTTGGCTCCTTCTCCTTGGACGCTTTGATGAGTTTTCTTCTAACCATTAAGGATTTCCCAATTTTTGGAGCAATATATTGCATTGGAGAGTTTACACTCTCATCATCATCTTTTTGCACCAACTAAACTCTCTTTTCACCTATCTTTTCACCATCATGCAAACTAGAAGCTTGTTCTTCCTTGCACTGCCATGCTTGATGACCAAATTGATTGCAATGAAAACATCTCCCTGTGAAGGTATTTGAACCTCTACCTTGTCCACCAAATCTTCCTCTAAAACCTGATCCACTGCCTCTAAATCCACCTCTTACATCAAAATTTTTTTCTTGACCTTTACTTGCATTTTCTTGGTCCTCATAGGACTGCCTTGAAGTAGAACTTGAACCTCTTCCTCTAACACTGTTTCCTCTACCTATGCCTTTTATTTCCTACCTTCTTTTCAACTTCTCTTCTGATCTAACAACCAACTAAAACCATTCTTCAACTGTTCTAGGAGTGGCAAGACTCAATTCATCTTGAATTTGAAATATCAATCCATTCATATACCTTGCTATCTTCTCAATTTCATCCTCAACATGACCTGCTCTAATGCTCAATTTGTGAAACTCCTCTGTGTAAGTCATGACATCCATTTCCTTTTGATTTAAGTTTTGCAACTTTCTAAAAGTTTGGATTGCATAATCACCTAGCAAGAATTGACTCTTCACTTTAGCTACCATCCTATCCCATGGGTTTATTTTTGCTTTTCCCTTTTTCACTCTTTCGTCTTGTACATAGTTCCACCAAGTTAGGGTAGGGCATTTCAATTTGTTTTTAGAAAAAAATACTTTTTTTTCTTCTGCAACCTCCTTGTACTCAAAGTAGTTGTCTAATGCATCAATCCCATCCAACACTTCTTTTGCATCCAACTTTCCACTATACATTGGCAATTCCATTTTCACCTCAGAAGCATCTCCTTTGACAACCTTCAACATCTTAACCATCCTTCTTTCATCAAGTTCCAACTCATCATCACCTTGGACCCCTGTTGGAGGGTTTTCATTCTCACCCTCTTCCTCTTCCTCTCAGTCACTTTCCTCTTCAGTGGCCTTTCCTCTTCTTTGATTTTTTTCCAATGCTGCAAGTTTGGCTAATACTACTTCTTGAGACTCCTTCATCATTCTTATCTCTCTAGCAATGACTCCACTTCCTTTAGGAGAAATATTTCCTTCTTCAAATTTCAATTTTCCCTCTTCAAGCTTCAAACTTCTTCCCTCAAAAGATCAAAATGTATGCTCTGATACCACTTGATGCAGAACAGGGAGGAGTTAATCAAAGCAAACACAATTCAAACAATTTGGAACAATCTTTCAGTCTTCACAACCCCAACTTGGTGTCAAACTTTTTTTTCACTCATATTCCCTTGTAGCATTCCAAACAATAATTTTTGACCATATCTTGCTAAAACAACTTCAAACCCACAAACAAACTATCATTTTAGATACCCTTTTTCCTCTACTTTGACATATCCAAACTGAAGATATGGTTGTTTCAGAACATCATCTCCTAAATTTGACTGCTACACTAAAAAGAGGCTCAATTAGTCCTATTTTACAAAGCAAGTATCAACCAAACACCTTCTCAATCACAAATCTCTATTCCAATATTCTTCATAGGTCTCAAATGGTCTAAATCCACAAATTTTATCAATAGAAACAACCACAAGTTCATCAAATCACAAAACCCTTGTTTAGGCCTATTTAGGCTTGTTCACATAGGGGTTTATTGAAACTACCAACTCCAAGCCTCAAATCTCTTCACAAACACTTAAAAAAAATCCTTTAAGGTCTGCACATGCTTCCTAAATCAAATCCCACACTTTATCAATGCATTTTAATTAAACTTCAAATCTTAGCCATCATTCTTTATTTGAAATATGAATGAAATCAACTAGGGCATCACCTTAACTTCAACAAACTACCTTCCCTGCCCCTGCAAAACACATGGACAAAAACCCTATGCCTAAATATGCCATTCTACCAAGTTAGAACATGTTTCATCAGGTGGAATGGCTTAAAATTCCATTTTACTCTATCAAACCCTCAAATTCAAGGTTTCCTACCCGTTCTTAGTAAAATACTTACAAAATCCTTAAAAATTGATGAAAAAAACCAAATCAAAACCAAAATGCAGTTAACACATGCCTCTACCAAACTCAATGCACCTTTGATCAATATTCCTCAGTACAGAACCGTATAGAGGTCTGTAGCAATAGGTTTTACCAAAAATTACAAAGAAAAAAGAGTTATGTTATTGTTCAATCTTCAAAATAACACTAGAACTCTGCATCAAGGTTTGTGAGGCCTTTTTAAACAACAACCAACCAAACTCAATGGTCCCAACAACCATTTGAAACCAAAGACCGTTCAACTTCCCACTTTTCACATATTTTGCACTTTTGTACATGACAACATTTGCAAAATTGACACAAAACTTGACAACTTCCTATAACTAACCCCTAGATGACTTAATACATTAAAAATGGTCTATTATGACCTTATTACATCACATTAGACTCAAAACACCCTAAAAACCATCATAAGACCATATTTACAAAAATTGATTAGGTGCCCCTGCACCACCTTCATCTTCAGGTTCCTTAGCTAGACTACCTACACATCCAAAGTGAGAATGGAGGGGCACTACACCACTTCTTTTTTGTACCAACAAGTTACTTTTCTTCTATACTTAGGAGTGGTAACTCTTTGAGATTTTCTATTTTGTATATTGTCTTTATTTGTTAGCATATTGTTATTTCTATTGTTTTATGTCTATTTTTATCATATTTTCTAAGGTTTTCCATGGAGGTGGGAACACCAAAATGAGGGTTTGACTAAGGTAAACTCCTATACAGCCATCCAACCCCTCTCTTTGGTCTTATGTGTGTAGGTATAGGTGAAGGAGTCATTTGGAGAGAGTATTTAATCTTGCTGAATATCTTTGGTGATATTATAAACTCTCCTTTGTTACTTAAATTATTTAAGTTCATTTAACATTTCCATTTCAATTATTCCATATTCTTTGTGTAGTCATATTTCATAGTCTTTTATATCGAGAACACTATATGGAATAGTTTGTATTTTTTTTTGGTAACTTCTATTATCTTTTTGTATAGGAAACTAGTGCAGTGTGATATCATTTGATAGTCGTGTATTAGTCTTGGTCAAAAATCTTGTCGAGTTGCTTGGTAAACCTTTGTGCTTTATACTTTTAGTTTTTGAGCCCTAAAGAGTTTAGATAATCTATGCAATTTATTAAAACAAACATTCAATTAATTAGTGGGTAAACATGAAGGCCATATTTGCCTAAAGTCTTACTTGAGTGGAGGGTTGAAAATTGAATCCTTGAAGGATTTGATTATCCTTCATATAAATTCATTTTGCATACTCTACAAGACCCATGCAACATTTTATAGCATGCAATAAAATTCTATGATGATGAAAAATATGCTCTCAAATAACCCCTTATGTATTCCTTTATAAGTATCTAATGGAAGAATAGAAGTAACTGTAATATGTAATGAAACTACTTTGTACACGAAAAAAAATATAAGATAAAAAAAGATGCAAATAATTTACTATGATAAACCTTTTTAAGGAGTAAACTTTAATGAGTGTTATAATAAGAAAAAAACTTATAATATGATTCATAGTAACTACTTACTACCTCATATTTTTAGGCATCATTAGCTAATATTAATCCACTAATCCCAATAAGGATAACCTAGCTTACAATAATAAACTTAGTGAATAATAAATGACTAAAATATAAGGATCATGTGATCCATAGTTATCACATATCTCAATACAATCAATGGGTTATGGGTAAAGCATGCCCCCCCCTTAAAATAAGTTTTATCCTCAAATAAAATTAATTATGGAAACTTGTGCATGAAAGCTTCATCTTTCCTCGTAGTATATTAAATATGTAAAACCTTTTGATTGATGAGGTACTCTCTAATTAACCTAATCCTTAACTTATTTGTGTATCTCCAAAGAATTTATTCAAGTTTTTCTAAAATGATTCTTCTCTTTTTATCAAGTATATGTAACATTATTGTGTTTTAGTCCATTATCCAATAACTTCTCAATAGGAGACATGGAAATTTATATGTATTTTTGTTGTTGGAGATAGCCCTAGCTTGTATTCCACACTATCAATCACATATAAAAAAATATAAGGACAATGATATTTGTGTGAGATCTTGTTATCCTTCTTTTGTTTCTTTAAGGATGTTTTATTATATGGTTACAACCTCAAAAAATTCCAATCTCTTTGTTCAAAATTCCTTTCACAATAAGTGCTTTTATCCTACTACTTCATTCTATTTATGGCATCAATATATTCCCATTGAGATTAAAAAGTACATAATTTTGATGTAGAATTTTATCTTCCATTTTATGAACTTTTCGTGGTAATGGAGGAATATCTAAAGAAAATAAATTTTCCTTTTAAAAAATGTTGAACATTTCTTGAGAAAATCTTGTATTTGATGAGAACTTGTGATTTATGGATCCTTTGATTGTAATCCCCTTGATTTAAATTATTTACCTTTAAAATAAAAAAAATATGAATATCTCTTGTAAATTCATCTTGATAGTACCAAAGTCATAAGCCATTAGACTCCCAACACTGTATTTTCACCCCCATAGAAATGGAAAACATAGAGATACTTAGTAGGTAGTCCCCCATGGTAAGTTTGATATTGTGAAATTTCATACAATAGGTAATGGTGCCCCCTCTATAATCTTGAATTGTAATATTAGTGTTTGAATAAGAAAGAAATTTAAACTTATGAATAATTTTTTATTAATTTGAAATTATTATTTTTGCATACAAAAATTAATATTGAGCTACTCTTTATTTTCAAAGAACTCCCACTACTTTGAGATAGTTTATGGGGAATTAATAATTAATAGTGCATGGAAATATGTTGTTATTATGTAATCTTTTGATGATTGTACTTGAATTCCACTTCTATCTCTATAACTTCTTCTTCATCTTCTATCACCTAGGTTCAATATGGAAAATTATTCTCTGCATACTTTTCTCCTTTGCTATATTAATTACCACAATTAAAAAATATAATCTTTTTTCCTTTATTTCTTCAATTTATTGAGGTATCAACTTGGTAGGTTGAGGGAAGTCTAGTAATGGGTGGTTAAGATCTCTTATGCTTTAATAAATTATTTTCTCTTAAAGGAAATTTTTTTTCTCTACCTTTCTTTCCCTAACAATTAATTGGGAGCTTACAAAAAAAATTAGGTTGGTGTTGATCTTGAGTTATATTTAAATTGAAGAAGACCAATAATCCTCATTTCTATTAAAATATGCATTTTTTTACTAAGTCTTGTAATTTAAATTCACCCTTAGGTATTCAAAAAACCTTGAGAGTAGATATTTCATTGAAGATGTCAAATTAGAGTGCACCAATATCTTATTTCCTACCTATCCCTTTCAATTCCTTTGTAGCCAAATCTACTATATTTAAATTAAAATCCAAGCTCACTATGGATCTAACTTGGAAAATATTATTGAATAAATTTCTTCCTTAGTATTAGTGGTTGATGCATGCAAATCAACATCAAAATCTAGGAATACTCATATGTTCCTAGATCCTCTATGTTTGAATATTTCACTAGAGTGATTGGATTCCTTCCCTTGATTTTTTATAAATCCCCCTACCATGATGTCACCAGCTAATTTCATAACATTAAGACAAACCACTTTGCAAAGGTAGTTGTAACCTATCATGGCCTTTTACTCGCTAAAGAAGTTGGGGTTACTAGGATTTGGTTAGAAGGGGACTCCCTCAATATCATAAATTGTCTCCTTAAGCTAAGTCTATCGTCATGGTCCATTTCTCATTTAATTAATGATTTCCTTTCCATCATTGATTCTTTTATTGAGGTGAAAATTACTCATATTTTTTGGGAGAATAACTCTCTTGCTAATGGGTTTGCCAATTTAGGAGTGATGGCTTGTAATTATTGGCACACTTATGATGCCATACAATTTATCCTTCAGTGTATCTCTAATAATGACCAAATTTCATGTCATGGTAGCAGATATATGGGGAGATAAGTTATTTTGTTTTCTCCTTGTTTGGTTTTCAAACTTTGAGTTCAGTGTTTGCCTTTTTAATAATTGCTTTTCTACTGATTTTGAGATCATGGGTTGGGAGTTAAGGACTAGCAGTACCTGGATTGTTAGGCTCACATGGATTGTGGACGTGATTTGCATTTGCTTTTGGATTGTTTGTATAACCCTTTCTATGTAGAAGAACAAAGTGAAGGTTGTGAGTAGGATGTTTCTGTTCGCCATGGGAGGGGCTCATTGCAGAGTGGAGCCACTTTCTTATGATGAATTCTATGGGAATGAGCCCATCTGGGAACACTTGGAGAAGGGTGGTGTTTTCCCCTATTTACAAAGGCTTCATGGTTCTTATTCAGAGGTGACAAAGGATTTTGTGAATGGATGGAACAACAGAGTTCTGCGTTACCAAGGTGTGGAGGTCAACATCACTGAGGACTTCATTGCTGAGATTACTAGTCTTCCAACTAAGGGAAGGAAGTTTTATAGGGATCGAGTTGTGGCTAAGACTATCTTAGCTAGTTTTTTCACAGGAACAGAGAAGCAAAATCTTAGGTACATTGGTAGTGGAGGGTATGCTTGGATATCTATCAAATCACTTTGGATATATGTTTCCCTTGAGATTATGCAATTCTTCATGCTGGAGGGAAGGTACTCTATAATTTACAATTAACAATCCATGTTGCTTAATCATTTCTATCACAACAATTTGGTTTTGTTCCCTTATTACTTTCTTGTTTTTATGGAAACTAGTATTGATGATCATAGAAAGAACCCCAAGAAGGCTATTCTTCATGAAGGCCTTATGACACTTATAATTGACCATTTTATAATGAAGTTGATACTTGCAATTCCTAAGCTCTCTTCTGCTTGAAACAAGGAAGGCAGTAATTATGGTTATGATATTGGTGAGTTGGCAGAAGAATGGGACAATGACTTTAAGGAAGAAGACTCTAAAGATGATGAGTTGTCAGAGGATTAGGGAAAGTCTGAGGATGATTCTGAGGACTCTAAGTCTTGATCTAAGGGTTATGAAATAGATGTTGAAATGAGGGAGGTTGTTGCTCCTTCTATGAAAAAGAATTTGAAGGGGAAAAAAATGGGCCCTAAGAAGGAGAAGTGTGCTCTTAAGCAGGGGGTTGTTGAGTTGAAAGGAATGTAGGAGACCCCTGTTTCTTTTTCTAAATGGTTTTAGGGGGATGTACAGGAGGGAAATGAGTAGGAAATGGCAAATAATGCATAGGAAGGTGAGGGCTTTGTGAATTCTAGGGTGGCTAGTCCTAGCCATGATGATTTTGAGTCACCTATTGGTAATAATGATGAGTAGGTCAAGCAAATTGAAGATAAGGTTGGGCGGCTTGAAATATTGATTTATTTGGTTGATATCCCTAGAAAACATTAGGTGAAAGTGGAGGTAATTGAGGTTGAAGACTCCCCTGTGGAGGAGGATGTGGAGGGAAAAGGTGGGGAATGGAAGACACCTAATGAGAATGTTGATGTTCTTGTTGTCGCGTTGGTCAATTGGGAGAAGATCAAGATGGACCTCTTTTGCAGAATGGTGGAGGATGACACTAGAAACCTACTCTCCCTTGTGAAATGGATTTTTCAAAAGTGAAGGAACTTAATACTAGGCTTAAAGAATGGCAAGATGTCTATGTGGCTTTGGTGAACTACAATCAAAGGGAATGGTCAGTGAGAGATAAGGTCAAGACTATGAATGTGGTCCTTGATATGGTAGCAATGAATGCTGATAAACTTGGTAAAAGTCATAAGGAAAGGATAACCTCTTTGGAAAATGTTGTTCATAGGATTAATGAGGAGCGGTTAGTGGGTATGGAGGAAAGAATGAACAAGATTAGCAGTGACTTGCATACTATGGTTAGAATTAGTAATCATTCCCTGAATACTAGCACATAGGGCTTGTTGTTTTTTAATGATAAAGCCATCAATTGGATGGGTAAGCCCTTGTATTTGTGTGAACATGAGGAGGCCATTGCTGAGGTTAACCATATGAACTTGAAGGAGAAGAATGTAGATGTTGGACCCTGCCTATGTACGAGGAGAAAAACTAAGAAAAGGGTAGCAATTTCATTCTAGGAACTTGAGGAAGTGGTAGAGATGCATGACAAGGTCATCTCTAGTAATATGGATTCTTCCAAGGTGTTTGATAATATGTTGTAGTTTTTTACTGTTGTTTTTGGTTGTTTAGCCTTCTGTGCTTATGTTTTTCTATTGGGTTGTTGATGGGTTGTCCAGCTTTATCTTTTGTCAGTATTTTTTACTTTTTTGGGCTATTGGTGTTCATGTTTCTCTCTTTTTAGTATCTTTCCTTCATTGTAAAGGGTTTTGGGGTCCCTTAAAAAATTGCTTTTCCTTATCAAAAACTAATTTCATAACATTATATTTAAAATAAATCTAAATTTTATTAATTTTTTATATAAATTACTTGAGTCCAATACTTATCTTGGGGGAAAAAATCCAATATTTTTATGTTTTACAACCTTGGAAATGAATTTGGTAAAATCTCTAAATTTATAATAACTCATTTAAAATAGGTTCAAATTTCCCCAATTAATTATTGTATATTCTTTTTTATGTCCTTGATCACTCTAGATTTCAAAAAAGTATTGTAATTATGAGAGAGATATGTCCTTGACAACATGCCCTCCTAAACTAAAAGATTGCCCTTTTTCTTCCTTTTAAGGTATTAACAATATGTAATGAATCTAATTAGCATAATAGAAGAAGCCAATACTGGTATAGTGTCATGGTTTAAATATGGTGTTGGCATTCTTGTCATAAAGGTTTAAACCCTATTGAGGTTTTATTCTTGATTTTTTATGTTGGGGATGAGGTCCCCCATTTGCGACTTCATTGATTCATAGCTCTGGGTCAAAAGCATTTACTCCTTTAATAAAAATAAATTATCACAATAGAAGAATATAAGATAAAAGAAGATATAATAAGTTTATTATAATAATTCATTTCAAAGGGGCGATCTCCACAAGTCTTACAATAAGAATTAAATTTGAAATATGACTCTTAATAAATACTTAGTACCTCTTTTCTTTTTTTGGTAACCCAAGGTATCCCCACGACCTCTGCCTAGTACCCCAACCTTACACTAGTTTAGATTGAGGGCGAGCGGAGGGCGAGACTAATCCCTAGAGCCGTGGTGCGATCAACACCCGCCCCTAGGTGTCTGCGGCCAAATAATTTCACGAGCCAGCAAGAGTTGAACCCAAGACCTCGGGGAGCAAACCCAAGACTCAAGCCAACTCCGCTAACCTATGGGGGCAATACTTAGTACCTCTTATTTATAGGGATAATTGGACAATATTAATCCCATAATCCCAATGAAGTTGACCTAGGTTACAATAATAATAATTAGTGACTAATAAATAACTAAAATAAGGATTACGTGAGTCATATTTCGTTATCACATATCCCAATACATTTGATGGGTTAACAAGATAACATAATAACATAAGGATAAAATAGACATTGAAGCACATTATCTAAGGGATCAATAAATTTTATATTTTTTATAGTTATTTGAGTCTTGAGTGCAAGGAAATATAAAGCATTAGCCACATGATGAGTGCTAAAATGTTTCTCTTGGTTTAATTATGGGTATAACAGGTTTTGAAGGGACCTAAAACTCTTTACATAGGCAAAAAAACCATTGAACGATAAAGGACACATCAAGTAGCTAAAAATAGAAAGAAAAGAAAGAAAAAAACTAGATGACAAGAAGTAGCAGCCTTGTAAATATCTTGGGATTCCATTTTTTGCAGGGCAAAACAAGATTTCTTATTTGAAAAAAATCAAAGTATACAAGCTAAAATTTTATCTTGGAAAGGGAGATGGCTATCTTTATCAGGGAGAATTTTGTTGGTAAAATCTGTGTTATCTACAATTCCAAATTATTATATGGCAGTTTTAAAAGCTCCAAAGTCCATCATTTTTCAAATTCAAAAGATGATTAGAAAATTTGTATGGTCTGGTAATGTGGACAGCAAAAGGAAAATTCCTTTGATATCACTAGAAACCATGTGTTTAGAGAAGTTAAAAGGAGGAGCAGGTCTCCATAAGTTGATTGAAAAGGAATTTGGAATTAGGAGCTAAAATGGTTTGGTGAATGTATGCAAATCCTTCCCTAAAATGGTGTCGCCTTATGCAAATCAAGTATTTGGATAATCTGTGTCCATCAAGAATATTTGCTGTGTCAAATCCACCATCGGGGTCAGCAATATGGAAATTTTTAGTCTCATGTAGAAAAATCATTTTACCTCATTTAACTTGGGAGGTAAATGATGGTAATGAAGCCTTATTCTAGAAAGATTCATGGAATGGATATCATAATCTAGTTGGTCTTTATAACTTTGAGAATACTGCAAATATTTTGTCCCATTGTTGGGGTACAAAAGTTAAAGATTATGTTCAACATGTGGATTCTTTGACAGGAAAAGTCAAGTGGAAGGATTTTTCAAAAGAGTTAATAGATGAGGAACACAAATGTTAGATTTCGACTATCCTTCAAGAAAGAGAAATTTACTTTTCATCCAAGCCAGATAGATTAATTTTGTCTAAAGAAAAAATAGGTTGTTATATAGTTAAAGAGGGGTACAAATCAATTTCTCAAGCTACCCTACAAATAAAAGAACAAAGAGCATATTAGTTTTGTTGGAATTCAAAAGTTTTTCCTAAAGTAGGTTGCTTTTCATGGCTAGCAATAAAAAATAAAATTCTTACAAGTGATAAGTTAGCAAAACTAAGGATATTAGATCCTTTCAAATGTGTGCTTTGTGATCAAGAGTTGGAAGATGTCAATCACCTTTTCCTTCTGTGTCTTGTAGCACAGGTTTGTTGGTTGTTTGTTGTGGCTAAAATGAATTGGCAATCAATTTTTCCTAATACTATTTGGAAATTATTTACTAGTTGGCCTCAGTTGTATAAATCTTCATTTTTTGCAAGTATTTGGTGTATTATTTTGTCTTCAGTTGTTTGGGCTATTTGGTGGGCAAGAATTAGATGCATTTTTAGGAAAGAGAAATTGAACATTGATCAGGTGTTATTATTGGAAAGATCAATATCTAAAATAGTAAATGCATGTGTATAAAGCTAAGCGTGTTGGATCACTTTTTACTGATTGGGAATCAAAGGTGTTGTCTTCGTGGACACTCATATCTCTTCTTTCCAAAGGAATAAAAGGAAATATCCATCAGTTAGCTCATAAAGTAAACAGAGCTTCAATAGTTTGGTTATCCCCTCCAGTTGGCATCTTCAAGTTGAATATAGATGGAGCCTCTAGGGGGAATCTAGGTTTATCTGGAGTAGGGGTGATTATAAGGGATCATAAAGGGTTAGTGTTATGTGTTAAATCTTTTAAGTTGATATTTGGGACTAACAATGTAGCTGAGGCTTGAGCACTTTTGCAAGGATTGAAGTTAGTTCTTAGTTTTAAGCTTCCCATGATCCAAGTAGAAGGAGATTCACTTATCTTAATAAATGCATGCAGGGATCATAAGATTCAGAATTGGAAGTTGGGGTATATTGTTAAATAGATCTGGTCCTTGCTTGATAAGATAGGTAATTATCAAATCTTGCACACACTGAGAGAAGGAAATATGGTGGCAGATGTTTTGGAAAATTATGGGTGTGATCAAGTAGATAATGAAATCATTCATGTGGCTGAGTTGGGTAAAATACATCCTATACTAGAAGACTTATTATCAAAAGAGGAAAGTTGATTTTACTCGTAAACTTCATTGTTGCAACTGCTAGATTTTATTATATGGCTCAATTACGTCGAATCTACAAAATAAAGTATGTGTGAGTCCATTTACATGATTGAAATAGTAAGATTTGTGATTGTCATCAAACATCTATTAAATTCACTTACATATTTGAGTTAGGGAAAATACCAAGTGTCAAAAGATATTGACAGTTGGGATGTTTGAGGGAGGTCAGCTGTGTTGTCTCAAGTCGACAAAACGTCACATGGTGTTGGTGTATTAGCACATGTCAAAGAGTGTGCATATATTATGCTAAATTTGTTGAAATTAAAATCACATGTGTTATGGTTTGTGTCAGTACTCATGACATCAGTTAGGTATAGTGTGTATTATCCCGCATCATATCCTGGTAATCTGTGGGAGATAGTATGTACAATGAGGTACCATCATTAGTATTCTCAAGTTCATGGGAATTCTCTAGCATGCAGTTAAGCTTCAGGTGTCACGTGTGAAGTTTGTTACAAAATGTGCCTTCCAAGGCTCAAAGTGAGGCAAATAGAATATGCTATTGAGTATTCCTAAAGGAAGCCAAAATTTATGATGTAATCCTCATGATGAATGCGTGGCACATGTTTGCTCTAACATTTTGTGTCTTGTGCAGGATACAATTGTCAAGATATATGATTCTACACATTGTTTCAAAATGTGCAAATTGGGAGTGTGAATTAATCATGATCTGTACCATCTACAACGAATTGAATATGAAAATCTAAATTTCTAAATTTAGAGAAGTTTATGTAGTCATTCTGCTCTGCTAAGTGTGGGTTATAGTGCATACTTTATGTTAGCAGTTAGCCAAAGAACACTAAGAAATAATTCCTTTAATACGAGAGTACAATTTGATCAGGATTTGATAAGATACTTCATCAAAGGAATTCTCAGTTTGGGCATGGGAAATAAATTAGAGAGAATGGTGCTCAAATTTACACAAACGACATTGTTGTATGGGCGAACGGTTTGGAGAATAGGGTGTATGTTTTCTTCAAATAGTTCTAGCAGTGGTGAGCTTAGAATCCATAAGCTCTTCTATACAGAGTATAGGAGGAGGCAAATGGATCTCTACCCATGAAACTACAAAGTTTCCATATCTTTCAATGATTGGGAGTTGTCAATATCAAAAGAATTTGGAGATGCTAAGCTACAACTGGTGTTTAGAGATCATTGTTCAATCTTTATAAAGCATATAAAAAGAGTTGTTGGAGTGGAAATTCTAGAACTAGAAGCAAAAAGATTAATTTATCCTTCTCAGTTGTTATCCCTTTTTATATCCAATCTTATGGACTTGTTGAAAGATTTCAGGTTAGTGGAGACTATCACAAATAAAGTTGTTAATGAGGTTTATTTACAAAATGAAATTCTTCACAAAGTCTATCAAATGTATGATTTCTGGAAAGGGAATGGATATGTAGGAGGGATTTTTCCTACGCACTTCCTACTACATAGGATAGATTTCAAAAAATTATATATTGCAATTAACAAGACACTTTCACTACAAAATTCAAGCTTCATGTTGAATGTTCTCAAAAATTATGCACGGGGGTTTGCTCCAAAATTTGTCAACAAAGTAAAGGTGAAAGCTCATGCCATTTTGGTGCTTCTCACACATGATCATGAACTACCTATGTCTATGTCTTTCCATGCACACGTGCATTCAAGTGTGAACAATTTGCAATAGTCTATTGGTGAACATGAAACCAAAGTGGAAAGTGGTCAAGGATTTGATCGGGTAATGACAAAGGTAAATGTGCAACCAATTCAGTTTCAGTTGTTTGTAGTTCAAATTGCCAATGAATTCAATCTTAGTGAAGTGCCTAAGGGTCAGTTTATGGAAAGGGTTGTATTGGATGAGCATGATGCTATTTTTTCACATGTGGGTGTTCAAAATATTGGTGAGTCTTCTTCAAACATGGCTCAGTTTGTGGGATATTGCAGTAGGGAAGAGCACAGTGACCAAAATATTGGTGTTATTATCACCAATTATCAACATGTACCTATTATGGAAGAAGAGAAGCAAGTGGGTGTTCAAAATATTGGTGAGTCTTCTTGTAATATGGTTCAGTTTGCAGGATATTACGATAAGGAAGAGCATGGTGACCAAAATATTGGAGCTATTACCAACACTTCTCAGCCTATACCTGTTGTGGAAGAAGAACAACTTGATGGCATGATAGAAGAAGTACAAGATGAAAATGTCCAGCTAGTACCAATGGAGATTGAATTTCTATGAAATATATTAGCTCCTAGGTAGAAATATAAGGTTTTTTGGCTTTAAATGGTAATTGTGATCAAAAGTGCATAGAAAGTTCATCGGGATATTTAGGCCTAAATTTTTTGACCAGTTTGCAAGACTGGTTTGCAAAAAAGTCTGTAATAGTCAGTTCAAGACAATATGTCTTCTGAAAAAGAACATAGTATCTATTGTAAATTTTAAATATTATTATAAATATATATAGGAAATATGCCTTTTGTTGAAAAAAAAAATAGGTAACAACCTATTTCAGGTTCTTCAAAATCTTTGTTTCCTCTAAATTCTTAGTAATAATGCAGTCACAAAGCTTAACAATGTCAACAATATCACTTTTGGGAACCTCGACAGGCTTCTTCACATGACTATGTGTACAAATACTTGGTCCAACAACAACCACAACAACCTTTTTACCCTTTCTCACACCATCATCACTAGTAGCATCATCCTTGACCTTGTCATTCCCCTCTTTATTAGTCCACTTTTTCATTTTATCATTGAGAATGATAAGGCCCGAAGCATTGTTTTGGAGGGAGGCCTCATTGATCTTGACCAACTTACCAAGACCATCATAAACCTTAACTATTTTTTCCTCTAGAAAAAAAATCTATGATGGGAAAGGTTGTTGATGTCACTTCTTGCATCATTTAATCTTTTATTTATCAAATTCGGTGGGTCTTAGAGCTATATGTGATAAGGATGTTTCCACAAATTGGGGATTTTTACACTATAAATAGTGACTTTTGGTTTCAATCTGACTCCTTCAGGAGCTTTCAAGAGCTTTTAGGAGCTCTCGAGCTCTCTCAAGAGTGGAACTTAACAACTAGTTTCCAACTAATTCCAAGGACTTAATCCAACTTGTTTCTTAACTAATGCTTATTCAAACTCAAATAACTTAGTTCAGACTTCACCTAACTTATTTGTAATTGATTCATGGAAGAATTAAGCTAAAACCAAATTCACTCTTAATCTAAAATTCAGAATTAAAATTTACTTGAAAAGAGAATCTATTTACATTTGCAAAAGAGAATATATTTACGTTCGCAATAAAATAAAGATTAATATAGAAAACAGTAACACTAAATTCCATGAATGAATTCCAAACAAGCTTTAGTTTTATCTTCCCATAAGTCATCGCTATCTCTTCCATTAAAACCACATGCATTTGAAAATAACTATTAAATCTAATTCCTATGAACAACAATTAAATCTTCAGTAAATAAATGAATATTAATCTATAGTAAAGCGTAATGAACTACCTTGAGAACACAATGAACTTAATCTAAGAGTATAAATAATTGCAGTCGCTAACAATGATTAAACAAAGATCAACATTCCTAATTTTCTAATTGATATAAATCAAATAGAAATTAACTGAATCAAAGAACATAACACAAGTTCACCTCCTTTAGTTGAGCGGGCCCTACTCTTCCTTTGGTGGGACCTTAAACACTGAGATTCAAATTAACTCCTTATTTTCATTCTAATTGGCCAAAATAGGCAAGTAGAACAAAAGTGTGTATTACAAACATTACAATGCTTAAGCAAAAGATTATCTAACTATGGACTAAATCTAAGGATGGATATCTATAGGAATATCCACTTATTTGAATTCAAAAGTATGGTTCTTGCTGCTAAGATACAAAGTGGAAAAACTAAAACTAAACAAAACTGAAAGATCATAAAGAAATCTGCCACCTAATAGCTAAACAGGAAGTTTCCAAACTGACTAAAGAAGTCAATTCAGAATTGATGAATCAAGATCTAGCTAGAGTGATCAAGAGCATGATAGATTCCAAGTTTGTTAAACAAAGAGTTTAACAAGTCCACCTCATGAAGTAAGCATTTAATCAATTGAACAAAATCCTCAAAGATAGGATGCTATTATGATAGCAAAGATTTTAAATTGCATAATCATTCCATCATTAACATCATTAAAAAGCAACACATTTAATGCAAAATATCATTTCTAATATATCCTCAAATTAGTTAAATATAAGATAAAACAAGCAAACATATAAGTATATAATCTACTGCCAACATAGTTAATTAATAGCATAATAAAGTCTTTGTAAGCATAAAATGATCAATTAAAGTGTCTTTTTGAGAAATCATCAATCCATTGTTCATGCTCATCTTTGAGAGTAGTCACATCCTTGGAAACAGTTCAAAGAATCTCCAACATCTCCTCCTCCTGATTAGTGCCCCCCTTCTCAATTGAATTCTTCTCATTTATATTTTGTAGAGAATAGATATTTATGCTAAGTTGATTGAATTCCATAAAAAACCATTTTAAATTTTTGAAGTAATTAACAGGACCCACTTTGTCCAAGCCCATGATATCTTGAATTTCCTCTCTATTGCTATTGAAGATGTTCAAATATTTAGAAAATTCAGGCATTGGGGTTTTCCTAATTTTCCACTTGATCCTCCATAGTCTCTTTAGCTTTGACGGTACAATTATCCTACCCCTACATATCCATTAGCTTAATGGGTTTGAAACCTTCCTTTTCAACATTAGTCAATTAGTTCTTACCATCTAACTTACCTTCACCAAAATCATTTTAGGAGTCATCTTATTCGTCTTGGAAGCCAAATACTTAACCTTGCCACTAACTTTCACCAATTTTTTCTATATGTAATAGACAAAGGAACTTCCTCACCATCCTCATCGGCTTCCTTATCAAACAACTCCACCTTCTCAAAACCATTGCCACTCTATTTCACAGGGTTCTTTCTTGTCCTAGTAGATATAGGCACTTCCTCACCACCTTCACTAGCCCCCTTATCTTTCTTTCTCTTCTTAGTAGCAGGGGGTGGTCTCCTCCTCATTATTACTAGTATGGAATCCCCTCGACCAAGATGACTGGGGTTTTTATTAAGGGGATTCTTAGATTTCTATAGCTCTAGTGGGGGGCTCCAAAAACACGTCCATTGAGGGTCCAACATTATCCTCTTCAACCCAATTAGCATCCTCAACATCATCACTGATGTCATACCTAGAATCAACAGCCTTTCCACAACTGGTCTTCAAAATCCTCTTGAGTTCAGGAGGAACAAAAATAGACTTTGCATATTCCATGATTAACATTATCAATCCTTCATGGAGGATTGGAGCTCTAGGGTTTTTTATATGCTCTTTTATACCATTCTCCAATGAAGATAGTAAATAAAATGGAAAAGAGATTCTCTTCTTGTGCCTGAAATAGTTAAGAAGCATAAAGTGCTACCCAAACAAAGAGGTAAACCATCCTCAAGGGTAAAATACCTCATAATAGCTTCAACCATCTCAACCCAGATGGCCTTCATAGAATTTCTAGCATAACCACTGCAAGATTTTCTCACCAATTTAACCCTCTCATTATCTTTAAAAAAGGAATTAAGAGTAGAACCTAATTTTTTTTTATCCCTATAAAACTTCCTACCATCAATGTCCAGACCATAAATCATACCTATAAACTCTTCAGAAATGTCAAACTTGACTCCCTTCATGGCCATAACCCTATTCTTCCAACCTACCACAAACACATTGGAGACCTCTGGATCATACCCATGAAGGCGTTCAATGTAGAGAGAGACACCTCCTTTTGTAAGAATTTTCCATACCCTTTCATTGCCTTTAATGTCATCACAGGAAACAGACTTGACTTGACTCCTTTCACCCCCCATATTGTCAAAATAACAAAGTTCAAAGGGAGCTAAAATGAACCAACTCAAATGAGAATCCAAAAGAATAACCAAAGAGATAGCTAAAATACATGGCCAAAAATGGAAGGAAATGACCCAAGAAGCACCCACAATCCATATAAACTACATCTTGACATGAAAAATAATAAACATTATCTAGAACAACCACATGAACTTAATCCTACCATAGTCCTTGGGAATCATGAAGTTGACATCAAAGAAAGGATGCCAACCAAATATCCAAAAGTTAACCATCATTAAAAGGATATTGAATTTCATGGGAAATTATGTTTTTAACGTCAAAGGGGAGAAAATAAAAATACCCCCATTCACTAGGAAAACCCAACACCCCTAGGTTAGCAAAGTGGTCGGAAAACCTATTACCCTCATGGTAGACATGAGAAATAAAGCATGCATCAAAGGAATTAAGGATGGAAATGGAATCCCTTATAATATTCTCAATAGACCAACTAGAAGGTTGTAATTCTTTGAGGTAGTTTATGATATTAAGAGAGTCTCCCTCAAGTCACACTCTTTTAAAAACTTTTATCTATCACTACCCTTTTAAAAATATTTTATTTTGAAACATTGAATGGTAGGAAGGTACAAAAGGAACATGAGAAGAATTGTATTTGAGTGCATTTGATGTCATAAATTTTAATTCAATTTTTTTCGCATGAGCATTATGCACAATTTTTTCAATTAAAATACACACTTTTATAAATAGGTAAAATAATCCCTTAAGAAAAATAATTTATATCTCATCATCAATAATTTGGTGTTCCATCTTAGCACACGAGATCTAAAAACTAGTGAAATAATCATGAATACACTCAAGTTAATCCTATAATCACTCAATTTTTTTGGATAAATATTTTTCTCATCTCAAAAAAGTGTGAATGGACTCATAATGAAGAGACAAGATTCATCTCTAACATATTCTATCAAATAACATAGAATAATTTGGTCAATAACTATCATTACACAAATCAAAACATGCATTTGTATAATATCTCAAATGAGTATTTGGATTACCTTGTCCATTATACATCTCAATCCATGTTGCCACAAAATTGGATAGTAAGGGATAAAAACTTATTGGTGAGAAAATGATAAATAATTGATGGAATATAAAGAGGTCCAATAATGTGGAAATTCTATGGAATCTATGTCATATAAGGAAGTAAGTTGATACTATTAGGAAGAAGGTGATAAGTGGTAGGAATGCTAGAATGAAAAGAGGAATATATGGAACTAGTAGGATATGATAAATTTATGTGACTGTTAGGGTGAATATGAATATTATGTGTAACACTATTGGGATGAGGGGTAGTCATGGAACTAAAGAGAGAAAATTAAGTAGTGGATAACACAATAGAGAGATAGTATATGAAAAATAGAAATTAGGAAGGGTGGCTATGGAAGAAAAAGGCTAGATTGGAGGGGGGAAGATAAATCATACAAAAAAATTTAAGAGATAAGTTTAGCATGAATACCTTGAGTAATTTCTAACAGTATACCTTATCAATCAATAACAATGAAGAGCATCCACTAGATGAGTGGGACTAGTAATACTAGTTGAATTGACAAGCTCACTAGAAAGCAATATGTTGTACAGATGGTTCCTGTTGCACTAAAAGATCAACCTGTTAATTCCCGATGCAACCACCAAAGTTAATGAATCCACATGAGGCAGTTAATCCATCTCACAAACTTGAGCACTGTGTTGCACAACACTAGGATACCAAGGGCACACACATTGCAAAGACAGTTTCAACAAAAGATCAACCCTCTAATTCTTGATACAACCACCAAAGTAATGAATCCACGAGAGGCGGTTAAGCCATGTCACGAACCCGAGTGTTTTTTTGCACAACACACGGAGACCAAGGACACACACCTTGCAACACAATATTATGCACTAATAGTGATTTCTTACTATCCATTTGTTACATGTTTTCCTCATCATTAAAGACTTATTATTCATTATAAGTATTATCCATTAGTGCATAAACGATTTCACTTTCATCTTGACTCTTATTCATTATAGTATTTAAAAAAAACACTTTTTAATGGAAGAGTGAAATGATAATGAGACTACATACATTCAATACACAAACCATAAATAGGATGACATAAGGCTAGGATCATATATAAAAGTTAAAATTAAACCTTAAATATCAAGATATAAAATTAAAATTAAAAATTAAAACTAAACCCTAAATACCAAGATCTAAGGGGGTCTAGGATTAGATGGCTTCACTGGAAAACTAAAGGAAATAAAAATAGCCTTTTAAAGAAGCTAATAAATTAAACAATAAATTATCAATAAACACCCTAGATTAAGGATTTGAGATATATAACTAGTATATAAAAATACTTTTTGAATTTTAAAAAGGAATTAGGAGTTGGCTTCATTAGTAACTTTTAGAATTTCTATTAAAGACTATGATTTATGATATAAACCTCTACTTCATCATCAAATTTGTTACTAATAAGCTATGGTAGATATTAGTTAAATATTTTATTCTCTATTATGCCTAAAATTTATGCATACATGACTGATATCAACACCTTAGAATTTAAATTGTCTTGGAAATTCAAACCATGTTAAATGAACCACAATTTTTTAGATGCCGAGTATATGTTTGCCTTTTTTCTTGGAAACTATATTTAAAGATCAGGTTTTATCCAAAACCTTTATGATTTTACTAAGCAATGATATTTTACTTATGTCAAACCTTCATATCCAAATAAAAAGTTTGAATAAAAATTGAAGGCATATCAAGCAACCATGCAATATGCCTAGTTTATCTCCAATGGTGTTGATTTTGATGTAATATACTAATGTGATGTGATGATCTTAGATCATATGGATGGGTATTTATTGTTTCATATACCTAAAACTAAATCAATATTTTTTACAAAAAATTATAACTGTTACCAAATTTTTGCATCGGCTCAATTGGTGAAGTCGGCTGAATGTTGTTTATCATAAGGTGGAATTGCACTTAATTTCAAATATTGTTTCGCATTTTTATCATTATTCATTGAGTAACAGTTATACATTTTGAAGAAGAAAAAGAGTTTTCGGAATGTCATTCAGATGTTCCAGAAATGATAGAGATACAAAATTGGGCAAATAAGTAGGATAGCATTTGAAATGCTTTCATTTATTTCATAAAAACTCATATTTTACAAGGCTTCATTTGATTTCAATAATCAGAATGATATTACAACATTGCATGTAAATGCATTTTTCTTTTCAAAAGAAAAGCAAGAATTGAAATCAAAGATCCACACAAGCCGTGGATGTGACTATTACAATACATTTCTAATAGCACATTGCACTACTGAAGATAGAGAAAATAAAACATATAAGCGACAACATAATTATCATTGCCTAATTATCGATGTTTGATGCTGAATGATGCACCTTTGTCTTCTTGAGCTCCATCAACCTGTAAGAGGAAAAGAGAGGTGTCAGTGGCTCCGATTATGAAGAAACCTATATGAGGCACCCACAATAGTACAACCTACTATTAACTGTGCATTGAAACAATCAGTCAAGTGCAGTACAGAAGAAATCAGCTGAGGAGAAATAACAATATCATGATCACCATGTTCTATTTTTATGCTAACATTGTTTGTGTCCATGTGCAGGTATAGGTAAAATCATGAAGCTGATCATTATTCGAAGACCAAGCATGTGGAGGAAAACGGGCTCCCACAAGGGTAGAGCTCGGCATGCTGCCCTATTTATTAATGGGCTGATTTACACAAACATTATCATGTTCATCAAGAGAAGTGAAATACAACGGAAAGAGTAAAAACAAAGTTATTCATCAAGCAACTAAATCAACTGTACATTCATAACGACCAGGTTATACTTTATGAAGGCTACAGGTGAACAATGAATTTAGTTCACTTAAGGAATTCAACTGAGTACATTTACATCGGAGAGCATATTTTCAAGATTGTTTGTTAAGAGAAACATAAAAATGCATGAAGAGTACCATGTTGCAACTGAGTATGAAATATAGATCAGACACTCAAGTGATTAATAAACTATCAATTTCAGCTTGACTGGCAATGCAGTGTATTCAAATGACAAATGGTAACCAGTTCTAGTTGACCGATAAGCAAATACAGCTTTAAAAAAAAAATTGTCGGGTGGTTCGTGGTGTTGCAATGTTTCAAGTTAAAATCTCTACAAAGTGCAAATACAGAAAGCAATAGCAATGTTGCTATATGGTAAAAGTTGAGAAATTTAGAAGAGAGGTTTTCTGTGTGCCAATATTTAGATGATATAGTATCTAAGTATGGAAAACTATTTAGTGAAAAGCTACAGTAAGGACAACCAGTTCATTTTGGATGTGATGGAGCTTCAAACCGGATCATGTATCAGAGGTTAGTGGAGGACAACAATCGAATATGATATGCATTCAAATTGTTTTAGTGAGTCACAGGTGTCAAGCAAGGCACACATGAACAGAATTGTCAAAATCAGACTATGGAAGCATGAGAGTTCAACATGGCATGCCAATGATGCCTAAAGTATAAACAGTCACAAGAGGAATCTTTTAAAATAAGATGTGTATAGTATTATAATGTTTCAATCTAAATCTGTTCGAGGTAGAAGACAAAAGTTGCTATGTTAAGATTAAGGAAAGTCAAAAGACACTGTTGTGCGTACAAAATGCAAGCATGGAGATCCTTCTCTTCACAATGGACAAATACAGAAGCATGCTCAAGGTATTGCACTATTTTGCCAAGATTTTAAATACCTAGAGAACATTTTCAGAATGTGCATTTGATGTATTTAAAAGGTAGTCTGCAGTTCCATGACAAAGACAAATTTGTGACAAGAGGAATCAGATGATTTTATCAAAAGGAAAAAATTATAAATCAAGCTTAGGTTTTATACAACTGTTAAGGAGAGCTACAAAAATGCCGAAACAAATACCGAGTAATATGAGTCAATGAATTAACTACAGAGAAACATATAGATTCTTATTATTCTCACCATGAGTTGTCATTTTTGAAGTGATGCAATGAGGATGCTTCCTTTTCATGAAGTGTGGAATGCCAAGCAGATAAAATGAATATACGGGCATTCAAGTTATTCTTTTGTTTCAAGGGTCTGAAATAAGCCAATGGTTCATTTGGGTTGAGCCCATATGAATAGATCATATAAATAGAATTTGCAGTTTTGAGTCTCAAATATCCATTTCTAGGGTTTCATTTAAAGTGCAAGAATTGCAATAATGGAGTTAATCCCATGTGGATTTTTTACATAAAGCAGCAGTAGAATACAAAAATGCATTTTTTCTGTGACTGAATCAAGCTTCAGAGGAAAAGAAAATATAGTTTTCTTTAGAGTTTTCAAATACCCACATTCAGTTTCATTTTAAAATATGGAAAATTCAATTATAGTGATAGCCCATGAGAGGAGACAACAATAAAATGCGAAGATGCAGGTTTCCTAAGTTGGGTCAAGCAACAAAAGGAAGAAAAGACAGCTTTATTCAAATTTCCATGATACCCACAAGCGGGGATGCTCTCAAATATACATAAAGAAGAGTTTGATGTTCTGGGTCAAGCCCAAAACCCAAGAGAATACTTTCTACAATGTACATCTGGTGCGGCCTGAACATGGCCAAAATTCATAAACAAAGAAGAAACCCTCTAAGTCTCCGGAGAGAAAATGTTAGCAAAGGAAGTTACCAGTCCAGATCTATGGAAAAGCACCCTAGCCGTGGCCAAGAGTTCCAGAAAGCTTCCAAATGCCAATGGTCGAGCTTTCAATGAAGGTCGAGCTCACACAACAATTTGAGTTGCCAACACAAAAAATTCAAGAAAAATGTATTAGAGGCTATGTATAGCTGCAACCTCAAGACCAGAAGAACAAAATATGAGGCCATAGAAACTATGAAGCTATGTGCAGATGGCTTACCCTTGTGCTTGGACCAAAAGAACAAAACCCACAAGGTGAGCTTCCTCTTAGAGCTTTTGAGATGAACACAAGATTACAGCAGGTCGGCCAAGCTTAACAATGCACAGAAGGTGCAAGGAGAGATCAGGGATAAATGTGATAATCCACGGCCTTGGGGTCTTTTGATATTCAGAATGAAGTGAAAAAAGGCTATTATATTGTGAAGCAAATCTTACCCACTAGAGATTTAGCTATCTAAAGAAGCGTGATGAAGTTCTCAAGGCACACGAGTACTAGTCCAAGCTCAACTGTCATGGCAGCATGCTCTCAGACAGAGCTCTTTTCCTTCAAGTTGGAAAGTGCGAAATGAGTGATCATTAGGGTTTGACTTCATTTTGATCAAAACCCTAATTCGACCTTATGATGATCCACAATATTTGATTAGAACACATGTTGAATTTCAAATGGAGGCTGAACCTTTGCATTATGATTTATTAAAATCTAAGTCTAAATGTATATGAGGGGGCCGAATTTTCTTTGTTAGGTCGAAGGTTAAGTCTTTAAGACTTATTCTTTCCTTAGTGGATTATGAATACTTGGATATAGAAAATCAATTAAGGGTGAATTGTGAATACCTTATGATTTAGGGTCAATTATATTTTAGGGTTCTGATTTTAATTGATTTTAGAGAAATCAATGGCGGATTTTTGATAAGGTGAGAAGAGATAATTATGTGTTTTATTTTTATGATTTTGTGAGAAAATCAAAATATTGTAATGGAGCGATAAGGAGCTTTTCTTTTTTTTGCAAAATATTTTTAATCTTTAATTGCAAAAAATAGATAAATTGTGCAAATCTGCAATCCTGTAAAGCAGAATCATGAAACAATCTTTTATAAATTATTTTATGTTTTCTTGCTATTTTTTAGCAAATTTTTGTTGACTTTTCCTCTTGGTCGGATTTCAGACCTATCTTGGAGAGATAAGATGTTTTTTGAGCTTTTAAAAAAAGATTAGCCTATTTTTAGAGGCTTGACAGTGTGATCATAAAAGCAGTATGCTTTTTCTGCTTTTAGGCATTTTTTGAGATAGTTTGAAGGCCTTTTCCTGGAGCTTTTTTCTGAGCTCAGATTAGGGTTTCTTGAGAGTTATTCCTTTCAAAAGACTTAGTCTTTTTAGCTCTCCTCTCTTAGTTCAGATGGGAGTTTTTCTTGCTCATACACATTTTGGAGCTTGTAAACCTTTTTGGTACTCAGTTTCAAATTCAAGCAAAGACTCTTTCAGTTTTAATGGAACAAAAAATTTCTCCTTCTTATCGTTTGTCTCAAATTTTGTAATGGCAATCTGATGTATTTGTGTTTTCAAATCAGAATCCTTTTATGTCTTGTTGTTATAGGTTGTGTTTCAGAATTACATGTTTCAGGTTGCATGTTGTATTTTTTTTCCAGATCTTCATGCAAATCATTGATGGGATATGTGCCAATGAGATTGTGAGAATTACTGTAATACAAAAGCTGTTATGAGTGGTTAAGTCTGAATTTTCATAAGTTTGGTGAATCATCTGTTAGTCATAGGCTTTATTTTCAAGTTATCTTTTATCCCTTTCCTCAGAGGTTGTTTTAGAATAGGGTTCATCATTCAAAGAACCAGCTCACTCCGAAGATTCCTCTTTCGTTCAGATCACCCACATCTGAAAGAGGTTTCCATGTTTCAGTAGGTTGCTGAATATTACATTCAGCAGGGTGCAAATCTATTAACAACAATAAGAAACAAATTAACACATTTTATATTCAAGTCGACAAGTAATGGCTAGTAGGAATGGAATCAACCTATGCCCAAATTCAAATTTGAATTGAAAGTTTAGGGGTCATTTTTATGCCCACACATTTGACCTAAGAAAAGGAATAGGTAAACTAAAGACCATGAGTATTCCTAGGGGATATGTAAAGGTATGATTAGGTTAGGTTTAGGTTAATTATCATTTTTTATGTTGAAACATGTCACTTGCATACTAAAAATTGTATTAGGAGTTCAACTTGATAAAAAATAAGTCCAAATAAAAAAGAAAAATGTAAGGTATGCAATTTTCAGCTTTACAATAGTATATTTATTTTGAAACCTTATGATGTATTTTTTACATTTTAAAATAATTATATTTATTTTTTACTATTATATAGATAAAAGCATCATATCAATTTTAATCTTTCCACAATTTTTTTATATAATTTATCATATTTTTTATTTCATAAAGTATTAATTAATCATCATACATTATTTATTACTATTATAAAATATTTAATTATGTTAAAAATTATTTATTTAAAATCATAATATTTTACTTATTAATTTTGATGTAAAATTTTATGTTATTTTATAAAGACTTTTTTCATATAATTTAAGTGAGTGATTACAACCACTTTCTTAAAAATATTTTCTAGCTAAAATAATATTGTAGATGGAAAATTTCCATGCTTACCATTCTTCCACCAGTTTTACATTGACCTTAACCTTCTCTAAGTTAAATGTGTTGTTTAGCTATGTAATTCAACATATTTTTCATATAAGTTGAGAAAATTTAGTTGATTCCTCAATATTTAACCATTTCATCCTAATTGGTCTTCAACCTATCTAATTTTCTATCCTAGACAAATTTATATCTACAATCACATCTCTTTATGTAAACTAGTATGTCAATCCTTCTGGGTGATTCCTTCCTGAAATTGGATTGTTGTTCATCAACTTGCATGCCAAACTATTTTTATATTAGTGCCTAAGATGACATATTAAAAGAAAAGTCTTAATATACTAGTTTACATCTCCTCATTGGAAAAAATCATATTATTTGAGACCATATCAAATCATCTAGATCAATTTGTATTTGCATCAATAAAAACTACAATACACATCTTGTAGTTTACATGGCTTCCATACTTTTGACTCTTGTGAAAAACAAAAAAAATAGGTTTGTTTAAGGATTTATCAAGTTCAACACTTGAATCCTATCCTAACAAACCCCTAAAGATGTTCATTGACACTATCTGATGCAAAAATAAATTTCAAAGTAGAAGCATGAACTTCAGATGTGTAACGCCCCACCAAAGAAAACCAAAGGACAACACACCAATACTACAATAATGGCATTTTTTTAAAATTTTAATATTATAATATAACTATAATTATTTACAAATTTATTTATCAAATCATGCTCTAATTTTTATTTTCATTTAATAATCAACTTATCTTAAAAATGTTTAATTTATTATCTTCAGCTTTAAACTATGATTATATATTTTATATTTACTTATCACAAATACCATATTAATTTAATAATTTTATTTAATACAACAAATACCCAAGGCATCAATCAAACAATTTTAAATTAGATAAAACAAGTACCAAACCCTACCAGATCACAAGACAAGTTTGAAAGCAAGACCACAAATAATACTAGCAAGGTGAATCATGGAGGGGCACTACATCCTCCCCCCTAAGATTCGACTTATTCCTGGAAGTCACAAGGTTAGAATAAAATATACACACATTAATTCTAAAATTTTCCAAATAATACCATGTTCACCTTTCCTTTAACGTAAATACAAGAAACATCAAATAATCAAGTAAACCGAATGTCAAACAATTACCTAACCACCAACCAGGGTAAAAAGCAGAACTTCAAATGACATGGATTGACTACAGAACTAAAAATTATGTATTGACCTAGATACTCATCCTCTTCGAGGATGATGGATAGAGTAGGGGATCTTATGTTATCTCCGAACAACTACTCCATTGGGTTTGAGGCATGCTCAAACCTGCTAATTTAGGTGGAGTCGATGCTTGGTACTTGCAACCTGCAATAGACAAAACAGTCGAACATATATATAATATCATACAATCAAGCACAACGTGAAAGGAATTCATAGTGTAGCAGGGTACTCACGAATGATTAATGTGACACTGTCCCTTTCACCAAGACACATCTGAAAACAACACTTAGTAATCAAATCAACTCATAAAATATCTACTACATATCAATCAAAATGGGATCAATCACATGATAATCACATATTGTTGATGATAGGGTTAGTCCTCATAATAAATTAGATCTCCATAGTACCTAAAGCACTCAAAATTTGTACATATTAGCATTAACACCCATCGGTTTCTTTCAAAGCTTTACACCCTTTTAACCCTAATGAGAATAATTTCTCCTATAAAAGTATTCAATTTCAAATGCATTACCATATCATTTTCTTTACCCTTAAATTACAATTCCTCTTTCGATACATTGTTAAGCAATTGATACATCAGAATGCCACACTTTCACAAAACACGCCATATTTATGCACTCAAAGCACACATTTTTCATTAAATTTTCCTCATTCACAGACAGGATATTCCACTTTATTCATTAGACAACGCTAAATCTCATAACATATTCAACAAAAAATCATGATTTTACACCTTCTTAGAAGCATTGAAAACACAATTTACCACTTTATAAGCACTATATTCACAATTTAACACACATTCTTCACTTTAACACACAAATTCACATGACAAAGCTACATAAGGGTTCATAATGCATCCCTGATAGAAAGAATATCGGTGCATTGCACACTACATCGAGGGTCCTATCCTTTTCACCGATTTTCTGCACCATTGTACAACATCACCAAGGGACAAGTCTCGGGTTGCTAAGCGAAGACAACAAAATGGAGAAAATAGAAGCTCAATAGTCTAAGTGCTAGGACAACATAATGGGTTCATATGTATCTAGAGTGTCCAGTGTATGAACCTAGGCTTTGATACCAAGTGTAATGCCCTACCAAAGAACCTCAGAGGACAACACACCAATACTACAATAATGAATTTTTTTTTTAATAATATTATACTATAACTATAATTATTAACAAATTTATTTATCAAATCATGCTCTAATTTTTATTTTCATTTAATAATCAACTCGTCTTATAAATATTTTATTTATTATCTTTACCTTTAAACTATGATTATATATTTTATATTTACTTATCACAAATACCATATTAATTTAATAATTTTATTTAATACAACAAATACCGAAGGCATCAATCAAACAATTTTAAATCAGATAAATCAAATACCAAACCCTGTTAGATCACAAGACAAGGTCGAAAGCAAGACCACAGACAATACTGACAAGGTGAATCATGGAGGGGAACTACAAAATGTGTATAACAATATTAGACAAAACTACAATAAGAAAGACATAATCATGCTAGAGTAAGATAAATCTATTGGAGGGGTTACACTCCATATTTGATACTCAAATTATACAATTAGTTGTCAAACACTTCTATAGCCTCATCAACTACATTGACATCAACATCCTAAA
This sequence comes from Sequoia sempervirens, assembly GCA_007258455.2. Classification (NCBI taxonomy): domain Eukaryota; kingdom Viridiplantae; phylum Streptophyta; class Pinopsida; order Cupressales; family Cupressaceae; genus Sequoia; species Sequoia sempervirens. The sequence goes on along the minus strand of VDFB02018296.1, from coordinate 3,979,785 downwards.
AGAGCTAAGTGATCTTAACCCTCATATTAAGAATTATTAGTCTTTTCTCATTGTAGTTATTTAGGTTTAATTATCATTTTGATTACTTATTTATTTTAAAACAAAGGGGTAAAAACTTTATTAGAAATCAGAAAAGAGCATTACAATAATAACCACGGGACCCAGTCCCAGAAAACAAGGCGAAAACCCCACAACATAAAACAAAATCAACTATCCCCATGTATCCTCCTATCCTCTTCCAAGAACCGGTCTAAATCCAGATGCAGCTCAGGGTTAACTTGATCCCAATCCTCAACCTTCCAACCACTATCTTGCTCAGAGGCCCATTTGGCCAAGCAGTCAGCAGCACGATTCCACTCCCTTGGGATGTGAACAAAGGATGCCTCCTCCATCCGAGAACTAACTTGAAGAATCCGTTGAACCACCGAAGCCAACTGCCAATTTATATCAGATATCTTTCGCTCATTCAAGAGATTAATCAAAATCTGTGAATCAGCTTCACATATAACCTTTCTCCATCCCAAAGCAAGGGCCCTCTCCATAGCATGAAGAATTGCTAGACCCTCCATGAAGTTAACAGTCTTCACCCCCTCATGTATAGAGAATAGAAAAATCACCGAACCAGCTGAGTCCCTGCCAACCCCACCAATTCCAGCAGGCCCAGGATTTCCCCTAGAAGAACCATCAGTATTGATCTTTAAAAATCCATTGGGAGGAGGTAACCACCTTCCAACCCGTTGGACCCTCTTTTTCCCATGCCTACAGTTCCTAGAACTGACAAAAGATGAATGAATTTCTTGAAGACCTAGTCTGGCCACCAACTCAGCATCACCTCTCTCCAAGGGGAAAACCACATCACAATTAGCTAAAACAGACTCCTGCACCATTCCAAGCATACGCATCCAAACTTGCCGACCCACCAACTTCTGATCACGAAAAATTCTGCGGTTCCGCTCCAACCAAATCTGCCAAAGCAGAAAGGTAGGGCCCACGAACCAAACTTCCTGCAAAAAGGAAGCCATAGAAGGAGGTCTTCCCATACTATCCCAGAATTCAACCAAAGAGCATGCATGAATACAGGGAAGCTTCCACACCTCCCACCACCAATTCCAAAGATGCACAACAAAGGGGCACCGAAAGAACAAATGTGAAGAATCCTCTTCCGCTCCCCCACACAAAACACAAATTGAAGGTCCTTGAAATCCCCGTTTACGAATGTTATCCCAGGTCAAGCACCTATTCCAAGCCAAAGTCCAAACAAAGCAGTTGCATTTAGGCCACGAGAGTTTATTCCACACCCTTTTCCACCAATGAACCTCTGCCCCAGTTAGCTTCTGAGCCAATAACACCTGATAACCAGAAGCAACAGAGTAAACCCCCTTAGGATTATGGGTCCAAGCAAGAATATCTTCTTCCAGAAGAGAACTACAACTCCTACTATGAAGAATCTTGTGAAGCTCAGCACTTTCTTCCGCAAGTCCCAAATCTGGCCACTCTGCGGGATCCTTCCAATGAGCTACCTCCAACTGACCAAAAGAAGCAACAGACTTGAAGTCACTCACCCTAGCCCAGCCAGCCTCGAGAAATCTTTGGCACAAAGGAAGTAGATTGGGGAACTGAGAAGTAAGTGGAGGGAATCCATCCCAAGAATCCGACCAGAAGAGAGCCTCAGTTCCTCGTCTACAGATCCAAAATAAACCTTCCTTAATAAGCTTTGCACCCTTCTGAAGAGTATTCCAAATCACTGAACCTTTCCCCTCAAGAGGGTAACGAGGAAGATCCTGCCGTGGAATCCCCGGGAAATACTTATGAGATAATATCCTGGCCCACGGCTGATCCTGTTCCACACACCATCTCCAAAATAGCTTAGCAGCCACAGCCACTCCAGATAACGCAGACTGTCGAAGACCAAGACCACCAAATTGCTTTGGGCTGCACACAACATCCCACCTAACCAGGCTCCACTTGGAAGAAGCCAAACTTCCCGCCCATAAGAACTGCCTTTCAAGAGAATCCAACTCCCTCAGAAAACCCATCGGAGCCACCTGAAGCATACATCTGTAGGTAGGGAGAGCCTGCACCACCGACTTGAGAAGCTGAACCCGCCCCGCAAAAGACAACCATCTGTGGGTCCAATGATTAACTTTTGCACGGAGCTTATCAATAATATTCTGCCAAGAACCCTTGGGAAGATGGCGAACAGAAATTGGGAAACCCAGATAAGTCAAAGGGAGAACCCCTATCTGAAACCTTAAGATATTAGCAATTCTTCTCTGTATGGGGCTCGGCGTGTTGAAGAAGAATATGGAAGACTTCTCCTCATTAATCAATTGTCCTGAAGCAACAAGATATATGTCCAACACCTGCCTCAAGTTAGTAGCTTCCCTAACAGTAGCCATCCCCATCAGGGCAGTATCATCAACAAACTGCAAATGAGATTGCGGAGGCAAGTCTCCACCCCATCGCCAACCTTGAATGATGCCAAGCTCCACCCTTCTTTTCAACAAACGACCAAGGCCTTCCACAAGAAGCAGAAAAAGATACGGAGAAAGAGGATCCCCTTGGCGCAAACCCCTAGAGGCACCAAAAAGTTCAGAATGATCTCCATTTATCAAAACTGAGAAGGAAACAGACGTGACACAGCTCATGACCCATTGGATCCACTCCTCACCAAAACCAAAAGCAACAAGGATCTTCTGCAAAAAAGACCATCTAACCCTGTCATAAGCCTTAGCCATATCCAGCTTAATGAACATAGCCTTCTCATGGGAGTTGTCCATGGAGTGGATGGTCTCCGTAGCAATGACAACCCCATCAAGAATCTGCCGACCTGCCACAAATCCACTCTGTTCCTCCGAAATCAACACTTTAAGCCACTTCTTCAGTCTCTCAGCCAATAACTTTGAGATGATTTTATAAGCCACATTGCAAAGAGAGATAGGCCGGAACTGAGATAACCTATCAGCCCCTTCACACTTGGGTATGAGAGCAAGGAAGGTGGAGTTCAGAGCACGAAGCATCTGTTTATTCCTTTGGGACTCAAGGACAACAGCCAGAAGATCCAACTTTATGATATCCCAGAATTCCTGAAAAAATTCAATCGGGAAACCATCGGGACCAGGAGCTTTACCCTTCTTCATCTGAAACACAATCCCCTCCAGCTCATCAAGAGAGATATCTTTCATCAAATACTCATTCGCCTCCCTGGAGACCAACTGAGGAATACAAGAAAGAACCTGTGCTTCCTCAACAGAGCCCCCTTGTGAATCCTCCCTAAATAAAGTAGCAAAATACTGAGATGCCTCAGCAGAGATTTCTTGAAACGAGGCAAGACGTTCACCCCTATCATTCACCAGAAAAGGAATGGAATTACCATGCCTCCTATCCTTCACAGAATTGAAGAAGAAGGCGGTGTTTTTATCACCTTCCTGTAACCATTCAACCCGGGCCTTTTGCTTCCAATAGATTTCTTCCCGCAATTCAAATTCCTCAACCACTTTCAAAGTCTTAGCCTCCTCCCTTAGAAGATCCTCAGAGGCCCCATTCTCACGAATCAACCGCGTAATATTATTCAACTCCTCCTGTGCGGCAACCTTAGCATGAAAGATATTACCAAAACATCGCCGATTCCACCTTTTAAGCTGATATTTGACAAACTGAAGAAGCTTGGAGAATGTGTACATTGCCGTACCAAAAGTTGGTCTACCAATCCGCCACCACTCAGCCACATAATCATGAAGAGTGGGATCCCGTAACCACATAAGCTGGAACTTGAATGAGGGAGACCGAGGCCCCCGTGCAGAGATAATACTAAGCTTAATAGGCCAATGATCAGAACCTCTCCAATCAAGAATTTCAGATCGAGTGGACCATAAGTTTCCAACCCAATAACAGGAAACCAAGAAACGATCTAGCCTCTCAGCAACACAACTCTCACCAATTCTCCTATTATTCCAAGTGAAGCGACCATTACTAGGTAGAACATCAATAAGATTTAATTCAGAAATGCTATCTCTGAATAACAGAGCAGAAGGCTCCAACCTAGGAATTCCACCTCTTTTCTCAGACAATTCCACAATAGCATTAAAATCGCCAGCCATAACCCACGGATGGTAAGGAGCTAAGCTACGAACAAAACGAAGATGGGACCATAGAAGTTGTTTACCCAGAAACTCAACAGGAGCATACACATTAGAGAGGAGAATACACTCACCAGTCTCATACCAAGAGGCGACAAGGGATATAGAGGATCTAGAGGACATCCACCATAGGGGGAAAATCTTCCGAGGGTTCCAAAAGCAAGCCACCCCTCCAGAAGCACCAAGAGCCCCCACACACTGGCATTCACCATATTTCCACAGCTTAGGAGCCATGGCCAACATATTATCTACAGATAATTTAGTCTCCTGAAGAAAAAGAACATCCGGAGAATGATTCCTAACCAAATCACGAACAGCTTTTTGTCGAGGGCCACTGTTCAAGCCCCTTACATTCCATGAGAGAACAATCATTTCTGGGGGCATGAAAAATGTGAATCAAGAGTCTTGACTGACCCTGACTCCACCAAAGTTTCCCCAGTTAATTTAATCTTCTCCATATCCTTTTTCCTTCCTAGCTTGGAAGTCCTGTCACCAACCCCTTTCTTCAGTTCATTTTGCTGAATACCTAAACGAGAGGAGGCCAAAGAGCTCTTCCCCACATCCTTGCCACCTTTCAGGGGCAATGGGGAGCCACCTCCACCACTCTTTGAAGCTCCAATAGAAGATTCTTGTTCAGTTTGGACAATCAATTGTTGATCCGTATCCATCTGCCCAACCCCAATCTCCTGCACATCCTGCATGGCCTCCAATGGTGGCCCATCCTGTCCTGTACCCAAAGTTCCCTGATCCAAGTTCAGCAACCCCGGATTCACTTCCTCCTGGCTGAGATCATCCAGCACCTCAAACCTATTAAAAGTTTCATCATCTTGCCTCTCCCTCAAGGTCCGCTTCTGGCCCCGATTCCTATTGCGAGCCTTAACAGGGACATAACCATCATCTCCATTACCATCACCCGGAATAGGCTCCTTACCATTATCAGTCCTAGGAGGATTACGAGAAGGCTGAGAAGGTTGGGGCACCACAGGCTTAGCCCTAGGGCACCTACGCTGCAAGTGACCATATTCATGACAAAGACGACACCGAAAAGGTAGGGTTTCGTAATCTAGCTGTTGAACCCAAGTATATGATCCAGCACTCACTTCAACAGAATCTGGTAGTGGCTTGCTTAAATCAATTTCTACACAGATACGAGCAAAAGTCATTACCTTTTTATACTGCGTCTGTTGTGAAGACCCAATAGGTTTACCGAGCATTGAAGCCACCAAATGCAACACGTCATCCCGCCAACACTCAACTGGAAACCACGGCAACCGAACCCAAACTGGAATCCGACTCGGTATTGCCTCAGTCGGGTTGAAGCCAGCATGCCATGGCTTGATAAACAAACCCACCTGGTTATAAAAATAGGGGCCACCCTCGAAGACCTTATTCCGATCTGCCATGCAATCAAAAGAGACCATAAAAAAGTTGTTCGCAAGGAGCCTAATCTCCATCTCCCCCTCCGGCATCCAAGTCCGTTGAGCCCAGGATTCCAAAAAATGCAGCGAGACTCTCAAACCCATGAACTTGCAATAAAAAGAGTGCCTTGAATAGTATTCAATATCATCTGCAAGCATTTCCATCGGGATAATCAGCTTCGGTCGCTCTTTGCATCTTTCCAAACACCCATTAATCTTCGTAATTCGGGAACCATTAACCGATCCTAGATCATTCATCTCCATCTCTGAAGAAAACAGCGTATTATCAAAAACATTCACTCCATGCGCCGAAGGCTTCGAACCAAATGCTGAACGGAAATCCAATTTGGGGCTAACCCCAGATGTTTCCCCACCCGGCATAGCAAAAAACAAGATCCCCAGCAGGCATGCAAACCCCCAGGACACTTTAGCAAGAAATGGAAAAAAGAAAAGACCCCAAGGGCAGGATCAAAACCCTTCCACCCACAAGCCACCCAAACAGTAGCAAGAAGGCCTCCAGAAAAGAAAAAAAACCCCACCACCACAGCCCCGATAGCTTCAAAACCCCCCCTCACAACGCAGAAGCGAGCAACACACAGAGAACGAGCTAGGGCACGGTCGCCCTAACTCGGCTTGCAGAGCACGCAAACGCCATCCAATTGGAAAAAAATTTGATTACTTATTTATTAATCATAAAATGCCATCAAATTATTTATAAATAAATTAAGGTTTAATTATTTTCCCTACAAGTATAAATATAAATTTATTTGTTGAACGTATAAGTACTTTTTCTTAAGTACATAAGGAGATGGCATGGACTTTTACAATTCAAAATTTAAAGGGTATTCTATAATATTGAATCTTTGTTAGCATCTGCAATTAATTTATTTTTTTAAATACACGTTATAGGTGATTATTACATATTTACTATACTATGTACAATATTTTTTTATACTGACTAAAGTTGGGGAGACCACAACCATAGGACCTCATCCCCATCCCTAAAATAATTTGAACACATGTCAAGTACCTAAACTATGAAAACGTGTGGCTACATCACACTCACATGTGTCATCAAACTAAGGATATCAAATTATAGTATAAACTCATGGACATGCACTATTAGGTAATACTAAAATATAATAGATGCATAAAAATATTCAATCCCTACAAGTTTCTAATTTGATTTTTTCAAAATGTGTGTTTTAATAGAACATTAAAATTTACATTATATTAAATAATTCCACACATCAACCAATAAAAGATATCAGCCTCAAACTTAACTTATATTGTAAGAAATACTTAATTGTGGCTCGTGCATGATACTATACTACTCAACAACATAGCCACAAGTGCACAAGATGGTATTTCTCTTTACATAAGTAAACATTTTATGCCAAGTAAAATTACAAAGTGGTGTCACACTTTTATAAAGGAAATGGCCAACACCAATCCAACTTTTAAATTTGAATCACTAAAAACTGGCATATACGTTCTCAATTTTGAAATGATGTAAACTAATGAAATGTCTATTTTTAGTATATTTTATGTTTATATTTTTAAAAAAATTAAAAATATTATTTGAATATAGTTTTTTTTATAAATTGAAACTATAATTTAGTTGTTGATAAAATGTTGAAGAATGAAGTTACATGCGACGCTGAGCTTTTTATAGTAATTTTTTTTTCCATCCAATTTTCTGTGTATACTTGAAACTTTAGTCCATGGATATATATATTTTCCAATTTTGATAAATATATATTTTTAAATAAGTATTAAAATGTGTGTGTATTAAAACATAGTTGTTTCCATTTGACATCAACTATTATATTAAATATTTATCGAAAATAGAAAAAAAAATACTATCTTGATATGGATTCTTTTATCTAGTGCATCATATTTTTTTCTTTTTTTAATAATTTTTAGTATTTTCTTGACATGTTAATCAACCTCATATTTTTGTGCTAATAACATACTTTTAAAGTAATAAAATAAAATAAAATATAAATAATAATTAACTATATATATATATTTGAAAAGTACATTTATGGATATATATTTTTGGTAAATTGACCTCAAAGTGGTGTAACATATGCATTTAGCCAACAATTTTAATTGGAAAAGTTGTGGGCCTATCTAACTTATCTAGAATGAATCTTATTAGATCATATGTTTGACCAAAATTGATTTTTAATTAGAAATACTAAAATTCACTTGTGTTGATGTAGTGTAATAAAATTGTACCCTGTGGAAATTTCACCTACACTCTTGTATCCACTTTAGTGTCCACTCCCTTATTATTTGTGTAGGCTCATTTCATCCCTTGCATCAACCTTTTCCCCTCTTAAGATGCTCAAGATCCCTTTTCAGTAGCTACCCTTGCATGTTCGCTTTGCATCAAACCTTGTGTTTTCCTCATTCCCATCGTTCTTGAGTGTGACTTGTCTAGACACTAACCTACCACATAGACATCCATGTGTTGTGCTAGCATCCTATGACAACCAACATTTAAGTGACTATTTTTTAGTGTGTTGCCACTTGTCACCTACCTTTGTCAGTGGAAATGACTGGGGATGCCTTGCAACAACTTGGGAACCTTCTTTTCCCTCTTCTCTATTTTAAATCTATCATTTCAACTCTATTGCTCTCTCTAGGTCTTTTCTCTCTAGCTCTCTTGATCTCTCTTAGACATTCTCTCTTTGGTTTCTCTTTCTCTCTCACTTGCACAACTATCTACAACTTGATACAATGGTCTCAATCTCTCACAATATTCCCTACAACTCTCTTGGCTCTCACAACTATATTTTTCTTTCTCTCTCTCCCTTTGGCTTCCTGAAGCCTTGCAAGTGATATCTATTTCTTTTCTTATGTCTTTGAGAATCTTGGGATTTGTCACATCCCTTATATATGCATTTTAATGTCTTATCTATTTATCTATCTATCTATATGTCTATTTGGTTTTTTTATGGAAGTGGAAACACCAAAACGAGGGTTTGACTAAGGCAAGCCCCTAAACAACCCCAACATTTTCTCTTGGTCTTATGTGTGCAGGTATTGGAGACATCCCTTTGTTGAAGGCTTCATTATTTGGGTTGTTGTGAGAACTTTCTTTCTCCTACTTAGTTTTATCATCTATATTTCATTAATCTAAATTTTACTTAGTTTACCTTAATTTATTTTGGTTTTTGTATCCTTTGTTATTTTTGTGCCTCTAGGATGTTAGTGTGTCATGTTGTCTTTTGTGTGTCATGCTTGTTTCCTTGGCCAAGAGCTCTCCACTCTTTCCAAAAAAAATATTTGACCTACTCTTTTTTATTCTAGAACTCTCACCTTTTTTATCCTTACACTTGAGCATTATTCCTTGAGGTAGTTGAGGACCATTTGCTCCTTGTAGAATCTACTTGTCCTAAGACTCGAGGGTAGAAAATTTCCTCCTCTATAGCTGATAAGTTAACTAAAAGTGTGACACAACTTTGTACTTTTACCCCGCCCCTCTAACTTATTTAAGGATTGGAGGGAAAAAGGTAGATGTAAACTTAATGCCTTCTCACTCAAATTAATGTGAAAATATTTTCTTTTCCCCTTCAATATGATATAAGGCTTAATGTTAGATATAATTTTTCATTATCTAACATGAAGTGGCCTAATCTTAGTGAAAACCTTGTTGGAAGAAGGAGATTGTTGGGAATAAGGATATTGTTGGAAGTATTAGAAATTCTATCGTTGATGATACACGTTGGCAACATGAGCTTGAATTGCATAATATTACTTGATCCAGTGTTTTCATCGATGTCAAAATTGTTATGATCAGCTTAGTATGATTTGGAAGTGCTACAAAAGATATGTGTACAAAATAAGTTGGTTCGATAAATATGATTTTATAGGAAATTTTCTAAGTGCTTCTACTAATTGTTTTGTGGTTTAGTGCATCAATTTTTGGGTATTCATTCCACCACACTAAGTGATCTCGCTCTACATCTTTAACCATGGTTTGAAGTCTATCAGATTCAGGTAAAAGAAATTTTTTTGATGTGTTGTAAAATATCCTTGAAGTTATGCATGACAGAGTTTAGCTCTATGTATCACAGTCATTTCTCTATTTAGTATATGAATGTGAGAGATTTTGAATTTCCTTGAGAAGAGTTTTTTTATGCTATGGTTCTAAAGTTAGACTCACTGATGCTAGTGAAATGTGAATTTGAAGAAAGATCAAATCCAAAAGTCGCTTGTATGGAGAAGTGTATGTATGATTGAAAGTTTTTATGATTAGGTCCAATTCCTACCCGACCTAATACATGTTATGTTTTGTGAAGATTAAATATACATCGTAGATGTTTTTATGATCTATTTTAGGTCTATCCTGACCTAGATTACATGTATGCATGTTTTTTTTTAGCGTGAAGAAGTTTTTGAATCATGTGTGAAGCCGACAAAGCTATTTTTGAATTATTTTTGGTGACATCTAATTAGGTCGACCGAATTGATGTATACAAATGTAATTAGGTATTTATATGTGAGATATTTTTGAGTTGTAAGAGGGATAAGAAAGGAATAAGTGGTAAATCAGGTGTGAAAGGTCTCATATGATGTGAACATGTGAATTCAGAGGTGTAAGATCAGAATAAGGGAAGATTTATTGAGTGAATGCTAAGCAAAGCAGTACTTTATATTCAAAGCTTAAAGGGAACTGAAATTCAACATAAGGAAGGTGTACTTTTATCAGTTCAAATTTTGGCTAAGTAGCCATTTTTTTTGTATCATAATTTTGGTTATGAGCCTTATTAGGAAAGTGTGTCCTAGCAATGAGCCCCTAAAATATAGTATATCTAGATAGAATATATTGTGAGCTAATCCTCGCTGTGGTTTTTCCCTTTTTGGGTTTTCTACATAAAAATCCTAGTTTTCATGTGTTATGTGACTTTGCGGATGATTCATGCTTTCATTCTTTATTTTTGTTAATATGTTTTGGTGATTGGATAAGTTGTGTTCAAAAGTTCAACACAATAACGATTCACCTCCCCTTATCAGTATTTTGGGTGTTCAACAATTGGTATCAGAGCTTGGTTCCTTTAGAAAAGCCTAATAGCTTGAGGAAGCTATTGGAAGTTTAAACACATGGCTGACAAAAAGTGTCCTATTCCTCTGGAAGAAATTTTTGCAATTGAATATGAAGAAGATGATTGCATGTTTGACAAAGAAGAACTTAAGGTTTCTCTTGAAGATCTTGATAGAGTTGAAACTAAGATCAAAAGTATGAAGAAAAGCCTAGGAGAAGCAAATGAATGCATCAAAAAGTTGAGAGAAAAAATCAATAATTTCAAAGGAAGACATAGGGAAGTCAATGTACAGTTGAAGCAAACAAATGAAGAAATCACTGGACTGAAAGTGCAAATAGAAGAAAAAGGAAGAATTGAGGAAAGTCTAAATGCGTTGTTACAAAGAAAAACTGAAGAATGCTCAAGACTTGAATAAGAAGTGGTAAATCTTAGATCTAATCTAGAAAAGGAAAGAATACATGAGGAGAATTCAAAATAAGTACTACAATGCTTGATGAATCGATTGCTATACAAAAACCCTCTAAGGACAAAGGTGGTTTGGGACTTGAAGTTCAGGACAAAGTTCAAAGGAAAATCATACGCCTAACAAGGTTGATAATCAAAAGAAGATTCAAGGCAATAGGATACAATTCAAAAATAAAAGAAGCAATGTTGGAAGACCTGCTATCAGACAACCAAATGCTTAAAGGTACCCATCTTTCAATGGTATTTATTTTTCATGCAATAAATTTGGACATAAGGCAATAAAATGTAGGGGTGGAATGAATCAGAATGTTGGATCCTTCTTTGGACAATGTTTTGCATGCAAGAAACTCAAACATAGAATTACTGAGTGCAGAATTCAAATGATGAATAGGTATAATACTATGAGAATGTTTCATTCTTTCTATGGCTACTGTTATGCATGCAATGTATTTGGACATAAGGCTAACCAGTGTAGATCAAAAATGAATTGAAGTCAATTTGGTTAGAAAATTGTTGTATGCTACTTTTGCAATAAGCCTGGACATATTTCAAGAGTTTGCAAAAGCAAAAATAGAAGACAGTCTAATCTGATAAAGAGGAATGAACCTGTGAAGAAAATTGATCCTACTAGGGTTAAAAAGGAAATGGAAAAGATATGGAGAAAGAACTAGAGGAGTTTGATAAAAAAGATGAATCAAGAACTTCAAATACATCTATGCCTCCCAATGCTACAGATAATTCACTTGAAAATTAAACCAAGGCATGGGAAAATAGGAAAGGAAAAATATAAAATTATGATAGCCCCCTAGAAATGTGAGGTGTCAAGACATGACACGAAGATATATCATGAAAGAGGAATTTTTGAAGCTAGAGAAGAAAGTTGTGGAAGAAAATATTACAATGCGGTAACTTGCAGAGCTTGGAAAGATGTTTGTGCACATAATTTTAGGAATATCAACTTTTTAGTCTGAAGCATTTATTGTAGGGGTTAGGTCAAATCAGAGAGTTAAATATGTTTTTGTGAAGGAAAATTCATTTATTCAAAGGAATATAAAGAAGAAACGAAGGAAAAAGAGGTATAGAAGGGCTCAAAACATCTTCCGGAAGCTAAACATCAAGACCTTGGTTCGCTGAGCTATTTAAGAGGTATTTTTACAAATCCTATATATTTTTGTCTTCCAGAACATTTCTCTGAAAGAAACTTGAATATAATGGAATTACCAAAAGTAGTAGACAATTCACAATGATTGCATCCTTTACTTACGAGGCATTCTACTAAAGTATTGTTGGATGATCCCTTGAGTGCATTTTCTCGCATTCCTATTGGGGTTTTAGCTACTAAAGATATTAAAGAACATATTCATGGAAAAACCTAGAAGGCTATCTATTTTATGGAAAAATGAGCTTGGAGAAAATGATGATGATGCCCTAAAACCTGAGTAAAAAACCCTAAGTGAAAAAAGATTGGATATCTAGCAAAAGTTTACAAATTTGAAAATCAAAAGAAGTATATAATAATGGTACTGAGTAGAATTCATGGCCAATCCATATGGATTGATGGTCCTCACTCAATAACAAAGGAAGCAATTAAGGATGTAACTAGTTTGTGGTCCACTGGACTAGTTCTTGATCAAAAGTCAGTCGATACAAAGGCTATAGTGGAGAAAACCGGTGCCACTCTTGAACAAAAGGAAATTATAGTGAACTCTATTACAAACCTAGTGGTTAGATTTATAGATATACTTATTGGTTAGAAAATTTATAGGTCAAATAGTGTGGGCACTGTCCCTCCTATTGCAGCTCATATGGCTCTTGATATGTTTAAGAACAATGTTGACTATGACCTTTGTGAGTTGCTCTGACAACAATTAATGGAGGACCTAAGAGACATTAAGAAAAGTAAGAAGTGTACATTCTAGTATGGAACCCTAGTAATTTTTCTATTGCTCTACTTCTTGAAATAAGTACAAGTAAATTGGACAAGTAAATTGGAAAAATGTTGAACCAATTGCACATCAGATAGAAAAGTACATGAGAAACCTTGGAAGTTTGGATGCTCAGGAAGATACCCTTGCTGCTTTCTTTGGAGTATTTCAAAGTAGGATGAATAAGAGAATGAGGATTCCCAAAGAAGTGGTGAGAAGATATTCAGAACACTTTAACTTTCTTATCTCCACAATTTTTTTCTTTATTGAAGCCATCAAACCTAGGTCAGTTCAGATCTCATAATTGGATTATAAAGTATCATAGGCTAAAATAGCTAGCTATGTAGAAGCTCTTCTGGGAAGTCCTAAATATTTTGGCAGAATAGAGGTAAGTGTAGAGGCCTCCAATAGTTCCAAGAGAATTGGTAAGAAGAGAAAATTCATAGACAGTCCTTCAGTTGTTGGAAGAATCAAACAAGAAATTGTTGATATTGAAAGAGTTCATGATGCTCAACATGAGCATGAGATCAGTGTCAAGTCTACAAAAGTACAAGGTTTGGATGAAGCAATAAAATCCCTACAAGTGGTAATCCCTAGTGAAAGTGTTCATGTTGTCATTATCTACTATAGAAGATCTCAATCTCTTGGTCAAATCATTTAAAGAATATGTCTCCAAATTGAAAAGTCAAATTGAAGTTGAAACTAATACATGGGTTGAAAGAAATAATCTAGTGAATATCTCAAAGAATTGTACAAAAGCACATCAAAAGGTCACAAAATGCTTGAGAGAAGTGCAAGACTATGCAGAAGAAGAAAAGAACATATTGTCATGAAATGGCCAAACATTACTCGAAGTATGAAGGATGACATGAGCACAATTGAGACTCAGATAAACATATTCTTACAATCTAGTGCAAGACAAGGATAATCAAACTTGGATATCTATAATGGAGCTTCATGACAAATTATTTACCCTATAGAGTCAAAGAGATGAAATGATCAAGAAAATTATAAAGTTAAGGGACTTAATTGAGGCAAAGTATATATCAGTCTTGAATGCTCTTGGAAGTACTGATAAACTCTCAAAGAAACCTTGATCCCAATATTCCTGCAGGAGAAGAAACTCTACTGGAACTTGAAATTCTATATAGGAATCTTACTACAACAAAGAAATAGTGGGAAGAAGGAAATTATAAATGGAAAGACACTTTTTAGAAGCTTCAAGGTTCTACATCCTCAAGGTAACTATTTATCATGATTTAACAATTTTTTAGATTTTGATATATATAATATATATATAAGGAAAAAGAATTGGGTTGACCTCCAAAGGGGGAGCATACAAAGTTTTGGCACATCATTTTCCATTGATGTCAAAGGGGGAGAGAAGTGAAAAGGGGAGTGATGGTAATGAAGAGGTGAGATCTCCTATTCTTATTATCCATGTTGCCATCAATGACAAAGGGGAATATTGTTGGAAGAAGGAGATTGTTGGAAGTTTTGGAAAGTCTATCATTGATGATATAGGTTGGAAACATGAGCATGAATTGCATAATACTACTTGATCCAATGTTGTCATTGATGTAAACATTGTTATGATTAGCTTAGTATGATTTGGAAGTGCTATAGAAGATATGTGTACAAAATAAGTTGGTTCAATAAATTGATTGTACATGAAATTTGCTAAGTGTTTCTACTGACTATTTTGTGGTTTAGTGCATCATTTTTTGGGTCCATACTCCACCACACTAAGTGATCTCACTCTACATCTTTAACCATGGTTTGAATTCTATCATATTTAGATAAAATCAAGATTCTATGATGTGTTGTGAAATATCCTAGAAGTTATGGATGACAGAGTTTAGATCTATGTATCACAATCATTTCTTTGTTTAGTATATCAGTGTGGGATATTTTACATTTCCTTGAGAATAATTTTGTGTGTTGTGGTTCTAAAGTTAGACTCAGTGATGTTGGTGAAATGTGAATGTGAAGAAAGATCAAATTTGGAAGTCACTTGTATGGAGAAGTGTATGTATGATTGAATTTTTTTGTGATTAGGTCCCATTCCTGGCCGACCTAATACATGATATGTGTTGTGAAGATTAAATATACATTGTGGATGTTTTTAAGATCTATTTTAGGTCTATGCTGACCTAAATTATGTATTACATGTTTAGTGTGAGCACAAAGAAGTTTTTGAATCATGTGTGAAGCTGACAAAGCTAGTTTTGAATTATTTTTGGTTACATCTAATTAGGCTGGCCTAATTGATGTATGCAGATGTAATTGGGTATTTATATGTGAGAGATTTTTGAGTTTTAAGAGGGATGAGAAAGGCATAAATGGTAAATCAGGTGTGAAAGGTCTCATATGATGCGAACATGCGAATTCAGAGGTGTGAGATCAAAATAAGGGAAAAATTGTTGAGTGAATGCTAAGCAGAGCACTACTTTGTATTCAAAGCTTCAAGGGAACTGAAATTCAACATAAGGAAGGTACACTTTAATTAGTTCACATTTTGGCTAAGTAGCCATCTTTGCTTTGTATCTAATTCTAGCTATGAGCTTTATTAGGACAGTGTGTCCTGGTAGTGAGCCCCTGTAATATAATATATCCGGATATAATATATTGTGAGCTAATCCTCACTATGGTTTTTCCCTTTTTGGGTTTTCCACATAAAAATCTTGTGTTCATGTGTTATGTGAATTTTTGGATGATTCATGCTTTCATTATTTATTTATTTTAATATATTTTGGTGATTGGATAAGCCGTGTTCATAAGTTTAATAGAATATTGATTCACCCTCCCTCTTAATATTCTAGATGTTCAACAAACCTTTGAAAATATAAAGTGACTTTCAAGATCAACTTTAAACTTAGAAACTTCCATACTCTATATTTTCCATTGACATCCACCTCTAGATCCTTGACATAAACCATCATGGGCCTATTCTACAAAAAAAGAGACTCAAAAACATGCCTTTTGGTTAGAATTCATCTAGCAAACCTAATTTTCCATTTTCTCTAATATGCTTGCCTCTTTTGGCTAAAATTATCTTAGAAAGTTATTGTGGACTCATTCTATTTCTAAAATTTTTGGGTTTAAAATTTTCTAGAAAATATTTATTAAACATATTTTGAGATCATTATGTTTATATAGTTTTTCAAATATGATATATTTACATGAGGATGGTATTTATGAACTTTAATCTAACATCATATTTAGGTGGTGAACCTTTTTCACCTTTTATAAGACTATTTGTAAACTCATTTAAATATTATCGTTATCAATATCCAATCTCAACTAGACACATTGAAAAAAATTAATGTATGTTTAAGAAATTGGAAGATATAAGGTATGGAGATAGTGAGTTGTATAAAATTAGTGTCATTGTACACAATTAAAGTTGACTATTGTATAAAATTAGTGTATGAAATAAATTAGTAATACATTGAAATAACCATCAATTAGTATATAAAATGGATGATCACATGAATATTGATAGTGCTAGTTCTATTTTTTTGGAGTTTGAGTGGTAACAAACTTTATGTTATGTTATCTTGTTATGGCTCAACTTTTTCTATATTTTTATTTAGTGGTAAACTATTGGTTCATATAATTTGACTCTTGATCTCTAATATAACCTTGTTAAATTTTATTAAAAAATATATAGTTTCCAACACAAACAATATAAGGATCTCTATCATATGTATGGTGATAATACACAAGCAATACTATTTTAAATAACTACTTATCACAAGATATCAAAAAATAAAAAATATTTCATCTCCTAAAAACTAAATTTTATATTATTGCAAAGGGAAAATAAACCTTTACATGAATATCTAGGTTAATTAAATGAAATAAATCAATTGACTATTAACCTAGATAAATGAGTTGAGGTTGATACTTGAAATAAATGTTGTAATTGTATTGCTCAAATGAATGTAAAAATAAAATGATTTAAATTCTAGCTACTTAACTTATTTTTGTTCACTTTAAAATTTGACCATGTATTATCTAGGTTCGCTTTCATGTGTGTGTAAGTGATCTCTGCATTCTAATTGAAACCTATTGGATAGAAATGAACTTGTAATTCATAGGAATGATCCAAAAATATTCAAATGTTCAAAACTTATTTTATCTTTTCTCTTAATGTTTGAATATATATTAAGGCTAGCAATATCTACAAACACCTATATGGAATCTACTAAACTGTGAGGGTCATATTTTCCTTATTTAGATTTCCAACAAACCAAATTTATAAGTATAAGTAAAAGATAAAATACATGAAGTAGAAATACAATGGACCTAAGATGATGTGTGTTGATGTAATCCTTTGATAAAACTTTAATGAGCTATCATAAATGTAATATAAAAAATTCCTTTGAGTAACTCTAGCATGCTACTAGATGATCTCAAAATAAGTGAGTGAATATCCTTAAATACAAAAATTGCAGTGCCCCTCACATTGTTCTTTGTTATATTGACAGTTGTTCCATTAGGACTAGACATTATGACATTTTTCTTGATGGTGGATTCACTGTTCGATGTTAGTTGATGATACTTGTTGATGTTAAACCTACTGCTATGATGACATTTAATGATACTTTGGTTATACTACTATTTACTTGAGTTATGCATAGGTTATGATAGCTTTATGGACATATTAGATGATGTGGATTAATGTAATTCCAAGATTTATGTGTTTATCTGATTATGGTTATGATGTTATTCAGTGATTGCTCATATTAGATTGTCATGTAACTGATTGTTCTATCTTGTTCGTTAAGCAACTGACTATGATATATTGATGCGGTTACTGTTTGATGTGTTTTTTGATTATGGTTATTGTGTGATTATCTGGTGATCATTCTATGTTGTTTATTTTGTAACTGTTTACATTGATGTGGTTATTTGTTTGGGGTGTCATGGTGAAAGGGACAGTGTCACATTACTCATTCATGAGTACCTTGCTATGTTGTGATTTCCTTTCACGATGTGTTTAACTATTCAATTATATATATATGTTTGACCATTTCATTTGTTGTAGGTTGTATGTACCAAGCATCAAATCCACCTAAATTGACAGGTTTGAGCATGCCTTAAACCCAATGAAAAATGTTGAATGAAGATAACTTAAGGTTCCCTACCCTTGCAATCATCCTCAAAAAGGATGAGTATCCCGTCAGTCACTCGTCAATTTGTTTGTCATTGTGGTCAGTTGTTCTCACTTTTGGCTTTGTTTATGCTTGAGTGATTATTATTGATGTTTAGTGTTAAATTAAATTGTTTATTAATGTTGAGTTTTTAATTATAAATTAAAATGTGAGAAAATATTAAAAGGAAATAAAATATTAAAATAAAATGTGAAATTGGATAAAGATAATGGACAACTAGTTAAAAAATGAAAAAAGATAGAAAAAGAATTGTTCAGAGCACATGCATAACTTCGAACTAGGTTTTCTTTGCAAACTTGTTTTTACGAGATTTTTATCCACTGTTTGTTTTCGAAAAACAAAAGCTTTCCTTGGCTTATAATTATTATCTTTTTGGGGAGATTTGAGGGTTTTTATCTTAAATTTTTAGTTTTCAAATGGGGAACTTTTTCTGAAAGAAATTATTTTGTAGAATAGTTATATTTTATGAATGGTTTTTGAAAAACAATATTGTATTGCAAAAAAGTGGATCGTGATTGAATTATTTTGAAGAAGTGGATCATTGCAAACATAGCAGTGTTCTCGACACCATTCTTCCATTTCTATAGCTTTGGAATCCAAGTTGGTTTGTATTTTGTTTTCTTGAAATTGCTTCTCCGTTTAATGTAAACAAAATCTTTCCTGTAGCCAATTTGTTTAATACATTTTTTATAATCAATAAACCCCATTTGTTTGAAATTTTTTGAAGCATTTTCAATGAATCCTAATTGTGCATTCCTTGCGTTCCTTGAGAAGACCTCTATTGAGATCTTCATTTTGTACATGCACCTCTTTTATGCTTCCATTATTCACATGTTTTTCCCATGCTTGCACAACCATAGGGAATGGTTGCGGAAAATGGCTTTATACCTACCAAATTACATTTGCTTGAAAATTTCTAAAGCCTTTTTGACAGGCTGAATTTAGGCATAGCCCTCTTACCTCTCCCAGTCATGCACTTCTTTTCCATTCTTGGTCACTACCTGGGAAGTGTCTTAAGATCTTTGTTTGAGATTGCTAGTTGTTCATAGGGAGGTTAGTCTTGGTATTCCTTCCTTTGGCATTCAAAATTATATATTATATGGTGAATTTGTAGCCTGTTCCTCTCTTAACCATGCACCCTCTCTACTACCCCAATCGCTACTTTTTCAACCTCTTATTAGCTATAATAGAAAATGGAATGTAATATGAATAATGCAGCCCTAATATTTGCATTGTTCAAGTATTCAATTTATTGTAAAATGTATGGCATCCTTTGTATAAATGTAGGTATTAGATAATGTTGTTTGTTGGTTATCAAAATAGCAAGTGTGCCATGTTGAAGAGGCTCAATTCCTACAACTACTTCCATATTTGATTATTATGAGTTTATGTATTTGTGTGTGTGTGTGGAGATATTTAATGGTTATTTTCTTTATATAAATCTGACCTATTTTGTTGTAAACAACAATTTGTAATATGAATTTTTTAGTAGAATATATATATATATATACACAGAAGTATATATAAATATATACATACAGATTTGTATATATATATATATATATATATATGCATATATACTTATATATATATGATGTACATTGAATGTGAATGTTTACTATGCAAAATTGTTGTTTGTTTAATTAATTTTGTTATAAATATAAGCTATCTTCTAAATGTATATTTATATACATACATTTAAATATGTATACATATAAATATATTCACCAATTATGGCGTTATATATATAATTATCTATGTATATGTTTAATTACATATGATAGTTGAATTGGAAATTAAACATAAGGAAAAGAAGGTGATTTAATTACATGGGGAAATTATTAGAATAGATAAATGTGATGCTCTTTTAAAATGATGTCTATTTTACATTTATGTAATCAACGATGGCTATTATATGTTGATAATGTGGTTATTGTTTTATTGTGAAATTGATTTGTATTATGCAAGTGAAATTTATGTGAGTTAGATTATTGATTTAATTGGGAATCTTTGTGTAAAGTTGTCTAGGTTGCTTCCAGAGGCTTAGGAGAGTATTTAATTGATTGAACTACATGCATGTTCTTTTGAGTTGGTTGATTTTATACTTGAGATGGGTACATGAGGGTTTTAGCTTTGCAATACTTCATATTGATGTGGTTGTGATTGGTGAGCAAGATGGTTCATGCCTTGCTCTGGATATGTGTTCTATGATTATGTTTTGTGTGAAATATGGCTTTACCCTATTTGATGTGTTGGGTCTCTAGATGCTAGTAGGGGGAGTGGCTCTCTATGGGGGTCAGTGCACAAAGTGGCATCTAGGATAACCCATGTAGGAGTTTCTTAACTCAGTGATAACATAATTAATAAACTAGGGGTTTGGGTAGAATTTCACTCTAATTAAGATAATTGGATGCCTCACCCATGCCTATAGTGCTCGTTTAGGCTAAGGATGGGTTGAGAAGGCTTGGTTGGAAAGATCAACTTCTTTGTCCTCACGAAAGGAAAGTTGGTTCTACATGTGTCACCCTATGGCGCCAACATCTAGTGTGAGACTATCAAGATAACCATAGATGGTGGCCGACATCTAGTGAGAGACTGTCAAGATAACCCATGCCAGGACCATGCAATGACACTCTTCCCTGTTGCAACCTAGCATTCCCTTGTCTTGTGTTCCCCTTTATTGTTTGCATGTCTTTGGAAGTTGTGTCTTTGTTATGTGATGTTATGTTGTACATAGTATGTTGGAGTCTTGTTAGCCCTTTGGTGTTGTGTTACTATCTTCTTGACTGTTTTGTGTAGTGGGACCTTACATTTATCTCCTAGCATAGGGGGTGGGCCTTAGGGTTCCACATGGTTAGGTGGATTGTGCCTTTTCCTCCATTGGGTTTGCCAGCTGTTATTCGTGAGTGTGGAGGATGTACCTTATGTAGCAGGTTTTGGATCTTGTTCTAGTTCGTGAGATAGTTGCACATGTTGTGCATTATATATGTATCTCATTTATATCATGCAATATAAGCTTTTTGTAAACTTGTAACAATGTAGCGATGTAATTCCATGTAATTGAAATTGTATATGTACTCATTGGTTCTTTTTATACGATCTTGAATGATTATGTATCTGATGTCATGTATGGAAATGGATGTGCTTACTCATTTGATGCAATGGATTTGAAATGAACTCTCTTGTTTTTAGTTAATCTATGATGTGTTTTAGATCTTGTTCAGTAGGTATGTTCGTAATGCAGTCATAGAACCTTAGAGGACATAGCTTAGCTTATATGCTATGGTAGATAAGATTTACATTTCATGTTATTTCTCTTTAAAAAAAATTGTTTCGATATTGTAGTGAGATGGGTTGTCCTCTGGGGTTCTTTGGCAGGGTGTTACAACAACCAAGAACATATAAATACAAACATGCACTAGATTGACTAAAAATATCTAGTTGCATGGAATCAACAAGATTGAATTCAAATTCAAATTTTAAAAAATTAGGGCAACTTGGATCTATGACTTTGAAAGTGACCTAGGTCAAGTCCCCACCTATATATTTTATCTAGGGTGACAAATGAGGGTGATATATCAATCATTATTAAGTCATATGGATGAGTTACAAAGGGATCAAGATATGGTGATTTCATGATTTGAACTCACACAAGAATATGCTACTTGTACACTTATATTGCATTTGAGACACTCTAATCAAAGAGGGTCCAAAATATAAGGGAAAAGAGAATGTGCATGTAATTTTTATATTTAAATTCACCCCCCTCTTTTATGTGTATATGAACTATTAATAGTTGGATGCATGTAAAATAAATTAGGTACTCAACATAAAAAATTAAATATTTTTTAAATACTCAATGGCTATAAATCTACTTAAATATACATATTGTTCTTTGTTTTTTTTCTTGTAATGATAAATCTATTGAAAATTTCAAAATAAAAAACCATGCAATGAGTGTCATATATTAAGAATTTTTAAATGATTATAATCACAAATTTCTATAAGGAACTATATTCAAAAATGGTAAAATTAAAATGATTGGGATGAGAAACTCCACCTATTATTAAAAGTGATAAAATCTTCAACTGTGTGAAAAGGAATCTAATCACACAAATAAATGTAAATGGTAATGTTAGATAAGGTATATGAAATGAATTTGAAAATGTGATGATGAGGAATTTGATATTAGAGAAATATACTCCATTTAGGTAGCATATAAAGTTCTATTTGGTAACAAAAATTAATAAGTGTATCACTATAGCCATAATCATGAAGAAATATTAGTGATAATTTATACAACCCCTTAATTTTTTTCATACAAAGCATGTGAAAGGAATTGGAGGTAAGGGGGAAATAATAACATCATATAAAGAGCATCAATCATATAATACTACATCAAGGATATTATGTAAAGAACAAGCATATATAATAACAACAAAGATAGAATCATGTAAGGCACAATAAGCATTCAAAATAGAAAGGTAAGCATGTAAGGACATAAGATCAAGGGAATTATTTTACCTCATGGTTGCTTCCAATAATAAAACAATTCATAACCTATAACTTGATGAGCCATATATAAGAAAAGTAACAATGTGTCATGAAGATGTAAATATTATCAATATCAATATGTAAGATAATCATCTAAAGATGTGAACATGAACCAACATGAGATAGTGAAGTAATAGGATCCCCTATCATGAAAAATATAATGAATAGAAGGAATAAGTAAAAGATAAAGGGTTAGAAATATTATCAAATGTAGTAATCAAAAATAATAATGATGTAAATGCATGATATTACTTTCACATATTTTCATTTGGGATTATATAAAACAAAAGTACTAGTTCTAAAATTAGAAGTGATAATGAATGGCCATAATTAGGTATAGTGTAGGAAATTGTATACCTTTATAATTTCACACTATGTTGGGGTACCTTAATTGGACTTAATTAAGCCACTAATTGACCCCATAATGTCCTAAAATTATGTATTCCATAGCCCATTTACACCAATTTTAATAAATTTCAAACATTAAACAAATGCATTCATCTAATAATTTTCCCCCGACACCTTAAATTTTGGAAAATAGGGTTGGGACTCATTTGCCATAATGGAACTCATGTGCTAATGGGACCCATTCACCCAATGGGGAAAGTATCCCGCTACTCTGTTTCCCTCTAAATTTGGATATGTCAGTGGTGGCATTGTAACATTTGAATTTCCACCTGCAAAGGTTGGCTATGGGATCTCATTTTTTGGAAATTAGATAAACACCTATAAATACATAGTCCTTTTATCATTTGAAATCATCTAACAAGAGGTGAACTTTACAAGAGAAAATATCACTGTCAAGAGCATTCAAGAGCAGCATTATCAGTCATTTTTAGCAACAATCGAGAACTAATCATGTCAAAGTTATGTGTGTTCATATCATGTTTTGGAGCTAACATTGTGATATAGGTTTCAAGCATTCAAGGATCAAATCAATCAATTAATCAAGTCAATTCAAGAAAGATCCAATCTTTAGAGTGATTTATTTGTCTTCAGTCCTAAAAGGGCAGCCATTGAATGCTTGGTGAGTTGTAACAAGAAAGTTTTCATTCATCATTTCCCTCTCCTTTGTCATTATTTCTTTTTATCAAGGTTTAATTATCGAACCAAGGTTTGACCAAGGAAAACTTCCATTCACACAAAATAAACAATTTTTCTTCTCTTTGTGTATGTGTAGGTCTTAGGTTGAAGAAGGATTGAGGAGATCTCAAAGGATACATTTTGCATTGTTGCATTTGTTATCATTATTTTCAAGTCACAAAAACTAGGTTGCAGAAAGTTCATATCTTGCACCAGAGGACCTAGAAAGTTGATCTGGATAGTTGTACAATTAACCATTTTCCCAAGGGTGAATGAGTCCTTGTAGGCCCCTCAAAACCAAATTTTTTGAGCATATTTTCTACTCTCTGCACTTCCCAGATCCCATGGTAAATTGTTATTTCTAACTATTAGTCTTTGAGATCTTGCATTTTTAATATTAGGGAATATATGATCATTAAGTTAATAATTCAAAAATATTTGTAATCAATTCCAATCCCCCAATAGATGTATACATGGGTCTAATTGGCTCACCTTTAGATCTGAAAGTCAATTATTTCACCTTGTGATCTACATCTCAATGAAATTTATAAAAATGTGGAAATGGCTCTAGGTTATGGACACTAATATTAGAGTCGCCACACTTTTGTGTTTCATTTTGGTGAACTCGGCGTTCTTATATCATTGCTTTCTTATTTGGAAGTCTTTCAAACCCTTGATCTAGGTTTTGCATCATTTTTTTTCATTCTTCATTTAGGGTTGGATCTTGCATGTTTGCATCATTAAAACTCATAAAAATCCAAAAACCATTGCATACACTTTGCATCATAGTTTGCATTAGTTTATGTTTCAATAATATTTAAATCAAATTTACATTTAATTTGCATTCATTAAGTGGTTAAAATCTGAAATTGTTCATTGAATCTTTCATTTTAAGCTAAAATCAAGTTAAAAATTAGATAGTTTTATTTTAAATTTACATCAAATCATTATTTTTAGAATCTTGCATCTTACAATTAGTCAAATATTGAATTTTACATCTAAAATTTGCATTCAAAAACTTGTCAACACATTTTCACCTTTTTTCCACACTTGCATCTTGCATTACATTGTCTTAAGTTGATAAAAATTTGGAAAAACAATTACTGGTTAACCTATTTGCAATTCTAATCCAGAGAGTTGGCTTGAATTAAGAATGTTTATTGATGATAATGCTCTTATAGATGTTAAGTTGACTAGAGAAAATTTTATTTGGTCTAACAAGTGTGTTGGTGTGGATAATATTCAAGTTAGACTAGATACAACTTTAACTTCTGCTTCCTGGTTTGTGGACTTTGCTTGTTCCCTATCTTCTATTACGAGATGTGGTTCTGACCACTTCCCTATCTCATTTGTTGTTGATAGGCTTGGGGGTAGGAAACATTTTCCTTTCCAGTTTAAAGCCATGTGGTTAAGGGATCCAAGATTTATGGATTGTATTAAAAAATGGTGGCAAGTCAACATAGATGGGTGTGTGATGTTTAGAGTTTCCAAGAAATTGACTTTAGTCAAAAGGAATCTCAAGAAATGGAACAAAGAGTCATTTGGTCATATTTTTTGTTCCAAAAGCTCCATTCTTCAAAAGTTGGATGGTATTTAGAGTGACATTCAGTCTAAGGGCTTATCAAAGGATTTAAAGCTACTAGAGGATGGCCTTCTTGCGTAGTTACATGATATTGTTGCTAAGGAGGAAGATTACTATAGGCAGAGATCTCGTGCTATTTGGTTGAAATCTGGTGACCAAAAATCTAAGTTCTTTCATCTCACTGCCCTTAGGCATAAATCGTCTAATAGAATCTCCTTGATTATGGCTAATGGTATGTTGTTGGAGGATGAGGAGGCTATTAGGAGAGCAGCTGCTAGTTTCTTTGAGGAGCTCTTGAAGGATGATCTAGTCTAGGATCAAAATTGTGTGGAAGGTTCTCTGCGGGTCATTCCTAAGGTTTCCTTAGAGGTTCTAAATAAGGAGCTTACTGCTATTCCTTCAACCTTGAAAGTCAAGGAAGCGATCTTCTCTTTTGAAGGAAACAAGGCCCCTGGGCCCAATGGTTTTCCTTTGCCATTCTTCTAGTCGTGTTGGGAGATTGTTTTAGAGGATGTAATCAATGCTACCAAGGAGTTACTTGGCTCTAGAAGTCTTTTCAAAGAGTTGAATGTGACCTTCAATATTTTGGTTCTAAAATATGTTGATGCTAAGAGCTTTGGTGAGTATCACCCTATCAATCTCTATAATTCTATCTATAAAATATTTTCAAAAGTGCTTCCTACTAACTACAAAAATGTTTTCCGAGCTTGATCTCCAAATATCAAAGTGTCTTTGTTAAGGGTTGTCAGATCCTTGATTCTATTATTATTGTTCATTAGCTTGCTCATTCTATTAATGTCTCTAATAAATTGAGATTCTTCGTGAAGCTAGACCTACTTTTAAAAGCTTATGATAGGGTGAACTAGAGATTTCTTTTGAGATTTTTGGATCATTTTGGTTTTTGTAAGAAGTTTCTTCAGCTTGTTGAACAACTTTTCTATACTTCATCTTTTTTTTTTCCTAGTGAATGATTCTCCATCCCCCTTCTTTTGGAGCTCATGTGAGTTGAGGCAAGGAGATCCTATCTCGCTCCTTCTCTTCATTCTGATGGTGGAGGCTCTTGGTAGAAATATCCAGAAGGTGCTACGTTCTGGCGCTCTAAAGGGTCTCTCTCCTTCTTCTAGATGTGATCTAGTTACCCATCAACAATTTGTTAATGACACTACTATGATGGGTGAATCATCTATTCAGGAAGTTAAAGTTGTTATGAAGCTGATTGAAGATTACGAGAAGGCTTCTAGTCAAAGGATTAATCTTCCTAAGAGTCAAATTTTTTTCTTTAACACTTCTGAAGCTTTGCATATTAAACTTGGTAGAATCCTTTCGTGCAATAGAGGTGATCTCCCAGCTACTTATCTAGGGCTCCCCTTGTGTGTCGCTAAGATCCCAGATTCCTTATGGTTGGGCTTTTTGAATAAATTTAGTAGAAAGCTAGCGGGTTAGAAAGGTGTGCTCCTCAGCCAAGTAGGCAAGATTCAACTTATTTCTTCCACTCTCCAAAATATTTCATTGTATCCTATGAGTCTCTTTATAATTATTGTCAAGTTTGAAGAGAAAATGGAATAGATAATGAGAAGGTTCTTATGGTTAGGTGTTGAGACAAAAGCCAAAATTCCTCTTGTGGCTTCGAATATGGTGTGTAGACCAAAGAAATGGGGGGGCTTGGTATTAGAAATTTAAAGGCTTTCAATAAGGCTCTCCTGTCGAAAAATGTTTGGAGGCTCCTAAATGGGGATGCAAGGTGGGCCTCTTTGGCTTGTATCAAGTATCTTTATGGTATGGGGAGATCCTGGAATCTGTTGACATCTAATGGTGTTCCCTCTAGTTTTTTTTTTGGAGGAACATAGTTCTATGTAAGGACTTGATAACCAAGGGTGTTAAATGGTTGTTGAGTGATGGTACTAGTATTATTTTTTGGGAAGATGTTTGGTGTGATGCCTTACCTTTAATTAGGCTACCTTGGGCTCCCCTTATTGTCCCCTTATGTAAATTCCTTTATAGGACTAGGGTGGCTAATTATTTTCAAGATGGGGAGTGGAAAAATTTCATCAGGACTAGGATTTGTCTTTGAAGGTTCTGAAGGACTTCTTCAACAATGTTCGTATTCCCACTTTTTTGAGGCTGGATAGGGTCATTTGGGCCCCCTATTCTAGTGGTAATTTTTTAGTGGCTTTGGCCCTTATGAGCTCTTTAGAGAAGCCCGATTCTCTTCCCTTTTAGGGGATGTTATGGAATAAGAAGTTGATTCCTAAAGTGGATATTTTCTTCTGGCTGCTTATGAAAGGTAAAGTTCTAACACAAGATAACCTTTGCAAGAGGGGGCTTGTGATCCCTAATAGATGTGCTTTATGTGAAGCTGATGATGAAAGCACTTTTCATATTTTTCTTGGGTGTGATTTTTCTTTTTCTCTTTGGAGCAAACTTCTTGATATCTAGAATATTGGTTAGGTCTTTCTGGATTCTCTTAATAAGTTCATTGATCAATGGAATTTCCCTACCTCCTCTCCTATTCTTTGTTTCCTTTGGGATATTTTGGCCCTGCATATTGCTTGGGGGTTATGTAAAGAGTGAAATAATAGAATTTTTCACAATTCTAAGCTTAAATTTGGTAGTATTTTCATCAAGGTCTGGCAGGCGATTTTGGAAAACTTTGCTCTAATGAATTTTGATTCTGCTCAGTGTGCCCCTTCTGCTTGCCTAACTGGTTATGATCTCCTAGTGACTTCTAACAAGAAGATTACTTCAATTCCTTCTTTGAATTGTAAATCAAGTTTAAATGCTAGATTGAGCACTAGGTGGCAACCACCTCCCTCTAGATGGGTTAAGGTTAACTTTGATAGGGCAATGAAGGGAAATCTTAGGCCTATAGGTTGTGGGGGGGTGTTCCTAGGCACAGTGGCACTCCTATTGGGAACTTGTACAAATCACTGTATAGAGGTAGAGGCTACGTTTATTAGTGTCAAATATGATGTTAGCAAAGGTTACTCCAAATTATGGGTTGAAGGTGATTCTCTAAAAAATATTAACTATCTACGTGCAACCCATCCTCCAAGTTGGAATGTGGATTAGCTCATTAAAGATACTATAATCATGTTGTGATCTTGTGAAGAGACCCACGTCTCTCACATTTATCAAGAAGGAAACTCATTGGAAAAAAAATTCCAACAAGGCTATCAATTTAAATGAGTTTCGTTTGTGGGAGGTGGGCTTGATCCTTCCCAAGAAAGTTAGAAGATTATTGAGTAATGATGGAGTGAGTTGAGATGATGCAACATTTAATTTTTAGTACCTTCTTCTATCTTGCACGCTTTATGGGCTTCCTTTCTCTCTCTGACATTCAATTGAGTTTTTTTCACAAGGGCTTGCTTATTCTAGTGTTGTTTGAAATGGGTGGTGATAGAAGAAAAATTGATCTGCATTCATGTGTGAAAATTAGGAAAAATAAGAAGCTTTGGAATATTTTTCATCATGGTAACTTCACTTTGTTCTTAGAGAGGATGTAAGGGCATGACCCCAACACCTCAGTGCAGTTTGTGTCTTACTGGTATAATTGCAGACTCAAGATAAAAGGCTTGGAAGTGGAGATGAATGAGCAGCTAGTAGCTACGATTACTGGGATGTCAACGGTTGGCTACAAGTTTTTCAAGGGCAAGAAAAGTAATGAGGAAGTGATGGCCTAGTTCTTCAAGGATGATGAGTAGAAGAAATTAATCAAAATGGAAAGTTAGGGTTATGAGAGGAAATCCCTTAAGAAGATTTGGGCGAGTGTTGTTGAGGTGCTTATGCACTATGTGACTCTAGACGGGAGGTTTACTACTATTCTCGATCACCAATTCACTCTCCTCAACCATTTTAGACATTGTTTGCTCATTTCTTTCCCATTGTTTTTTTTATCATCTATGGAGGTTTCTGTTTACATGCACCTGAAGAATAGGAGGGCTCTCGTCCTCCATGAAGATCTAGTTTTTTTAATAATAGAGCATGTTAAGACTCTTCTCCCTATCCCTACCATTAAGGGAAAGGAAAAGGCTTTGAGTGATGTTTTTGGGTCATCAGGCTTAGATTCCAGTTCAGATGATGAGGAGGAATGGAACAAGCAGGAGGAGAATGTGTCTCCGACCCTTGCAACCACATTTGTGAAGAAGAGGAAATTGGGTAGTTCTAAGAGTAATAAGGCAGCCAAACACCTTGTTCTCTTTGATAGTGAGGACATGGAAGTGGGCTTAGATGGGTCCCCTCCCAAGACCAAGGAGATGGATATTGTTTAGGATACTATTGGTGGTGGATTTGAGGTGGGGTCATAGGATAATGTTCTAGTTTTTTAGGACAAGGATAAGCCATGATTATCTTCTAAGCATATTGCCAACCTAAAGAACAAGGCCTCTAATGTGTTGGCTAAGGACCCCAATGTGTCTTGTGAAGGCAAGGGTTTTGGTGATAAGGCAATGGCTATTGAGGACTCCCTAGTGCAGGATTCTACCAATGTGGAGTAGGCTAAGGAGATTAAGGGTTTTGATGAGGAGGATTATGAGAAGAAGAAAGCTAAATAAGAGTTGTTGAAGGTAAATCCTCTTTTTGAGGACTTTTCTTACCTCGATGATGATTCTACCTCTATTTTGAATTGTTGGAAAGGGCTAGGGCTAGGGCTACTGGAACTTTTAAGTTAGCTAAGTTGACTCTTCAAGAGTTCAATAAGATTAACATTAAAATTAGAGGTTTCAAGGAGAATCTGAAGATTGTTCCGAAGGAGTCGGTGTCAAACATTCTTATTGACAGAATGGTGGACCTTGAGAGTTCTTTCCATGATTTCAAATCTTTGTGTGAAGATAGATTGGCTACTTGGGAAGCCAAAATTCTGGGTACAAACATGGACATAAAAAAGCTTCTACGTGTGTGTCATATCTTTGTGAAGAATAGTGTGAACTCCTTGGAAGTCCTTTTCAAAAAGACAAGTGAGCTAAGGGAGGATCAAGTTTATTTTTTTGAGCTTAGGGAGAAAGAGCACTTGATTAAAGGAAAATGAAAAAAAGGTGCTAAAGATGATGATAAAGGTCCTCTTGTTAAAGGGTTAGCTAATTGGAAAAATTCCTTTGATGCTGAGAAGGAGCTGCTAGACATGATTGAAAAGCATAGAAGCCAGGATCTCAAGGTCGCCAACACCTTGAATAGTTTGAATTAGTGTTGTTTCTTTCTGTTTTCTACTGGGTGTCATTTTTTTCCTATTGTTTTGTTGTTTTGATGTTGTTGGGTGTTGTTGTTAGCTTATTGTCTTATCTCTCATCAAGCTCCCTTTTTTGTAGTGTTTTTTGTCTTTTGGGAAGTTGTTGGTGTCGTTTTGATGTATTTTTAAGCAGCTCTTATTATCTTTTGTTGTAAAGGGTTTTGAGTCCCTTAAAAACCTTTTTTTCCCATATACTCAAACTATTTGCAATTAGAGAAAGAAACATCAAATAGCAACATAAAACTTCAAATTTTTAGTTTTCTAAACCTTGTACAAGGACCCATTCACCCTACGGTGAGCATGTCCTTGTATAGGTATCCAAGATATATTTTTCACACTATTCTATCTTTGTATTATCGGTTTGTTCCAACTTGCAAAATTTTGTTTTGAAATTATGACAATTTTTTATTGCATGGTCAAGAAAACTTGTCATTTTATGTGATGTGTTGAAAATTCATGAAAAATTGATGCATTTAGTATTTAAAATCATCATATCAGAATTATTTCTAAAGCATTGCATAATTGGAATAGATTAGTTTTCACAAATTCATAATTCTAGGTTGTTACAATTTATTGCAAATAGAGTAGTAGTGTGTTTCCTTTTCAAAGATGTGGTTTTGATATGGTTAAGAATGCTTGAATAAGTACAATCTCCCTAGCTATGAGTACAATTTAGGGAAAATAAATAAGGTCATTCACAAGCATGTTAGTCATCCTCCAAGTGTTTTCCCTAATTATGAGAATACCTTAGTGCAAGAGAACAAAACCATTGACACATTTCTTAATATCACCTTTCTTATCCTTCACTCAACCCCTAATATCTCTTCCATTTATGAGGATGATTTGATAAAGGAGGATGCAATAATATACAATCATGACAATCATATTTTTTCTTCTCCCGATACCTCTCCTAGTTGTGACAAAGGTATCTTGGTGTTAGAAGATCCAATTGTCACATGTCATGAGAATCTTGTTTGTCCCTCTCCTCCTACTTCTCCCACTTGGGAGGATATTATGTCACAAGAGGATAAGATCATTGATACATTCCTTAACATCATTTTGTCTATTCTCCATTCATCTCCCACTTGTGAGAATGTTTTAGTGTAAGGGGATGCAATCATTGACAATCATGACAATCATAATTGTCCTTCTCCCAATACCTCTCCTACTTTTCATGAAGGTGTCTTGGTGTTAGAAGATCCAACCATTGAATGTCATAAAAATATTTTTTTTCCTCTCTCCTAAAACCTCTCCTACTTGGGAAGATATTATGGTGCAAGAAAACGATATCATTGATACTAAGAAGGCTTTCTTAGATGAAGATGCTAAGGTCACCTTAGATCCCCCCTCGTTAGAAAATCATCAACAAGAATTCACATCTATTGAGGTTATGAAAACACAAGTTTCCATTATATTTCCTTTGATTATTGGACCTCCAAAGATTCCTTGTGAAGCTCCCAAGAGTCCTCTAATCATTGAACCACCTAAGATTCCTTTTGAACCTCCTAAGAGTCCTTTAGTTATTGGACCTGTTAAACTGCTTCTTATCATAGGATCACCTCAAAGAAAACCAAAACCTCTAGGGTATATCTTAAACTTTGTAAAACAACTCACTAGTAAAGAAATTTTGCAACAACCAACTTATCATACCATTGCTCATACATATAACACAAGGAATAATAGAAAACTACAAACCATTCCTACATCAGTACCACTTCCACAACTTATTTCCCCTAGTGCCCCTCATTTACCTTCACATAGTGGAAAGGAGTATGATCTTGTGGAACAACTTTGTAATGCTCCTACTAAGATATCTATGTGGGATTTGATTCAAGAGTCACCTGTTTACCATGGAATGCTTCAAAATGCTTTACAATATTTTTTTATCCCTCCTAGTGTGAACCCAATGATGTGGAAGCTTTGATTGAGAATATGAATTCACCTAATATGGATATTGTCTTTCATCAAAGTGAATTACCTCCTTTGGAAATACAAAAACACAATGATGCTTTGATGATAGTAGTTAGTATCAACAATGGTACTAATAAGTTTGGAATTAAATGCACCCTTTTTTATAATGGATTAGCACTCAATGTTTGTAGTGTAAATATTTTGGATAAAATAGGAGTGGAAAAGACAAAGTTTCAACTAGATGGGTTGTCTATTCGTGGTTTTGATAATGTGGGAAAACAATCACTTGGTGTGATAACATTGCTTATTAAAGTTGGTAGGGTTACTTTACAAACTCCTATCCATTTCATGCCTAATGATATTTCATAAAATCTTCTCTTGGGTAGACCATGGATTCATGTAATGAATGTGGTGCCTTCAATGTTACATCATTTACAGAAATAAACTTACCAGAACAAGGTTTACATAGTAAAAGATGATCTTGAACCTGAGAGTTGTTTACAAATTGAACCTAGAATGACAAATCCTCTTACAACATTGACACCAACTACAAAATTGGAACCTGTACAATAAGAAGAGAAAGAGGTATTTTTCATCAATCACAAAACTATTAAATGATGATTGGTGTTCCTTAGATTTTACACCTACATTCATGGGATAATACAAGATCACACACAAATCAGAAAAAGAGAAAGAAGTTGCCATAATATCAACACAATCTGAGTAATCTAAAGCATGTGAGTCTACAAATTTTAGCAAAGAAGAGAAAAACATAAACTATACATTCACATATGATGAGTGTTATCATGAGAAACCACCTTATTCAAAATAAATGAAAAAACTTTATGGAAGGGGTTACGAACTTTTGAAACAACTTGGATATAATGGAAAAGGATGTGGTGTTAAAGAACAAGGTATATGTGTCCCTATAGAGCCTATCACACAAGAACAAACAAGAGGTTTTGGTTATTATCCTTCAAAATAAATGAAAGAATCAAAGAAACCTTCGCTTGATATTAATATCATCATGCAAAACACCCCTAGGAGAAATATACATCATGGTCATAATATTGCTTCATCTTCAAATGCATGTTTTAGTGATGATTAGGGTTCATTAGATTTTACACCCTCCTTTTTGGGAGAGTACAAAATCTCACAATCTAAATCTAGAGATTCTTGTGTATGCATGACACCTAATAAACAAGAAATATCTCTTTCACAAAATAAAATAATTCTTCTACTATTAAAAAATCAAGAGACTATCTTTTTGAGGCTTCTCAAAACCCCCTTGATTACTCTTCCTCCAATAACATGAAAGAAATTTTATAACAAGAGTTCATTTTGTGCATATCATTGAGTGCATGGTCATTCTACGAATGGATGTACGAAGAATTGGGTACTAAAATACAACATCTTAAGGATTGGGGTGCTCTTCCTTGTGTTGATGCATCTGCTTCCTCTAATTGATAATGATTTTCATCCTATCATGTTTCTCATCACTATGTGGCATTTGTAGCTTTATGTGTTTTTCTCATTTTTATTCATGGTGGTACAATCTTAAGTGCAACCATATTTATCTTGGCAGAAACATGATACTCATTGGTGGTTTTCTTTGTCTCTAGTATGCTTGTGGGGCAATGATAACTAGCTTTTGGAGGTGTGCATTCTTTTCAAGGATCCCCTCTTCTCTTCTTTCTACTTAAAATACCAACATAGAAAGTATGTTGTTATTTTAAGTGGGGGCATATATTTGCATTATTTTATTTTAGCATTGACATTTTGACATTTTTTGGCTTCACATTTTTTCACAAAGGTTAGACTTAGTGTAGCATTGGCATAGCATCTTGATCATTTTGTGGCACCTTATCAACATTATCAGGGATTATAACTATTGGATGGTTGACATATGGGAGACATGTAGACCTAGTGTGACTTTCCCATCAACCACCCCTTTTATGGGTACACACCTTGTAGACCTAGTGTGTGTTTCTCCTCTTTATCTTGAGGGCTCACCTAGTGTATATCACATTGCACTAGCCCTTGTGAGTGTATTTCATGGCCATCTAGAATGATATAGCTTTCTTGCTAATGGAGCCATGTGTTTCATAAGTGATTTTGTATCCTTGTGATGGAATCATTTTATTTTGACAACAGATTTGATGGATGATATTTGGTATTTGAGAAAATTTAAGACTGAGGTATCTTTACCATACTAACTCTAATACTTTTAGTACTAACCTTGTGTTTTTCTGTGTATTTTTCATGTTCCTTATCCATGCTTACACCATGTTTTTTTTTCATTTCATCATCATATATATGTTATATTATGTGCATGTGTTTTCATCATGTATGCTTCATATTTTCCAACATGCATGTTTCTAAATCTTTTCTTGCTACTTCATTTCATACATGAATGTGTTTGTCCCTTTGTCCTTATGTTGGTTTTCCATGGGATCTTAGATCCTGGGGGATTGTGCAACCTCCTTTATCTTTGTCATCCTATCTCATCAACATTTGTACACTTGGACCCCTCTTGACATATATTTCTCTACTTTAGTGTGAGTCTGAGCATAAGTTCATACTCTCACTAAAGTGGGGGCTAAATGCAATGTAGGAAATTATATGCCTTTACAATTTCATACTATGTTTGGGTCCCTTAATTTATTGGACTTAATTAAGCCTCTAATTGACCCCATAATGTCCTAAATTATGTATTCCATAGCCCATTTGTACCACTTTTAATAAAATGAAAACATTAAACAAATGCATTCATCTAATACTTTTCCCTTGATACCTTAAATTTCAAAAAATAGGGTTGGGACTCATTCGCCATAATGGGACCCATTCACCTAATGAGGGAAGTGTCCCACTACTATGTTTCCCTCCAAATTTGGATATTTTAGTGGTGGCATTGTAAGATTTTAATTTCCACTTGCAAATGTTAGCTATTGGGATCTAATTTTTAGGAAATTAGATCAAAACCTATAAATACATACTCTTTTAATGATTTGAAATCATCTAGCAAGAGGTGAACTTCACAAGAGAAAATATTATTGTCAAGAACATTCAAGAGCAGCATTATTAGTAATTTTAAGCAGGAATCAAGATCCTAACATCATGGAAAAGTTATGTGTGTTCATATCATGTTTTGGAGCTAACATTGCGATGTAGGTTTCAAGCATTCAAGCATCAAATCAAGAAAGATCCAGTCCTTAGAGTGATGTGTTTGTCTTCAGTCCTCTAAGGGAAACCATTGAAGGTTTGGTTAGTTGTAACAATCAATTTTTCATTCATCATTTCCTTCTTCTTTTCCATTATTTATTTCTATTAAGGATTAATTACCAAACTAGATTTTGACCAAGGCAACCCCCATTCTCACAAAGAAAACAATTTTTTTCTCTTTGTGTATGTGTAGTGTTAGTGTAATTAATATTTAATTACACTTGCATAACTTTACTTAGGTAATATTTAATTCCTAGGTTAATTATTCTCCATCTTCATCTTGTTTTGATGGCAACTCACATGGGTTATCTGGTTTCTTAGTTTCTTTTGGCCACATTTTTGCTCTAGCTTGACACATATCAGATTCACATCAATTCACACTTTAGATTGGGATTTTATGATTATTGATCCGCATTGGTTCAGATCCTCCTTAGTTTGAGGGCCATGTTTTTATGGTTAATGTTCCAAAGTCTTTATGGTACTTGTTCCTATGGAAGAGTTTTAGTCTCAGTTTGGCTCTTCTTTCTATGACAGGTTATTTGCATGCAATTGATCTTCGAGGTTTTGTCCCACTGGGTTTTCCTTCTCTACCTCATTATTGTATTTGTACATGGGTACCTAATCAGGCCTTGTTGTTGGGACCCATTCATTCAATTCTTTCTTGCATTCATCTTAGTTTTAGGTGCATGCTTTTTTAGTCTCCCTAAGTTGCACTTAATGGGGCGTGTTAGTGTAATTAATATTTAATTACACTTGCATAACTTTACTTAGGTAATATTTAATTCCTAGGTTAATTATTCTCATCTTTATCTTATTGAGCTATCTTGTTGCTCAAGATAAGATTAGGGTTATGCATCTTTTCTTTTATAAAGCAAATCATATCTTGTAATTATTGAATTCCTGAATAATAATATTTTTCACATCTTTTGCATACTTTTCTTTTTCTGATTTTCTCTTATGTGGAAGGCTTTTCTAGTTTGCATTTCAGATCTTGGTTTCTAACATGTAGGTCTTAGGTTGAAGAAGGATTGAATAGATCTCAAATGATCCATTTTGCATTGTTTCATTTATTGTCATCATTGTTGTCAAGTCACATAAACTAGGTTGCAAAAAATATTTTTGACTTTTTGAGAGTGAGACCAATAGCAAACAGAATCTTAAATCTTGCACTAGAGGACCCAAAAAGTTTATCTGAACACTTGTACAAAGACATATTCACCCAAGAGCAGACGAGTCCTTGTAGGCCCCTCAAAACCAATTTTTTGAGCATATTTGTTGTTCTCTAAACTTCCCAAATCTACTGGTAAACTACTATTTCCAACTGCTAGTCTTCGGGATCTTGCATTTTTAATATTAGGGCATATAGGATCATTAAGTTAATCATTAAAAAATATTTCTAATCAATTCTAATCCCCTAATAGATGTAGATCCAAGTCTAATTGGCTCACCTTCAGGTTTGAAATTCAATTATTTCACCTTGTGATCTACATCTCAATAAAAATTATAAGAATGTGGAAATGACCCTAGGTTATGGACACTAATCTTAGAGTCACCACATTTTTATGTTTCATTAGGAAAAAAAATTATTCTATAATTATTGTTTATTGTTTATATTATTAGGATTAGCATGAAAAACAAAGTCACCAAGTTAAAAATATTTATGGATAATTCCTTTATTATAAGTTTTCTTTAATCATCTATGATACACCTAGTGGACTCTAATATTATTTTCTAAGTACCCTTCATATGTTTATTAGTGGTAGGAGAAAAACCTAAATGAATAGTGTTATATTTATGTGATGGATAAATATGTTATAATATTTATTAGTCCTTTATAAGGTATAACACTAGATTTGGATCCATAAACAAGAGGGGATTTATTTAGAGTGGTATCCTAATGATGAAAGAATTTTTAGTGAAACTATATAATGGGATCTAGATATAAAGGAGAAATGGTATAGTCTTTACTATTCACTTTTATGTTCATTGGGTGTTAAACCAAGATAACCCCAATCATTCTTGGGTCAACATAGGGAGTAGATGAAGGATACAAGGTTTTTGGTGGTGATATAGATGTGATTAATTAGTTAGGAGGAACTAACATATTTAATTTGTAATTATTTGACAATGTTTAAAGGGATTATTGTCAGCTATGACTATATATATTATGAATAAAATTTAAATTTTGATGAAGTGTATAAGGTACAACATATACGGTGTGTACCCAATGAAGAATCAAAACAATTTAGTACTCTAAAGATCTAGGCATGAAATGGAACACAATATCATGTAATAGGACATAGAGTAATATGAAAAGTAGTAAAACCAAGAGATTCACATCCCACATTATAAATCCAATAATGGTAGCTTTCAATTTTGACAAAGTAATAGAATCAACTTGAATTAAATCTAATGATTATTTCCTATAAATTTTTAAACTAAATACATTATCAGCTAGAGTTTTTTAATTTATATATCTCCATATTTAACTATAATTTCTAACAATTAGTTCTCTTGAATGATTTGTAGAAGAGGAAACACGTGAGTTATAAATGAAATCTTAAATTTATCCTTATAATAGGTTATGTAATATAACTACCTCTTAAGAACTTATTAAACATTAACTTTAACTAAATACTTTCTTAAAATATTTCTATCTCAAATAAATGTATTAGATCTAAGAGAGATAGTTTTTCTATAGTATACTTAAATTGAACAAGTAAAGTATATTCCTAGATTATTTTTTATAGTTATAACCAATCATAGAAAAAATCCATGGGAAAATTAAGGAATTAAAATTAGGTATGTTCTTAGAAAAAGGTGGATTAGTATGATATGTAAAATATTGAGATGCTTAAGCTATATTAATAAGAGTGTCAAAAAATGTAGAAAGAGTGACATCATATGCATAACACCATCATGTATAACTAAGGAAGTATCATCACTAGAAGGGAAGTTGATATTATAGGTATCTATCACAATAGATGCATCACAAGTTATAAAATGTGAAGGAAAATTGCTTAAAGGTAAAGTATCACTAGGGTCAAACATTATTTATAGGAAAAATAAAAAAAATATAAAATATGTATGAATAACTGAAGTGAGATTACCAAAAAATAAAGAGAAGGAAATAAATAAGCTAATGAAGGAGGATGATCTCCTTTTTTTTAGATTGAAGAATAATTATACATGTAGAAAAAATTATGACTAAGCTAGTGGAAATATGTTTACTTCCAATGAAAATATAGAGTTGTAAAATATTTTTTTACATTTACAGGGCACAATACCCATAACACCAAAAATTCCTATGGGCCAAAGTTCAATAGTTTAAAATAACAAAGCATCTAGTTACAACAGATAAATAGTTTGAAAAAACAACATAGAGAAAACGTAATAAATGAACACCCCCCCAAAAATAAAAAATCTAGACCATCACTAAGCAAGATTCTCCCATTCCTCCTTGAGGAAATTAAACACATCCCTAGTGGCCAGACTCATACTAGGATTAGACTCCATAGTATTATTTTTAAATTCCTCCTTCAACACCACAAATAGAGTGACAGTCGAGTGATGAATGATCTTTATAGTGAGCTAGTAGGCCATATCAATCTTCCTTTCCAAGCTGCAAACATGACCTAGTAGGCCATTGACATCTTCCTCCTCCGTAGCATCCAACTTGTTAGTCTCTTCATCTAGAGCTTGATGATTGGAGGAGTCTAGAATAGACTCCTCTAGAGTCATCTGATTAAGCTCTATGAAGTGATTGGGTCTCTCCTCGTACTCCTATGTTTTCTCCATTGTATCATGTTTGATGTCATCATGATCCTTTCCATGTTTTGAGCTGCTAGAAATATCATCAACCAAGATCTCTTTCTTATGCTTAGCCAGGTGATTAGACCTCTTGACGCTCTTAGGTTCAACACCAGTGTCTAAACTCATGGCCACCACAGTTTTGTCCTTTGAATATTTTGACCCAACATCATCCTCATCATTTTCTATGGGTGGTTCCTCAACATAGAAATTTATGCCCTTATTTTTATTTTTTGTTTGTTTGGCATTGGTTTTGGTAGGAAATTTTCCCCCTTTCTTGGTAGGGGTGTTCTTTAGTTTGCACAGACCAGTGGTGGCAATGATTTGAGACTTCCCAACAACTCCTTTTTTCATTTTAGCAAGAGGTTTAGGTTTAGGATCTTCAACAGTTTAGTTGGAAATGGGGGGTTTCCTCTTTCAACCCACTGAAACAATAGGGGAGGGTTTTGAATGAGGGGTATTTGAGGTCACAGGCTCCTCAACCCTAGTGGTAGATATGGGTTTTAGATGGAAAAGAGCCAAGTGAAAATGGAAAAGGCAAAGGATGAGACCTTGATGAAGGGGTAGAGAGGTTTCTCAAGATTATTGGTAGCAAGGTTCAGGGTTTCCTTGATAGAGCTTTCCAAAGATGAAAGCAGAAAAAATAGGAAGCTGATGAGGAGCTTATGGTGGAAATGATTCAAAAGAAGCAAATGATAAAAATAATTACACTTAAAGCAACCTTTGAAAGTGATGTATTTCATAAGGAAAAGGAAAACATGGCCCTAAGGTGCAGAAATTTTTCTGTGATTGTATCCCACATGGAGTTTAATGGGATGTTCATTCCGCTTGAAGAAGGTATGTATATTGTCCATATCTTTCACCTTAGTGTGTTTTCTAAGTTTTTTTCCCCATGCATGAAATCCTTATGGCTTTGGAAATAACATCTTCACTCACCTCAAATAAAATGCCTCCCACTGCAACCCTTCTATCACACTAGCTACTAGAAAATTGAGCTAAGAGCTTCTCATCATGGCCTTTTAGATTTTCCATAAGGGGATCCAAACCACCTTCCACACAAATGCTCCATAATAGAGCATCACGATGGAATTTATCACATGAGCCTCTCACATGATCACCACCCATTTTCAAACACAAAGAGGAGTGAATGATAACAATGGTGAAAAAGATAAAAATAAATAAAACTATGGATGTGGTAAGAAAAATGAAAGCTTATTGAAAGATAAATTGTCATAAAACATTTTCATATCCTACCTAAGGTGATGGGATCCTCCCATGTACAATAAGGATTTTCCAAAGGACTTAAGATAGAGAAGCAATAAAAAGAGGAGATATAGTACTTAGAGGTAGAGTAAATAGTCATCATGATACCAAATTTAATTATTATCAAGTCATGATAAAACATTAGTTTGATAACAAATATTTTACTGTGGGTTTAGCTATTGGTGTATCTAGGTTTATCTTGTAACAACTATTTCATTTTTTGGGGTTGTTTGGTGCTTGTTGCTTAATATTTTGCAACCTTATCTCATTGTAAAGGGTTTTGAGATCCCTTAAAAACCTACTTTTCCTTATCATAAACATTAGTTTGATACAGTATACAAATATATTAGCCACCCACATGTTCCAAATATTAAAGAGGCCATTAATATTAGGAAAATCCTCATACTCATGACAAGAACACTCCTTGATCCTGCAATTAATCTAGCTAGGTAGAAAGTACAACCCAATCCACATCCCATTCACCCTTAGGTTCCCATCCATCTCATCATAGATTCTCCACATCATACTAATGGAAATGTCATCTAGCTAGTAAGGGAGGTGCTATCCTTCGTCATTATTAATTTTTTTTTTCCTCCTCAAGAATAAACCCTTGAACATGCAAGGGGAGGGTTTCAAGAGTCCTCCATCATTTTGAACATTCCCAAGAAGATCCAACATTGGCCAAAGAGTCAACAACCTTATTTCCTTCTCTAAAAATGTGAGTTAGTTTCTTCCTTTCAAATTTGTTGAGAATGAAATGGATATCAAAAAAGATATCCCTAGCATTCCAACCCTGAAAATCGTTATTAGTGATGGAGTCAATCACAGATTTAGAACACCCTTCAATGTGAAGATTATTTATCCCTAGAGAAACAACAAACTTGACCCCACTCAAGAGTGCTCTTGCATCTTCTATCATAGAAGTTTGAATCCCAATTCCATGAACAAACCCCGAAACCATTCTAACATTCTAATCTCTGATAATTCCTTGATGCTAGCAAGTCTAGGGTTTCCTTTTACAACACCATCAAATTTGAGTTTGTGCCAACCATTAGAAGGGGGTTTCCATTTTGTGTTTATCCTAGCTAAAAATTTTGAGTTTTCAAATGAATTGGAATTTAGAAACAAGTTCTAGGAATTTTCCATAGTGATTTCCAAGGCACGGGGGGTTTTCTCAGAGGTATCTAACCATAAAGGGAGATATTCTCTGTGAGAAGTCTGAAACCAATATTAAAGACCTATTTTGGGCTATTTTCCATATTTCAAAATATCCTATTAATACTTTCCTTCCATATACACCAATAGATAATGGGGGGGACCTATTTCCATATTTCTTTGGGTAGAGGGTGATAATAGGGGCATATCTAGTTATCCATAAAGCTCTTAATATCTCCATTCATGGTCCAATAGATACCCAATTTTTGAAGGGAAGACTTCCAAACTTTAGTAGTAAAGGGATAGTGGAGTAATAGGTGAGGGGTAGTCTCCTCATCATTCTTACATAGCATACATTTGTTAGGGATTTTAAATCCCTATTTTCTTAAATTATCTTGGGTGAGGATCCTATTATGACCTTCTTTCCACCAAAAGAAATTGATTTTTGGTGTAAATTTCCTATTCCAAATGTGTTTCCAAAAATTACTATGGGTCCCTTGCAAATACAACAGATTGTAAGCCGATCTAACAAAGAGATTACCCTTGCTTTCCTTAGTCTAGTAGAATTCATCATCCTGAGTAGAAATGTGTATTTTGGTTAGCGAGAGAACATTCTGAAGATTCCTAGCTTGGTGTCTTAACTCCAAAGAATGGTGGAAACAAATCTCTAAAACCTTCCACTTCATAGAACCTTACTGACTAATAAAATAGTCCACCACATAATTACCAAAATATTTAACAGCAAGGGCCATCAAATTCTTGAAGTTAGATTGATTAAGAGGTATTTCAAGCAGCCAAGGATCCTCCTAGAACTTTATTTTACTGTCATTACCAAGTTTCCACCTTGGACCAGAGTGTAGCAGTAATTTGACCTTATAGATAATGTTCCAAATTAAGGAACCATGGGGATGGTCATTAGGGAGACATCTAATTAGGGAGGAGTTATTGAGGTACTTTTCTTTCAGAAGTATGCACTAGTCCTTCCTATTCCTCAAAAGATCCCATCCAACCTTCACAAGAAGAGTCTTGTTAGTTGGTTGGATTTTTCTTATACCTAGACCACCATTGGTTTTAGGAAGGAAAATAGTATCCCAATTCAATAAAGCCAACTTATTCTTTTCCTTAGTACAAGACCAAAG
Source organism: Sequoia sempervirens (assembly GCA_007258455.2). NCBI lineage: Eukaryota > Viridiplantae > Streptophyta > Pinopsida > Cupressales > Cupressaceae > Sequoia > Sequoia sempervirens. The sequence continues at coordinate 3,936,661 of VDFB02018296.1, read as the reverse complement.
AAAATTCCTTTGAATTCTTTCAAATTTATTTGCAATATATCTAAGAATTTTTAAAATAGATAAAAAATACACAAGTATCCCTTGAAGAGCAACAACCAATAGTTACAATTTAGTAGCATGACTAAGGATGGAGCTTTCCCACCCAACCAATTTCCTCTACAATATTTCCAAGACCGAGTTTCAAAAGTTAGGGGAGACTTCCTTAATCGTACGTGGAATGCCAAGGTACACAACAGGAAGGGAAGCACTCTTACAACCTAGATAGCAGTCATTTTATCTTGAATGGTTTGGGATATTTTGAACTAAATCATGCTTTTATTGTAGTTTATGCATTGGCTAGAGCTAAAAGCATAATTATTTAGACAAATCTTTAATTTCCTAGCTTCCACCATCGAGGCTTTCCAAAAAAGGATGGTATCATCCATAGTTTGTTGGATAGTTGAAGGATCAAGGGAAGTGGTAGGTTTGAATCCTTTTATAGTACCATTAGTTAACATTGTAGAGATTTTACAACTTAATACATCAACAACCATAATGAAAACATAGGGAGAAAATGGATATCCTCTGTTGATCCCTTTCCCAACATTGAAAAAACCATGTGGAACCCAATTAACAAGAATAAAATATTTGATCGTAGATATGCAGTCATGAATGAGGTTAACAACAATGTGATTGAAGCCATACTTGGTAAGCACCTTGAGAATAAAACTCCATAGAACCTTATCATAGGCTTTATAAATGTTGAGTTTGAAGGCCATACCATCACTATTACATCTATCCATGGAGTGAAGAATTTCATGAGTGGAAATGGCATCATCCATTATGTGGAATTTCATAAGTAAAATAATTGTTATATAATTCCATGACTTAAGAAAAGTAAATAAATGAGAAAAAAATGAAGAATATTGTCTTATATTCATTGATGTTGTATGCATTATATTATATATAGGTTTTGGTGAGAAGTAGAGTCCATGATCAAGTTATGAGAATTTATAATACCTAATTTTACATGAAACCCTAGACAAGTACAACCCATATTAATAGTGTCTTTCTTAGGCTACATACACAAACTATGATAGTTTGTATTTTATATATCAATTTTGAAACATTATACCTATACTATATAAAAATGTTGTACTTATTTAGTGGCTATTAGCTAGGCCTAAAAGCATATATCATGCATATATGGTGCACTTTATATGTGGATGGGCAAGTGATATATGTAAAACACATATGGTGTCAATTGGATGGCTATGTATTTCCACATGTCTAAAGTGTATGGTGTCAAACTATCATGCTAAAGAAAATGCATGTGCACTTATGAGCATGCTACAAATATTTTGAAATGATATTTTAGGATCTTTCTATGTTTTTATCAAAGATTTGAATATAGACCCCCAAAGTTAAATGACATAACTTCGAAGCATGTGCAACTATCTTACATAAAATTGTATAGAACTATTTGAATCAATTATTATGTATATGTGTGTAAAGCTATTCTTCTAGAATTATATTCATGTGTAATGTATCATGAAATAAAGTGTACAAAAGAGAATATTACAACATAAGAAATTATTGATATTGAGCCATTATGCAAAATTTTGTGATGCAAAAAATTACACATAGATCATTTGTCATTTCTTATAGAGTGATCTAAGAAATTTCCAATTTTTTTAAACTATTATGTGGCTTTTCTAGACCACTTCACTCTTTCTTATAGAATTTCATTCACATTATACTAGAAGACCCACAAGTGCTAACATATAAAGTGAGACTTTATAGGCCCTTCTTTCCATATTAGAGTAGAGAGACCCAAGGGTGCTAGTGTAGAAAGTGGGATTGGTTGCACATAGGGAATAACTTGGTGATGCATGTGCCTATTAATGGCTTATAGATGTAAAGAAAAAAATACTATATAAAGCTTAGAATTCAATGAAGATCCAAAGTAGTCATACTTCTTCCCAAGAACCAATGAAGGTGTGCAGTGTGATAGTGTATTTATAGTGTGAATCATGATATTTATTATGTATTATTATAGACATTAAGGGGAGTTTTATTGTGTACTTTGATGCTAAAAGTAGAGGGAGTTGTTAAACCCCTAGTTCCTTGCCAATAGAAGGTGGTCTCCATATTAAAAATATGGAATGCGAAGAAATACATAGTGTTGATACCAAAGTAAGTGCACTAAGACAAGGGACAAAAAAGTGGCTAAATGGGAGATTTTGTTAGTGTATTTAATTATCATACACTATTTTATGGTTAAATAATATGCACTTGTATATTTATTTTAATATAATCCATAGATATTCATCATATTAATTTATGGATAATCTTTGTAATAATTTGCAAATAATATATTAATTAGTGCTCACTTATTTATATATACTATTTGTATTTAATAGTAAAGTTCTATTTTAAGTAGGTATGTTTTATTATTTAACTACTCTTGTGGAGTTGAGTTTAACTAATTAAGTATATCTTAAATAGACTATTTATTCTAGACAATTACTCTCCAAATCTTATCCCTAGCCTTTTCCTTATCTATATAAAAGCATATAGAGCTAGTGGTTGAGGTATCACTATGGAAGAGAGTTCTTATAAATTCTAGTGAACTTCAATCCAAATATTTTTAATAAAAAGTGATAGTCATGATACCCATATATTACATCTAAGTTATATCATTTTAAATTTCAATGATTTATTATTATATATATATATGGATGAATGTATTATGGTAGCTTCAATGGTTCTAGAGAGCAAATATTAATATGATATCAAAGTTGTAGAAGCTTCACTTAATACAATAAATAGGTATAAAGATTGGTAATATATAGTTTTTCATTTTTTTACATATTTTTATCTTAGTTGTAGTTTTGGTTTTTTTTATAAGTTTCAATCCTATAATTAGTGGCTTACTATCTACAAGCAATAGTATAAAAATTAAATGGGAAACAAAAACACATAAGATCCCTATTCCAAACTAGTACAAACCTTAGACTAAGCACAAAATATAGTTCAAAATAAATAGCCAAATGCAAATTTACCATGAACTCCATTTTTTAGTGTTATTTTATTCTTATGGTTGGAATGTTAATGATATTGAATAAAAGGTACTTATTTTGATATCATATAGTTAGCAAAGATGAATGGATAGATTTTTAGGAGAGGCAATAGAAAGTGGAGATGCGATAGAAAAATCAACAGAGGAGGATGAATGAGAGGACTTCCTAGGACTAAGGAGAGAATGGAGAATAATGATGGAGGTTGTTGGAATGTGAAGGGAAGTATGCACTTACCAAAAATAGAAAGTAGTTGCAACCATCAGGAATCTGGTGGATAAGTGTACTTAGGACCCCTTATTCTTAGAAGTTGGGGGGGAGAATATTGCAACCATGAGGGATGTGGGGGAAAGTGTACTTAGGACCCATTTATACTTGTATTTTGGTGGAGAGAATATATCCAAGATTAAATAATAATATTATTTAATTATTTTAGCCATGTTTGAGGTGGAAAATAGGTGTAAATAACAATAAAGTTATTTTAATTAGGTGAGATGGAAAAGGGACTAATTAATAATAGGATTATTAAATTAGGTATGGGATATTAGGTGAAGGATATTTTACTAGGTGACATTATTATTTGGTTGATTAAGGTAAGGGTGTACTAGGAAAATATTTATATTATAATGATGTAATTTTATCATGGTGTATAACATTAGTACATCCTATAGCACTAATATATCCTATAGCACTAATATGTTCCATTTATCCATCATATTTCCATAAAATCATGTGTCATTATAGTTCAAAAGTACATCCTTGTGAGATATCATCATGAATCATGTACAATAATATAATCTAGAATCTTATTATCCAAATCATCCAAGTGACATCCATCAATATGTCCTATCCTCATATATCATTAGTTCTACATCTATGGTATGTACATCATCCTAGTATGATTTCTATCAAGTAATATTTTATCTATCATGGCACATTTTTTATCATCCTTTATCTTTTCAAGAGACCTCCTGAGCTTCGTTTCACCCAATAACTCTCTTGAGGGGCATCACTTTGATCATTTTCCTTAAGCAATCAAGGAAACCTATCACTACCCTTTCATCATCATCCTTGAGCAACCAAGGAAACCTACCATTGAGGCTCATTCCATCCTAATTTTTATTTTTCTTTCATACAAAACCACTTAGTCATGACATTGTATCAAAGAGGGATAAATTATAGATATCTATATATTTTTGTAGTACACCCTTATCCTAATCAACCAAATAATTACATCACTTATTCAAATACCCTTCACATAAATTTAATTAATCTCTTTTCTATCTCACATAATTAAAATAGTTCTATTAATATTCATGCCTATTTTCTACCTCATGCATGGCTAAAATAATTAAATAATATTATTATTAAATTATGGCTATATTCTCTCCACCAAATTCCAAGAATAAAGAAGTCACTAATATACTTGTCCCTCACATCCCTCATGGTTGTAATATTCTCTCCACCAACTTCCAAGAATAAAGGGGTCCTAAGTACACTTTTCCCCCACATCCCTCATGATTGCAACTACTTAATAATTTTGGTAAGTGCATCTTATCCCTTCACATTCGAGTAACCTCCATCATAACCCTCAATTCTCTCCTTAATCCTAGGGAAGTCCTATTATTCATCCTACACTATTGATCTCTCCATCACATCTCCACCATCCATTGCCTCTCCCAAAAATCTATAAATTGAGGCACACTCTCATCCATTAATACTTGCTAAGTATATGTTGTCAAAATATGTACCTTGTTGTAATCTCCTATTTTCTATATTAATATATATATAGGCAATCGCCTTTCACTTAAAAAAAATGTACCTTGTGTATAAGAGTATCCATATTTGACGAGGGAGCAAACCCGAGATACAAAATAACACTCACAAAATAGAGAATAATATTTTATTCAAAAATATGGAACTCTTACATCTGAGATCCAGTCTCCAAATCACCAGACTCATGATACATGCAAATTCTGGGACTTGCAGGAACTGCATTTCCCCTTTAGCGGCAGCGCGAACTGCTGCACACAAAAAGTTACCCAAAATCGAGAGGAATTAAGCTCATAAATAGCATTTTTGGTTTGGAGCCAAAAACAACATTGATTATAGGTTTTGCAGTTTAGTGCCAAAATTACATTTGAAATTCAGGAATTTAGATTCATTTGAAAATTAGCACATTTCTAAAATATGCACCAACCTCTAGAAGCCATAACTTTTAATCCGACCGTCGAATCTTCAATGATAATACCTTTTCGGAAAGCTCTCGGAAAGAAAATTTTCAAAGTAGGCCCTATGACATCTACTTTGGTGTTTCTGCAAATTTTCGGGCCCATCTAGAACCGTTTAGTGCCTCAAACTAGAATCGGAAGCTTTTTCAGGGCAAAAAGTAGAAACTGGAACTTCAATAACTTTCAAATCGTGAATGATCTTGACCTTATTATTTCGCCAAACTACTCCTTTTTCCATCCTGAACCTTCCCATAAATTTCTGTCTTCTCACGCCTTCAAATTCACACCTGCTAAAAATAGCAGTTGAGCAGAAAAAGCAGAAAAGCAGCTCTAAAAGTTGGAAACTCTTATTCGATGAAAAGGGTATCCAGAAATGCAAAAACATCTACAAAAAGCAAACAACAGGAACATAAATGGAAAACATCTTTTTGGATGATGCAAGATTGCCCTCACACCACTGGATGCTCCTACATCAATATTCCAAACTAATCATTGGATAAAATCACATGCAACATTGGAGTTCATGGTAACTTTGTGTTTGATTTTTTTTTGTTTCTTTGTTTTGAACTTAATTTTTTCAACATCTAGATCTAATGATGAAGAGAAAAATCCAAACTCTCATCCTATTCCAAAATCTAGATTACATGGACTCAATAAAATAATTAACTCTAAAAATTAAAAAAAATTGGTGTCAATTTTAAATTGAAATCAAATAACGCAACATTTCTTTGAATGTGAAACAAACCCATCTCTTTGTTGAAATCAGATTTTATGAAAAAAACAATACAATAACAACTTCCAGACAACATCTTCTTGTTGTCCTTTGTATTCTCCTAGTAATTTCTTTTGTTCCCTCCTTGCTTTTCCTTAAGAATCATAACTTGCATGTATACATTCACTATCTGGCGGATATGTTTCCCTTGACTCCATCTTTTGGTGACCACTCTTTATCCATCTCCTTCCTTCCTTCATGCCTCCATCCATTCCTCTTCCATCCAATGTTATCTTTCCACTCCCTCCACATTCATCATCCTTTTCATTTGATTTTTATTTCACTTTGGTTTCTAATCTACTATCTTCTTGACTATGCCACTCCTCTCTCAAGTTGCTTATCAAACTTTTATTAACAATTCACATGTTAATTTTCTAATTCATTCTCTAGCAAGACTCGAGCCTTCACAGCCTACCAAATTCTCTATTCTCCATCTAAATGCCTCAACAACCATTAATTCCATTTTGTTTCATATCGTAGCCATTTTGATGTCTTTTATTTCTGTAATAATTAAAATTCCTTTAATTACCAGTTTGCATCTATGCGCCCCTCATTCTTCAAAATTTCTTGTCTTCACACCAACGTTTTCTTTTTTGTTGCACTCAGTTTTTCTTTTTTCTCCTTGCACGATCACTCCATTCTTTGGCCTTGATTTTGTAAACTTGAATTATGAAATCCCTGTCTTGAGTGGCACAAACTCTCTTTTCTTTAATTTTTAGATTAAGTCTCTATAATCAAGCGCACTTTCTTTGTCCTTCCAAGTAAATCCCCCTTTTTTATTTTATTTTATCAGTTTTCCATCATTATGTTTCATTCTCCTCGTGGATTGTATTCCTCTGTATCTTTCTTCCCCTTTTGTGTGACTTCCTACATTTTTCTTCCATATGCTCTATCCAGGAAGTTGTGCCTTTTCACATTATCATACCATACGTTAAATAATAATCCTTGTTCATGCTAGAATATGAAGCATCCCTTTCAATGGGTATTTAAATCGACCTCAAATGCTATGCATTCATTTGATATTTCAAAAATATTGATGAAATTCAAATTTTGCAAATAAATCAACCACACTTTAAATAGTATAATTCTTTTCAAATGCTTGTTGACAATTTTAAACTTCATAATAACTACAAATCTCATCCATATAAAGTTAAATTATTAATTTCCTATCAATTAACTTCAATGCACCAAAGTTGAAGAGGTGAATCAAATTATTGCTCAAATCTATTCCAAATGATCATGAAATTGGAATCAAACAAAAAAATCAAAATGAAACAATAAATTCAAATTGAGATATTTTTGGTCGATGTGGATTGCACATTTTCCCAAGATGCTCCTGCATCAAACATGCTAGGTAATAAATTTGTGAGCATAGGATCACAAAAGTGGAGCTAGGTGATAGAATCACCTTTCAAGATTATGCACAACCTCCAACGAACTCCGTCACTGACAATCCAACCTCCATCAAATATCCCAACCTCCCTCACCAAGTGCTCTTCCTCTTCTCTTCATGCCCTTCTTTGGTGTGTCTTCATTATAACTCTTCCCTTCCAACCTCCCCATTCCAATCATAACTCAATTCTCACAAAGTTTCCACTTCGTCTACTATAATATGCCATTACCACTTTCCTTTGTGCCTTTTGCTCTCAATTGTTCAGGACTCTGCTCACCTGCAATGATACTTTCAAGATTCTCACTCATGCTTCCAACTCTACACTTTTCAACGCTCAACTACTTGGGACTCCACTCACCTGCAATGACACTTTTGAGCTCCACTCATGCTTCCACAATTCATAGGTTTTGTCATAAGCTACCTCCCATTCAGTGATCTGCTTGTGCCCTAAAACCTATGCTCACTCTCCTCTTCCCCTGTTGCTCCTGGTACAAATTGCCTCTCTCTCGGTGATCTATCTGCATGCTCAAAACCTTTGGCTTTAATACCACTTGATGAAGAGAAAAAAAATCTCATCCAATTCCAAAATCAAGATTACATGGACTCAGTAAAACAATTAACTATAAAAATTAACAAATTCTAGTGTCAATTTAAAATCAAATTCAAATAACATAACATTGCATTGAATGTGA
>VDFB02018296.1:3853938-3928414 GCA_007258455.2 Sequoia sempervirens | reverse complement strand
TTCCACACAATTTTGATCCTAGACTAGATCATCCTTCAAGAGCTCCTCAAAGAAACTAGCAGCTGCTCTCCTAATAGCCTCCTCATCCTCCAACAACATACCATTAGCCATAATCAAGGAGATTCTATTAGACGATTTATGCCTAAGGGCAGTGAGATGAAAGAACTTAGATTTTTGGTCACCAGATTTCAACCAAATAGCACGAGATCTCTGCCTATAGTAATCTTCCTCCTTAGCAACAATATCATGTAACTACGCAAGAAGGCCATCCTCTAGTAGCTTTAAATCCTTTGATAAGCCCTTAGACTGAATGTCACTCTAAATACCATCCAACTTTTGAAGAATGGAGCTTTTGGAACAAAAAATATGACCAAATGACTCTTTGTTCCATTTCTTGAGATTCCTTTTGACTAAAGTCAATTTCTTGGAAACTCTAAACATCACACACCCATCTATGTTGACTTGCCACCATTTTTTAATACAATCCATAAATCTTGGATCCCTTAACCACATGGCTTTAAACTGGAAAGGAAAATGTTTCCTACCCCCAAGCCTATCAACAACAAATGAGATAGGGAAGTGGTCAGAACCACATCTCGTAATAGAAGATAGGGAACAAGCAAAGTCCACAAACCAGGAAGCAGAAGTTAAAGTTGTATCTAGTCTAACTTGAATATTATCCACACCAACACACTTGTTAGACCAAATAAAATTTTCTCTAGTCAACTTAACATCTATAAGAGCATTATCATCAATAAACATTCTTAATTCAAGCCAACTCTCTGGATTAGAATTGCAAATAGGTTAACCAGTAATTGTTTTTCCAAATTTTTATCAACTTAAGACAATGTAATGCAAGATGCAAGTGTGGAAAAAAGGTGAAAATGTGTTGACAAGTTTTTGAATGCAAATTTTAGATGTAAAATTCAATATTTGACTAATTGTAAGATGCAAGATTCTAAAAATAATGATTTGATGTAAATTTAAAATAAAACTATCTAATTTTTAACTTGATTTTAGCTTAAAATGAAAGATTCAATGAACAATTTCAGATTTTAACCACTTAATGAATGCAAATTAAATGTAAATTTGATTTAAATATTATTGAAACATAAACTAATGCAAACTATGATGCAAAGTGTATGCAATGGTTTTTGGATTTTTATGAGTTTTAATGATGCAAACATGCAAGATCCAACCCTAAATGAAGAATGAAAAAAAATGATGCAAAACCTAGATCAAGGGTTTGAAAGACTTCCAAATAAGAAAGCAATGATATAAGAACGCCGAGTTCACCAAAATGAAACACAAAAGTGTGGCGACTCTAATATTAGTGTCCATAACCTAGAGCCATTTCCACATTTTTATAAATTTCATTGAGATGTAGATCACAAGGTGAAATAATTGACTTTCAGATCTAAAGGTGAGCCAATTAGACCCATGTATACATCTATTGGGGGATTGGAATTGATTACAAATATTTTTGAATTATTAACTTAATGATCATATATTCCCTAATATTAAAAATGCAAGATCTCAAAGACTAATAGTTAGAAATAACAATTTACCATGGGATCTGGGAAGTGCAGAGAGTAGAAAATATGCTCAAAAAATTTGGTTTTGAGGGGCCTACAAGGACTCATTCACCCTTGGGAAAATGGTTAATTGTACAACTATCCAGATCAACTTTCTAGGTCCTCTGGTGCAAGATATGAACTTTCTGCAACCTAGTTTTTGTGACTTGAAAATAATGATAACAAATGCAACAATGCAAAATGTATCCTTTGAGATCTCCTCAATCCTTCTTCAACCTAAGACCTACACATACACAAAGAGAAGAAAAATTGTTTATTTTGTGTGAATGGAAGTTTTCCTTGGTCAAACCTTGGTTCGATAATTAAACCTTGATAAAAAGAAATAATGACAAAGGAGAGGGAAATGATGAATGAAAACTTTCTTGTTACAACTCACCAAGCATTCAATGGCTGCCCTTTTAGGACTGAAGACAAATAAATCACTCTAAAGATTGGATCTTTCTTGAATTGACTTGATTAATTGATTGATTTGATCCTTGAATGCTTGAAACCTATATCACAATGTTAGCTCCAAAACATGATATGAACACACATAACTTTGACATGATTAGTTCTCGATTGTTGCTAAAAATGACTGATAATGCTGCTCTTGAATGCTCTTGACAGTGATATTTTCTCTTGTAAAGTTCACCTCTTGTTAGATGATTTCAAATGATAAAAGGACTATGTATTTATAGGTGTTTATCTAATTTCCAAAAAATGAGATCCCATAGCCAACCTTTGCAGGTGGAAATTCAAATGTTACAATGCCACCACTGACATATCCAAATTTAGAGGGAAACAGAGTAGCGGGATACTTTCCCCATTGGGTGAATGGGTCCCATTAGCACATGAGTTCCATTATGGCAAATGAGTCCCAACCCTATTTTCCAAAATTTAAGGTGTCGGGGGAAAATTATTAGATGAATGCATTTGTTTAATGTTTGAAATTTATTAAAATTGGTGTAAATGGGCTATGGAATACATAATTTTAGGACATTATGGGGTCAATTAGTGGCTTAATTAAGTCCAATTAAGGTACCCCAACATAGTGTGAAATTATAAAGGTATACAATTTCCTACACTATACCTAATTATGGCCATTCATTATCACTTCTAATTTTAGAACTAGTACTTTTGTTTTATATAATCCCAAATGAAAATATGTGAAAGTAATATCATGCATTTACATCATTATTATTTTTGATTACTACATTTGATAATATTTCTAACCCTTTATCTTTTACTTATTCCTTCTATTCATTATATTTTTCATGATAGGGGATCCTATTACTTCACTATCTCATGTTGGTTCATGTTCACATCTTTAGATGATTATCTTACATATTGATATTGATAATATTTACATCTTCATGACACATTGTTACTTTTCTTATATATGGCTCATCAAGTTATAGGTTATGAATTGTTTTATTATTGGAAGCAACCATGAGGTAAAATAATTCCCTTGATCTTATGTCCTTACATGCTTACCTTTCTATTTTGAATGCTTATTGTGCCTTACATGATTCTATCTTTGTTGTTATTATATATGCTTGTTCTTTACATAATATCCTTGATGTAGTATTATATGATTGATGCTCTTTATATGATGTTATTATTTCCCCCTTACCTCCAATTCCTTTCACATGCTTTGTATGAAAAAAATTAAGGGGTTGTATAAATTATCACTAATATTTCTTCATGATTATGGCTATAGTGATACACTTATTAATTTTTGTTACCAAATAGAACTTTATATGCTACCTAAATGGAGTATATTTCTCTAATATCAAATTCCTCATCATCACATTTTCAAATTCATTTCATATACCTTATCTAACATTACCATTTACATTTATTTGTGTGATTAGATTCCTTTTCACACAGTTGAAGATTTTATCACTTTTAATAATAGGTGGAGTTTCTCATCCCAATCATTTTAATTTTACCATTTTTGAATATAGTTCCTTATAGAAATTTGTGATTATAATCATTTAAAAATTCTTAATATATGACACTCATTGCATGGTTTTTTATTTTGAAATTTTCAATAGATTTATCATTACAAGAAAAAAAACAAAGAACAATATGTATATTTAAGTAGATTTATAGCCATTGAGTATTTAAAAAATATTTAATTTTTTATGTTGAGTACCTAATTTATTTTACATGCATCCAACTATTAATAGTTCATATACACATAAAAGAGGGGGGTGAATTTAAATATAAAAATTACATGCACATTCTCTTTTCCCTTATATTTTGGACCCTCTTTGATTAGAGTGTCTCAAATGCAATATAAGTGTACAAGTAGCATATTCTTGTGTGAGTTCAAATCATGAAATCACCATATCTTGATCCCTTTGTAACTCATCCATATGACTTAATAATGATTGATATATCACCCTCATTTGTCACCCTAGATAAAATATATAGGTGGGGACTTGACCTAGGTCACTTTCAAAGTCATAGATCCAAGTTGCCCTAATTTTTTTAAATTTGAATTTGAATTCAATCTTGTTGATTCCATGCAACTAGATATTTTTAGTTAGCCTAGTACATGTTTGTATTTATATGTTCTTGGTTGTTGTAATGCCTTGCCAAAGAACCCTAGAGGACAACACATCTCACTACAATATCAAAATAATTTTTTTTAAAGAGAAATAACATGAAATGTAAATCTTATCTACCATAGCATATAAGCTAAGCTATGTCCTTTAAGGTTCTATGACTGCATTACGAACATACCTATTGAACAAGATCTAAAACACATCATAGATTAACTAAAAACAAGAGAGTTCATTTCAAATCCATTGCGTCAAATGAGTAAGCACATCCATTTCCATACATGACATCAGATACATAATCATTCAAGATCATATAATAAGAACCAATGAGTACATATACAATTTCAATTACATGGAATTACATTGCTACATTGCTACAAGTTTACAAAAAGCTTATATTGCATGATATAAATGAGATACATATATAATGCACAACATGTGCAATTATCTCACAAACTGGAACAAGATCCAAAACCTGCTACATAAGGTACATCCTCCAAACTCATGAATAACAACTGGGAAACCTAATGGAGGAAAAGGCACAATCCACCTGACTATGTGGAACCCTAAGGTCCACCCCCCTATGCTAGGAGATAACAGTAAGGTCCCACTACACAAAATAGTCAAGAAGATAGTAACACAACACCAAAGGGCTAACAAGACTCCAACATAATATGTACAACATAACATCACATAACAAAGACACAGCTTCCAAAGGCATGCAAACAACAAAGGGGAACACAAGACAAGTGAATGCTAGGTTGTACTAGGGAAGAGTGCCATTGCATGGTCCTGACATGGGTTATCCTGATAGTCTCTCACTAGATGTCGGCCGCCATCTATGGTTATCTTGACAGTCTCACACTAGATGTCGGCCCTATAGGGTGACACATGCAAAACCAACTTTCCTTTCATGAGGACAAGGAAGTTGATCTTGCCAACCAAGCCTTCTCAACCCATCCTTAGCCTAAACGAGCACTACAGGCATGGGTGAGGCATCCAATTATCTTAATTAGAGTGAAATTCTACCCATCCCCCTAGTTTATTAATTATGTTATCATTGAGTTAAGAAACTCCTACGTGGGTTATCTTAGACACCACTTTGTGCACTGTCCCCCATTGAGAGCCACTCCCCCTACTAGCATCTAGAGACCCAACACATCAAATGGGGTAAAGCCATATTTCACACAAAACATAATCATAGAACACATATCCAGAGCAAGGCATGAACCATCTCGTTCGCCAATCACAACCACATTAATATGAAGTAGTGCAAGGCTAAAACCCTCATGTACCCATCTCAAGTATAAAATCAACCAACTCAAAAGAACATGCATACAATTCAATCAATTAAATACTCTTCTAAGCCTCTGGAAGCAACCTAGACAACTTTACACAAAGATTCCCAATTAAATCAATAATCTAACTCACATAACTTTCACTTGCATAATACAAATCAATTTCACAATAAAACAATAACCACATTATCAACATATAATAGCCATCGTTGATTACATAAATGTAAAATAGACATCATTTTAAAAGAGCATCACATTTATCTATTCTAATAATTTCCTCATGTAATTAAAGCACCTTCTTTTCCTTATGTTTAATTTCCAATTCAACTATCATACGTAATTAAACATATATATATATAAATATAAATATAACGCCATAATTGGTCAATATATTTATATTTATACATATATAAATGTATGTATATAAATATACATTTAGAAGATAGCTTATATTTATAACAAAATCAATTAAACAAACAACAATTTTGCATAGTAAACATTCACATTCAATATACATCATATATATATAAGTATATATGCATATATATATATACTTCTGTGTATATATATATATATATTCTACTAAAAAATTCATATTACAAATTGTTGTTTACAACAAAATAGGTCAGATTTATATAAAGAAAATAACCATTAAATATCTCCACACACACACACAAATACATAAACTCCCTCTTCAACATGGCACACTTGCTATTTTGATAACCAACAAACAACATTATCTAATACCTACATTTATACAAAGGATGCCATACATTTTATAGCAAATTGAATACTTGAACAATGCAAATATTAGAGCTACATTATTTAGATTACATTCCACTTTCTATTATAGCTAATAAGAGGTTGTAAAAGTAGCGATTGGGGTAGTAGAGAGGGCGCATGACTAAGAGAGGAGCAGGCTACAAATTCACCATATAATATATACTTTTGAATGCCAAAGGAAGGAATACCAAGACTAACTTCCCTATGAACAACTAGCAACCTCAAACAAAGATCTCAAGACACTTCCCAGGTAGTGACCAAGAATGGAAAAGAAGTGCGTGACTGGAAGAGGTAAGAGGGCTATGCCTAAATTCAGCCTATCAAAAAGGCTTTAGAAATTTTCAAGCAAATGTAATTTGGTAGGTATAAAGCCATTTTCTGCAACCATTCCCTATGGTTGTGCAAGCATGGGAAAATCATGAGAATAAAGGAAGCATAAAAGAGGTACATGTACAAAATGAAGATATCAATAGAGGTCTTCTTAAGGAATGCAATGAATGGACAATTAGGATTCATTGAAAATGCTTCAAAAAATTTCAAACAAATGGGGTTGATTGATTATAAAAAAATGTATTAAACAAATTGGCTATAGGCAAGATTTTGTTTACATTAAATGGAGAAGCAATTTCAAGAAAAAAAAATACAAACCAACTTGGATTCCAAAGCTATAGAAATGGAAGAACGGTGTCGAGATCACTGTTACGTTTGCAATGATCAACTTCTTCAAAATAATTCAATCACGATCCACTTTTTCGCAATACAATATTGTTTTTCAAAAACCATTTATAAAATATAACTATTCTACAAAATAATTTCTTTCAAACAAAATTCCCCATTCGAAAACTAAAAATCTAAGATAAAAACCCCCAAATCTCCCCAAAAAGATAATAATTATAAGCCAAGGAAAGCTTTTGTTTTTCAAAAACAAATAGCGGATAAAAATCTCATAAAAACAACAAGTTTCCAAAGAAAACCTAGTTCGAAGTCATGCATGTGCTATGAACAATTTTTTTTTCTATCTTTTTTTATTTTTTAACTAGTTGTCCATTATCTTTATCCGATTTCATATTTTATTTCTTTTTAATATTTTCTCACATTTTAATTAATAATTAAAAACTCAACATTACTAAAAAATTTAATTTAACACTAAACATCAATAATAATCACTCAAGCATTAACAAAGCCAAAAGTGAGAACAACTAACCACAACAACAAACAGATTGATGAGTGACTGACAGGATACTCATCCTCTCCGAGGATGATTGCAAGGGTAGGGAACCTTAAGTTATCTCTATTCAAAATTTTCCATTGGGTTTAAGGCATGCTCAAACCTGTCAATTTAGGTGGAGTCGATGCTTGGTACCTACAACCTGCAACAAATGAAATGTTCGAACATATATATATATATATATATATAATTGAATAGTCAAACACACCATAAAATGAAATTGTAACATAATAGGGTACTCACAAATGGGTAATGTGACACTGTCCCTTTCACCATGACACCCCAAAAAAATAACCACATCAATGTAAACAATTACAAAATAAACAACATAGAATGATCACTAGATAATCACACAATAACCATAATCCAAAAACACATCAAACAGTAATTGCATTAATATATCATAGTCAGTTGCTTAACGAACAAGATAGCACAATTAGTTACATGATGATCTAATATGAGCAATCACTGAATAAAAACATCATAACCATAATTAGATAAACACATAAATCTTGGAATTACATTAATCCACATCATCTAATATGTCCATAAAGCTATCATAACCTATGCATAACTCAAGTAAATAGTAGTATCACCAAAGTATCATTAAATGTCATCATAGCAGTAGGTTTAACATCAACAAGTATCATCAACTAACATCGAACAGTGAATCCACCATCAAGCAAAATGTCATAATGTCTAGTCCTAATGAAACAACTATCAATCTAACAAAGAACAGTGTGAGGGACACTACCGTTTTTGTATTTAAGGATATTCACTCACTTATTTTGAGATAATCTAATAGCACGCTAGAGTTACTCAAAGGAATTTTTATATTACATTTATGATAGCTCATTAAAGTTTTATCAAAGGATTACATCAACGCACATCGTCCTAGGTCCATTGTATTTCTACTTCATGTATTTTATCTTTTTCTTAGACTTAAAAATTTGGTTTGTTGGAAATCTAAATAAGGAAAATATGACCCTCACAGTTTAGTAGATTCCATATAGGTGTTTGTAGATATTGCTAGCCTTAATATGTATTCAAACATTAAGAGAAAATATAAAATAAGTTTTGAACATTTGAATATTTTTGGATCATTCCTATGAATTGCAAGTTCATTTCTATCCAATAGGTTTCAATTAGAATGCATGGAAATCACTTACACACACATGAAAGCGAACCTAGATAATACATGGTCAAATTTAAAAGTGAACAAAAATAAGTTAAGTAGCTAGAATTTAAATCATTTTATTTTTACATTCATTTGAGCAATACAATTACAACATTTATTTCAAGTATCAACCTCAACTCATTTATCTAGGTTAATAGTTAATCGATTTATTTCATTTAATTAACCTAGATATTCATTTAAAGGTTTATTTTCCCTTTGCAATAATATAAAATTTAGTTTTTAGGAGATGATTTTTTATTTTTTTTTTATATCTTGTGATAAGTAGTTATTTAAAATAGTATTGCTTGTGTATTATCACCATACATATGACAAAGATCCTTATATTGTTTGTGTTGGAAACTATATATTTTTTAATAAAATTTAACAAGGTTATATTAGAGATCAAGAATCAAATTATATGAACTAATAGTTTACCACTAAATAAAAATATAGAGAAAGTTGAGCCATAACAAGATAACATAACATAAAGTTTGTTACCACTCAAACTCCAAAAAAATAGAATGACACTAATTTTATATTCATGTCATCATCCATTTTATATCCTAATTGATGGTTATTTCAATGTATTACTAATTTATTTCATCAAGTCAACTTTAATTGTGTAGAATGACACTAATTTTATACAACTCACTATCTCCATACCTTATATCTTCCAATTTCTTAAACATACATTAATTTTTTTCAATGTGTCTAGTTGAGATTGGATATTGATAATGGTAATATTTAAATGAGCTTACAAATAGTCTTATAAAAGGTGAAAAAGGTTCACCACCTAAATATGATGTTAGATTAAAGTTTGTAAATACCATCCTCATGTAAATATATCATATTTCAAAAACTATATAAACATAATGATCTCAAAATATGTTTAATAAATATTTTATAGAAAATTTTAAACCCAAACATTTTAGAAATAGAATGAGTCCACGATAACTTTCTAAGATAATTTTAGCCAAAAGAGGCAAGTATATTAGAGAAAATGGAAAACTAGGTCTGTTGGGTGAAGTCTAACCAAAAGGCATGTTTTTGAGTCTCTTTTTTTGTAGAATAGGCCCATGATGGTTTATGTGAAGGATCTAGAGGTGGATGTCAATGGAAAATATAGAGTATGGAAGTTTCTAAGTTTAAAGTTGAGCTTGAAAGTCACTTTATATTTTCAAAGGTTTGTTGAACATCTAGAATATTAAGAGGGAGGGTGAATCAGTATTCTATTAAACTTCTAAACATGGCTTATCCAATCACCAAAATATATTAACAAAAATAAATAATGAAAGCATGAATCATACACAAAGTCACATAACACATGAACACCAAGATTTTTACGTGGAAAACCCAAAAAGGGAAAAACCACAGTGAGCATTAGCTCACAATATATTATATCTAGATATAGTATATTACAGGGGCTCACTACCAGGACACACTATCCTAATAAAGCTCATAGCTAGAATTAGATACAAAGCAAAGATGGCTACTTAGCCAAAATGTGAACTAATTAAATTACACCTTCCTTATGTTGAATTTCAGTTCCCTTGAAGCTTTGAATACAAAGTAGTGCTCTGCTTAGCATTCACTCAACAATTTTTCCCTTATTTTGATCTCACACCTCTGAATTCACATGTTCTCATCATATGAGACCTTTCAAACCTAATTTACCAATTATTCCTTTCTCATCCCTCTTACAACTCAAAAATGTCTCACATATAAGTACCTAATTACATCCACATACATCAATTAGGTTAGTCTAATTAGATGTAACAAAAATAATTCAAAAATAGCTTTGTCAGCTTCACACATGATTCAAAAAATTCTTTGTGCTCACATCAAACATGTAATACATAATTTAGGTCAACATAGACCTAAAATAGATCTTAAAAACATCCACAATGTATATTTAATCTTCACAACACATATCATGTATTAGGTCGGCCAGGAATGGGACCTAATCACAAAAAAATTCAATCATACATACACTTCTCCATACAAGTGACTTCAAAATTCAATCTTTCTTCACATTCACATTTCACCAACATCACTAAGTCTAACTTTAGAACCACAACACAAAAAATTCTTCTCAAGGAAATGTGAAATATCCCACATTGATATACTAAACAAAGAAATGACTGTGATACATAGATCTAAACTCTGTCATCCATAACTTCTAGGATATTTCACAACACATCATAGAATCTTGATTTTACTTGAATATGATAGAATTAAAACCATGGTTAAAGATGTAGAGTGAGATCACTTAGTGTGGTGGAGTGTGGACCCAAAAACTGACGCACTAAACCACAAAATAGTCAGTAGAAACACTTAGCGAATTTCATGTACAATCAATTTACTGAACCAACTTATTTTGTACACATATCTTCTATAGCACTTCCAAATCATACTAAGCTGATCATAACAATGTTGACATCAATGACAACACTAGGTCAAGTAGTATTATGCAATTCATGCTCATGTTTCCAACCTATATCATCAATGATAGACTTTCCAAAATTTCCAACAATCTCCTTCCAACAATATTCGCCTTTGTCATTGATGGCAACATGCATAATAAGAATAGGAGATCTCACCTCTTCATTACCATCGTTCCCCTTTTCACTTCTCTCCCCCTTTGACATCAATGGAAAATGATGTGCCAAAACTTCGTATGCTCCCCCTTTGGAGGTCAACCCAATTTTTTTTTCCTTCTATATATATTATATATATCAAAATCTAAAAAAATTGTAAAATCATGATAAATAGTTACCCTGAGGATGCAGAACCTTGAAGCTTCTAAAAAGCGTCTTGCCATTTAGAATTTCCTTCTTCCCACTATTTCTTTGTTGTAGTAAGATTCCTATATAAAATTTCAAGTTCTAGTAGAGTTTCTTCTCCTTCTTTAGGAATACTAGGATCAAGGTTTATCTCTAAGAGTTTATCAGTACTTCCAAGAGCATTCGAGATTGATATATACTTTTCCTTAACTAAGTCCCTTAAATTTATAATTTTCTTGATCATTTCATCTCTTTGACTCTATAGGGAAAATAATTTTTCATGAAGCTCCATTATAGAGATCCAAGTTTGATCATCCTTGTCTTGCACTGAATTGTAAGAATATGTAACCATGTTTATCCGAGTCTCAATTGTACTCATGTCATCCTTCATACTTCGAGTAATGTTTGTCCACTTCATGACAATATGTTATTTTCTTCTTCTGCATAGTCTTGCACTTCTCTCAAGCATTTTGTGACCTTTTGATGTGCTTTTGTACAATTATTTGAGATATTCACTAGATTCTTTCTTTCAACCCATCTATTAGTTTCAACTTCAATTTGATTTTTCAATTAGGAGACATATTCTTTAAATGATTTGACCAAGAGATTGAGATCTTCTATAGTAGATAATGAAAACATCAACACTTTCACTAGGGATTACCTCTTGTAGGGATTTTATTGCTTCATCCAAACCTTGTAATTTTGTAGACCTGACACTGATCTCATGCTCATGCTAAGCATCATGAACTCTTTCAATATCAACAATTTTTTGTTTGATTCTTCTAGCAACCGAAGGACTGTCTATGACTTTTCTCTTCTTACCAATTCTCTTGGAACTATTGGAGGCCTCTGCACTTACCTCTATTTTTCCAAGATCTTTAGGACTTCCCAGAAGAGCTTTTGCATAGCTAGCTATTTTAGCCTCTGATAATTCATAATCCAATTCTGAGATTTGAACTGGCCTAGGTTTGATGGCTTCAATAAAGAAAAAAATTGTGGAGATAAGAAAGTTAATGTGTTCTGAATATCTTCTCACCACTTCTTTGGGAATCCTCATTCTTTTATTCATCCTACTTTGAAATACTCCAAAGAAAGCAGCAAGGGTATCTTCCTGAGCATCCAAACTTCCAAGGTTTCTCATGTACTTTTCTATTTGATGTGCAATTGGTTCAACATTTTTCCAATTTACTTGTCTAATTTACTTGTACTTCATTCAAGAAGTAGAGAAATAGACAAATTACCAGGGTTCCATACTAGAATGTACACTTCTTCCTTTTCTTAATGTCTCTTAGATCCTCCATTAATTATTGTCACATCAACTCACAAAGGTCATAGTCAACATTGTTCTTAAACATATCAAGAGCCATATGAACTACAATAGGAGGGACAATGCCCACACTATTTGACTGGTAAATTTTCTGACCAATAAGTATAGCTATAAATCTAACCACTAGGTTTGTAATAGAGTTCACTATAATTTCCTTTTGTTCAAGAGTGGCACTAGTTTTCTCCACTATATCCTTTGTATCGACTAACTTTTGATCAAGAACTAGTCCAGTGGACCACAAAATAGTTACATCCTTAATTGCTTCCTTTGTTATTGAGTGAGGGCCATCAATCCATATGGATTGGCCATGAATTCTACTCAGTACCATTCTTATATACTTCTTTTGATTTTCAAAATTTGGAAACTTCTGCTAGATATCCAATCTTTTGTCACTTAGGGTTTTTTACTTAGGTTTTAGGGCATCATCATCATTTTATCCTAGCTCATTTTTCCATAAAATAGATAACCTTCTAGGTGATACCTCTTCAATTTTTCCATGACTATGTGCTTTAATATCTTTAGTAGCTAAAACCCCAATAGGAATGCGAGAAAATGCACTCAAGGGATCATCTAACAATACTTTAGTAGAATTCCTCGTAAGTACAGGATGTGGTCATTGTGAATTGTCTACTACTTTTGGTAATTCCATTATATTCAAGTTTCTTTCAGAGAAATGTTCTAGAAGACAAAAATATACAAGATTTGTAAAAATACCTCTTAAATAGCTTGACGAACCAAGGTCTTGATGTTCAACTTCTAGAAGATGTTTTGAGCCCTTCTATACCTCTTTTTCTTTCGTTTCTTCTTTAGATTCCTTTGAATAAATGAATTTTCCTTCACAAAAACATATTTAACTCTCTAATTTGATCTAACCCCTACAATAAATGCTTTAGACTGAAAAGTTGATATTCCTAAAATTATGTGCACAAACATCTTTCCAAGCTCTGCAAGTTACCGCATTGTAATATTTTCTTCCACAACTTTCTTCTCTAGCTTCAAAAATTCCTCTTTCATGATATATCTCCGTGTCATGTCTTGACACCTCACATTTCTAGGGGGCTATCATAATTTTATATTTTTCGTTTCCTATTTTCCCATGCCTTGGTTTAATTTTCAATTGAATTATTTGCACCATTGGGAGGCATAGATGTATTTGAAGTTCTTGATTCATCTTTTTTATTAGAATCCTCTAGTTATTTCTCCATATCTTTTCCATTTCCTTTTTAACCCTAGTAGGATCAATTTTCTTCACAGGTTCATTCCTCTTTATCGGATTATACTATCTTCTATTTTTTCTTCTTTAAACTCTTGAAATGTGTCCAAGCTTATTGCAAAAGTAGCATACAACAAATTTTTGACCAAATTGACTTCAATTCATTTTTGATCTGCACTGGTTAGCCTTATCTCCAAATACATTGCATGTATAATAGTAGCCATAGAAAGAATGAAACATTCTGATAGTATTATATCTATTCATCATTTTACTTTTGCACTCAGTACTTCTATGTTTGAGTTTCTTACATGCAAAACATTTTCTAGAGAATGATCCAACATTTTGATTCATTCTACCCCTACATTTTATTGCTTTATGTCCAAATTTATTGCATGAAAAATAAATACCATTGAAAGATGGGTACCTTTAAGCACTTGGTTGTCTAATAGGAGGTCTTCCAACATTGCTTCTTTGATTTATGAATTGTATCCTATTGCCTTGAATCTTTGTTTGATTATCAACCTTGTTAGGTGTATGATTTTCCTTTGAACTTTGTCCTAAACTTCAAGTCCCAAACCACCTTTGTCCTTAGAGGGTTTTTGTATAGAAATTGATTCATCAAGCATTGTAGTACTTATTTTGAATTTCTCCTCATGTATTCTTTCCTTTTCTAGATTAGATCTAAGATTTACCACTTCTTATTCAATTCTTGAGCATTCTTCAGTTTTTCTTTGTAACAATGCATTTATACTTTCCTCAATCCTTCCTTTTTCTTCTATTTGCACTTTCAATTTGGTGATTTCTTCACTTGTTTGTTTCAATTGTATATTGAATTTTGTATGTCTTCCTTTGAAATTATTGATTTGTTCTCTCAACTTTTTGATGCATTCATTTGCTTCTCCTAGGCTTTCTTTCATACTTTTGATCTTAGTTTCAACTCTATCAAGATCTTCAAGAGCAACCTTAAGTTCTTCTTTGTCAAACATGCAGTCATCTTCTTCATATTTAATTGTAAAAAATTCTTCCAGAGGAATAGGACACTTTTTGTCAGCCATGTGTTCAAACTTCCAATATCTTCCACAAGATATTAGGATTTTCTAAAGGAACCAAGCTCTGATACCAATTATTGAACACCCAAAATACTGACAAGGGGGAGGTGAATCATTATTGTGTTGAAATTTTGAACACAACTTATCCAATCACCAAAACATATTAATAGAAATAAAGAATGAAAGCATGGATCATCCACAAAGTCACATAACACATGAAAACTAGGATTTTTATGTAGAAAACCCAAAAAGGGAAAAACCACAATGAGGATTAGCTCACAATATATTCTATCTAGATATACTATATTTCAGGGGCTCACTACTAGGACACACTTTCCTAATAAGGCTCACAACTAGAATTAGATACAAAAAAAATGGCTACTTAGCCAAAATTTGAACTGAATAAAAGTACACCTTCCTTATGTTGAATTTCAGTTCCCTTTAAGCTCTGAATATAAAGTACTACTCTACTTAGCATTCACTCAATAACTATGCCCTTATTTTGATCTCACACCTCTGAATTCACATGTTCACATCATATGAGACCTTTCGCACCTGATTTACCACTTATTCCTTTCTTATCCCTCTTACAACTCAAAAATATCTCACATATAAATACCCAATTACATTCATATACATCAATTAGGTCAACCTAATTAGATGTAACCAAAAATAATTCAAAAATAGCTTTGTCGGCTTCACACATGATTCAAAAAATTCTTCACGCTCAGAAAAAAATATGCAATACATGTAATCTAGGTCAGCATAGACCTAAAATAGATCCTAAAGACATCTGCGATGTATATTTAATCTTTTCAACACATAACATGTATTAGGTTGGCTAGGAATTGGACCTAATCATAAAAAATTTCAATCATACATACACTTCTCCATACAAGCAACTTCCAGATTTGATTTTTCTTCAAATTCACATTTCACTGACATCAGTGAGTCTAACTTTAGAACCATAGCACAAAAAAAATATTCTCAAGGAAATTAAAAATCTCTCACATTCATATACTAAACAGAGAAATGACTGTGATACATAGAGCTAAACTATGTCATGCATAACTTCTAGGATATTTCACAACAGATCAAAAAAACTTGGATTTACCTGAATCTGATAGACTTCAAACCATGGTTAAAGATGTAGAGTGAGATCACTTAGTGTGGTGGAATGCAAACCCAAAAACTGATGCACTAAACCACAAAACAATTAGTAGAAGCACTTACAAAATTTCCTGTACAATCATATTTACCAAACCAACTTATTTTGTACACATATCTTTTGTAGCACTTCCAAATCATAATAAGCTGATCATAACAATTTTGACATCAATGACAACATTGGATCAAGTAGTATTGTGCAATTCAAGCTCATGTTTCCAACCTGTATCATCAATGATAGATTTCTAATACTTCCAACAATATCCTTATTCCAACAATCTCCTTCTTCCAACAAGGTTTTCACTAAGATTAGGCCACTTCATGTTAGATAATGAAAAATTATATCTAACATTAAGCCTTATACCATATTGAAGGGGAAAAGAAAATATTTTCACATTAATTTGAGTGAGAAGGCATTAAGTTTACATCTACCTTTTTCCCTCCAATCCTTAAATAAGTTAGAGGAGCGGGGTAAAAGTACAAAGTTGTGTCACACTTTTAGTCGACTTATCAGCTGTAGAGGAGGAATTTTTCTACCCTCGAGTCTTAGGACAAGTAGATTCTACAAGGAGAAAATGGTCCTCAACTACCTCAAGGAATAATGCTCAAGTGTAAGGATAAAAAAGGTGAGAGTTCTAGAATCAAAAAGAGTAGGTCACATAGGTTTTTTGGACAGAGTGGAGAGCTCTTGGCCAAGGAAAAAAGCATGACAGACAAAATACAACATGACACACTAACATCCTAGAGGCACATTGGCATTTCATACAAACCAAAAATTGAGAATTTCATAGAAAACAACAAAGTGACTAATAGGAACTTTTAAGAATGCACAAAAATAACAAAGTATAAAAAAACCAAAATAAATTAAGGTAAACTAAGTAAAATTTAGATTAATGAAATATAGATGATAAAACTAAGTAGGAGAAAGAAAGTTCTCACAAAAACCCAAATAATGAAGCCTTCAACAAAGGGATGTCTCCAATACCTACACACATAAGACTAAGAGAAAATGTTGGGGTTGTTTAGGTGCTTGCCTTAGTCAAACCCTCATTTTGGTGTTTCCACTTCCATAAACAACCAAATAGACATATAGATAGATATATAAATAGATAAGACATTAAAATGCATATAAAAGGGATGTGAGAAATCCCAAGATTCTCAAAGACATAAGAAAAGAAATAGATATCACTTGCAAGGCTTGAGAAAGCCAAAGAGAGAGAAAGAAAAAGATAGTTGTGAGAGCCAAGAGAGTTGTAGAGAATATTGTGAGAGATTGAGACCATTGTATCAAGTTGTAGAGAGTTGTGCAAGCGAGAGAGAAATAGAAACCAAAGAGAGAATGTCCAAGAGAGATCAAGAGAGCTAGAGAGAAAAGACCTAGAGAGAGCAATAGAGTTGAAATGATAGATTTAAAAGAGAGAAGAGGAGGGAAAAGAAGGTTTCCAAGTTGTTACAAGGCATCCCCAATCATTTCCACTGAAAAAGGTAGGTGACAAGTGGAAAAACACTCAAAAATAGTCATTTAAATGTTGGTTGTCATAGGATGCTAGCACGACACATGGACATTTATGTGGCAGGTTAGTGTCTAGACAAATCACACTCAAGAACGATGGGAATGAGGAAAACACAAGGTTTGATGCAAAGCTAACATGCGAGGGTAGCTACTAAAAAGGGATCTTGAGCATCTTGAGAGGGGAAAAGGTTGATGCAATGGATGAAATGAGCCTACACAAATAATAAGGTTGTGGACACTAAAGTGGAGACAAGAGTGTAGGTGAAATTGCCACAGGGTACAATTTTATTACACTACATCAACACAAGTGAATTTTAGTATTTCTAACTAAAAATCAACTTTGGTCAAACATATGATCTAATAAGATTCATTCTAGATAAGTTAGATAGGCCCACAACTTTTCCAACTAAAATCATTGGCTAAATGCATATGTTACACCACTTTGAGGTCAATTTACCAAAAAAAGAATTATTTAAAAAAATTGATGTTTCAACAACTCCTACTCATGTAAATAACATTTAAAAAAAATGTAAAAATACCCTTTTGTAGATCCATAAATGTACTTTTCAAAATAAAAATAAATATATATATATATATATATATATTATAATAGTTAATTATTATTTATATTTTATTTTATTTTATTACTAAAAGTAGGTTATTAGCACAAAAATATGATGTTGATTACCATGTCAAGAAAATACTAAAAATTATTAAAAAAATAGAAAAAAATATGATGCACTAGATAAAAGAATCCATATCAAGATAGTATTTTTTTTTTCTATTTTAGATAAACATTTAATATAATAGTTGATGCCAAATGGAAACAACTATGTTTTAATACACACACATTTTAATACTTATTTAAAAATATATATTTATCAAAATTGGAAAAAATATATATCCATGGACTAAAGTTTCAAGTTATAAATACACATAGAAAATTTGAAGGAAAAAAAAATTACTATAAAAAGCTCAGCATCACATGTAACTTCATTCTTCAACATTTTATCAACAACTAAATTATAGTTTCAAGTTATAAAAAACTATATTCAAATAATTTTTTTAATTTTTTTTTAAAATATAAACATAAAATATACTAAAAATAGATATTTCATTAGTTTACATCATTTCAAAATTGAAAACGTATATTTTAGTTTTTAGTGATTCAAATTTAAAAGTTGGATCGGTGTTGGCCATTTCCTTTATAAAAGTGTGACACCACTTTGTACTTTTACTCGACATAAAATGTTTACTTATGTAAAGAGAAATACCATCTTGTGCACTTGTGGCTATGTTGTTGAGTAGTATAGTATCATGCACGAGCCACAATTAAGTATTTCTTACAATATAAGTTAATTTTGAGGCCGATATCTTTTCTTGGTTGATGTGTGGAATTATTTAATATAATGTAAATTTTAATGTTCTATTAAAACACTCATTTTGGAAAAATCAAATTAGAAAAATGTAGGGATCAAATATTTTTATGGATCTATTATATTTATTTAGTATTACCTAATAGTGTATGTCCATGAGTTTATACTATAATTTGATATCCTTAGTTCGATGACACATGTGAGTGTGATGTAGCCACACGTTTTCATAGTTTAGGTACTTGACATGTGTTCAAATTATTTTAGGGGTGGGGATGAGGTCCTATGGTTGTGGTGTCCCCAACTTTAGTTAGTATAAAAAAATATTGTGCATAATATAGTAAATATGTAATAATCACATATAACGTGTATTTAAAAAAATATTTAATTGCAGATGCTAACAAAGATTCTATATTACAAAATACCCTTTAAATTTTGAATTGTAAAAGCCCATGCCATCTCCTTATGTACTTAAGAAAAAATACTTATATGTTCAGCAAATAAATTTATATTTATACTTTAGGGAAAATAATTAAACCTTAATTTATTTATAAATAATTTGATGGTATTTGATGATTAATAAATAAGTAATCAAAATAATAATTAAACCTAAAAAATTACAATGAGAAAAGACTAATAAGTCTTAATATGAGGGTTAAGATCACTTAGCTCTTTTAAGATGTTTGATGTAGTTGACGAGGCTATAGAAGTGTTTGACAACCAATTATATAATTTGAGTATCAAATATGGAGTGTAACCCCTCCAATAAATTTATCTTACTCTAGTATGATTATGTCTTTCTTATTTTAGTTTTGTCTAATATTGTTATACACATTTTGTAGTGCCCATCCATGATTCACCTTGCCAGTATTGTCTGTGGTCTTGCTTTCGACCTTGTCTTATGATCTGGAAGGGTTTGGTATTTGGTTTATTTGATTTAAAATTGTTTGATTGATGCCTTGGGTATTTGTTGTATTAAATAAAATTATTAAATTAATATGGTATTTGTGATAAGTAAATATAAAATATATAATCATAGTTTAAAGCTAAAGATAATTAATAAAATATTTATAAGATGAGTTTATTATTAAATGAAAATAAAAATTAGAGCATGATTTGATAAATAAATTTGTTAATAATTATAGTTATAGTATAATATTAAAAAAAAATCCATTATTATAGTATTGGTGTGTTGTCCTCTAAGGTTCTTTGGTAGGGCATTACACTTGGTATCAAAGCCTAGGATCATACACGACACTCTGGATACATATGAGCCCATTATGTTGTCCTAGCACTTAGACTCTTGAGCTTCTGTTTTCTCCCTTCTGTCATCTTCGCTTAGCAACTTGAGTTTTGTTCCTCGTTGATGTTTTCCAATGGTGCATAAAACCAGTGGAAAGGATAGGACCATTAGTGTAGTGCACAATGCACCGATATTCTTTCTATCGAGGATGCATTATGGACCCTTGTGTAGCCTTGTGATGTGAATTTGTGTGTGAACATGAAGAATGTGTGTTAAATTGTGAATATAGTGCTTATGAAGTGGTAAATTGTGTTTTCAATGCTTTTAAGAAGGTGTAAAATATGATTTTTTGTTGAATATGTTATGAGATTTAGCGTTGTCTAATGAATAAAGTGGAATGTCCTGTCTGTGAATGAGGAAAATTTAATGAAAAATGTGTGCTTAGAGTGCATAAATATGCTGTGTTTTGTGAAAGTGTGGCATTTTGATGTATCAATTGCTTAACAATGTATCAAAAGAGGAATTGTAATTTAAGGGTAAAAATATGATATGGTAATGCATTTGAAATTGAATACTTTTATAGGAGAAATTATGCTCATTAGGGTTAAAAGGGTGTAAAGCTTTGAAAGAAACTGATGGGTGTTAATGCTAATATGTACAAATTTTGAGTGCTTTAGGTACTATGGAGATCTAATTGATTATGATGACTAACCCTATCATCAACAATATGTGATTATTATGTGATTGATCCCATTCTGATTGATATGTAGCAGATAGTTTATGAGTTGATTTTATTACTGAGTGTTGTTTTTGAACATGTCTTGGTGAAAGGGACAATGTCACATTACTCATTCGTGAGTACCCTACTACACTGTATTTCATTTCATGGTGTGCTTGATTGTATGATTATATATATATGTTCGACCATTTTGTCTATTGTAGGTTGCAAGTACCAAGCATCGACTCCACCTAAATTAGCAAGTATGAGCATGTCTGAAACCCAATGGAGTAGTTGTTCAGAGATAACATAAGATCCCCTACTCTAGCCATCATCCTCGAAGAGGATGAGTATCTAGGTCAATACATTGTTAGTTCTATAGTCAATCCATGTCATTTGAAGTTTTTCTTTTTACCCTAGTTGGTGGTCAGGTAATTGTTTGACATTTGATTTACTTGATTATTTGATGTTTCTTGTATTTATGTTAAAGGAAAGGTGAACATGGTATTATTTGGAAAATTTTAGAATTAATGTGTGTATATTTTATTCTAACCTTGCGACTTCCAAGAATTAGTCAAATCTTAGGGGGGGAGGATGTAGTGCCCCTCCATGATTCACCCTGCCAGTATTGTTTGTGGTCTTGCTTTCAACCTTGTCTTGTGATCTAGTAGGGTTTGATATTTGTTTTATCTGATTTAAAATTGTTTGATTGATGCCTTGGGTATTTGTTTCATTAAATAAAATTATTAAATTAATATGGTATTTGTGATAAGTAAATATAAAATATATAATCAAAGTTTAAAGCTATTAAATGAAAATAAAAATTAGAGCATGATTTGATAAATAAATTTGTAAATAATTATAGTTATAGTATAATATTAAAATAAAAAAAATGCCATTATTGTAGTATTGGTGTGTTGTCCTCTGGGGTTCTTTGGTGGGGCATTACACATTTGAAGTTCATGCTTCTACTTTGAAATTTATTTTTGCATCATATAGTGTCAGTGAACATATTTGGGGGTGTGTTATGATAGGATTCAAGTGTTGAACTTGATAAATCCTTAAATAAACCTATTTTTTTTGTTTTTCACAAGAGTCAAAAGTATGGAAGCCATGTAAACTGTAAGATGTGTATTGTAGTTTTTATTGATGCAAATACAAATTGATCTAGATGATTTGATATGCTCTCAAATAATATGATTTTGTCCAATGAGGAGATGTAAACTAGCATATCAAGAATTTTATTTTAATATGTCATCTTAGGCACTAATTATAAATAGTTTGGCATGCAAGTGGATGAACAACAATCCAATTTCGAGAAGGAATCACTCCAAAAGGATTGGCATACTAGTTTACATAAAGATATGTGATTGTAGACATAAATTTGTCTAGGATAGAAAATTAGATAGGTTGAAGACCAATAAGGATGAAATGGTTAAATATTGAGGAACCAACTGAATTTTCTCAACTTATATGAAAAATATGTTGAATTACATAGCTAAACAACACATCTAACTTAGAGAAGGTTAAGGTCAATGTAAAACTGGTGGAAAAATGGTAAGCATGCAAAATTTCCATCTACAATATTATTTTAGCTAGAAAATATTTTTAAGAAAGTGGTTGTAATCACTCACTTAAATTATATGAAAAAACTCTATAAAATAACATAAAATTTTATATCAAAATTAATAAGTAAAATATTATGATTTTAAATAAATAATTTTTAACATAATTAAATATTTTATAATAGTAATAAACAATGTATGATGATTAATTAATATTTAGTATGATGATTAATTAATACTTTATGAAATAAAAAATATGAAAAACTATATAAAAAAAATGTGGAAAGATTAAAATTGATATGATGCTTTTATCTATATAATAGTAAAAAATAAATATAATTATTTTAAAATGTAAAAAATAAATCATAAGGTTTCAAAATAAATATAATATTGTAAAGGTGAAAATTGCATACCTTACATTTTCCTTTTTTATTTGAATTTATTTTTTATCAAGATGAACTCCTAATGCAATGTTTAGTATGCAAGTGACATGTTTCAACATAAAAAATGATAATTAACCTAAATCTAACCTAATTGTACCTTTACATATCCCCTAGGAATACTCATGGTCTTTATTTTACCTATTCATTTTCTTAGGTCAAATGTGTGGGCATAAAAATGACCCCTAAACTTTTAATTCAAATTTGAATTTGGACATACGTTGATTCCCTTCCTACTAGCCATTATTTGTCGACTTGAATATAAAATGTGTTAATTTGTTTGTTATAATGTTTTGTAAAAAAAATATTGATTTAGTTTTAGGCATATGAAACAAGAAATACCCATCCTATGATCTAAGAGCATCACATCACATTAGTATATTACACCAAAATCAACACCATTGGAGATAAACTAGGCATATTGTAGGGTTGCTTGATATGCCTTCAATTTTTATTCAAACTTTGTATTTGGATATGAAGGTTTGGCATAAGGAGAATATCATTGCTTAATAAAATCATAAAGGTTTTGGATAAAACCTAATCTTTAAATATAGTTTCCAAGAACAAAGGAGAACATATACTAGGCATCTAAAAAATTGCAGTTCATTTAACATGGTTTGAATTTCCAAGACAATTTCATTTCTAAGGTGTTGATATCAGTCATGTATGCATAAATTTTAGGCATAATAGAGAATAAAATATTTAACTAATATCTACCATATCTTATTAGTAACAAATTTGATGATGAAGTAGAGGTTTATATCATAAATCATAGTCTTTAATAGAAATTCTAAAAGTTGCTAATGAAGCCAACTCCTAATTCCTTTTTAAAATTCAAAAAGTATTTTTATATACTAGTTATTGTCTCAAATCCTTAATCTGGGGTGTTTATTGATAATTTCTTATTTAATTTATTATCTTATTTAAAAGGCTATTTTTATTTCCTTTAGTTTTCTAGTGAAACCATCTAATCCTAGACCCCTTAGATCTTGGTATTTAGGGTTTATTTTTAATTTTTAATTTTTAATTTTATATCTTGATATTTAGGGTTTAATTTTAACTTTTATATATGATCCTACCCTTATGTCATCCTATTTATGGTTTGTGTATTGAATGTATGTAGTCTCACTATCGTCTCACTATCATCTCACTCTTCCATTAAAAAGTATTTTTTTTTAAATACTATAATGAATAAGAGTCAAGATGAAAGTGAAATTGTTTATGCACTAATTGATAATACTTATCATGAATAATAAGTCTTTAATCATGAGGAAAACATGTAACAAATGAATAGTAAGAAATCACTATTAGTGCATAATATTGTGTTGCAAGGTGTGTGTCCTTGGTCTCCGTGTGTTGTGCAACACAACGCTCAGATTCATGACATGGATTAACCACCTCTCATGGATTCATTACTTTGGTGGTTGTATCAAGAATTAGTGGGTTGATCTTTTGGTGCAGCAAAAACCATCTTTGCAACAATTAGTATCAGGGCTTGGGTTAGGGGTTCAAACCCCTCATTTGTGTTGGGGGGATTATTGCAAGGTGTATGCCCTTGGTCTCTTTGTGTTGTGCAACACAATGCTCAAGTTTGTGACATGGATTAACTACCTCATGTGGATTCATTAACTTCGGTGGTTGTATTGAGAATTAACAGGTTGATCTTTTGGTGCAATAGGAACCGTCTGTACAACATATTGCTTTCTAGTGAGCTTGTCAATTCAACTAGTATTACTAGTCCCACTCATCTAGTGGATGCTCTTCATTGTTATTGATTGATAAGGTATACTGTTAGAAATTACTTAAGGTATTCATGCTAAACTTATCTCTTAAATTTTGTTGTATGATTTATCTTCCCCCCTCCTATCTAGCCTTTTTCTTCCATAGCCACCCCTCCTAATTTCAATTTTTCATATACAATCTTTATAATGTGTTATCCACTACTTAATTTTCTTTCTTTAGTTCCATGAATACCCCTCATCCCAATAGTGTTACATATAATATTCATATTCACCCTAACAGTCACATAAATTTATCGGCTCTAGGAAAATTCACTACCAACAATTCACTAATGGAAAATTCATCGTCAACAATTCACCGTTGCTAGCAATTCATCACCATGGAAAATTAACTGCCAAAAATTCATGCAATTAATTTTTCATGTGGTGAATTGTCATGGCGGTGGATTTTCCTGTGGTGAATTGTTGACGGTGAATTGTCGGCGATGAATTTTCCATATTCCAAATTTATCATATCCTACTAGTTCCATGTATTCCTCTTTTCATTCTAGCATTCCTACCACTTATCGCCTTCTTCCTAATAGTATCAACTTACTTCCTTAAATGACATAGATTCCATAGTATTTCCACATTATTGACCCTCTTTATATTCCATCAATTATTTATCATTTTCTCACCAATAAGTTTTTATCCCTTACTATCCAATTTTGTGGCAACATGGATTGAGATGTGTAATGGACAAGGTAATCCAAATACTCATTTGAGATATTATACAAATGCATGTTTTGATTTGTGTAATGATAGGTTATTGGCCAAATTATTCTATGTTCTTTGATAGAATATGTTAGAGATGAATCTTTTCTCTTCACTATGAGTCCATTCACACTTTTCTGAGATGACCAAAATATTTATCCAAAAAAAATGAGTGATTATAGGATTAACTTGAGTGTATTCATGATTATTTCACTAGTTTTTAGATCTCATGTGCTAAGATGGAACACCAAATTATTGATGATGAGATATAAATTATTTTTCTTAAGGGATTATTTTACCTATTTATAAAAGTGTGTATTTTAATTGAAAAAATTGTGCATAATGCTCATGTGAAAAAAATTGAATTAAAAATTTATGACATCAAATGCACTCAAATACAATTCTTCTCATGTTCCTTTTGTACCTTCCTACCATTCAATGTTTCAAAATAAAAGATTTTTAAAAGGGTAGTGATAGTCAAAAGTTTTTAAAAGTGTGTGACTTGAGGGAGACTCTCTTAATATCATAAACTACCTCAAAGAATTACAACCTTCTAGTTGGTCTATTGAGAATATTATAAGGGATTCCATTTCCATCCTTAATTCCTTTGATGCATGCTTTATTTCTCATGTCTACCATGAGGCTAATAGGTTTGTGGACCACTTTGCTAACCTAGGGGTGTTGGGTTTTCCTAGTGAATGGGGGCATTTTTATTTTCTCCCCTTTGATGTTTAAAACATCATTTCCCATGAAATTCAGTATCCTTTTAATGATGGTTAACTTTTTGATATTTGGTTGGCATCCTTTCTTTGATGTCAACTTCATGATTCCCAAGGACTATGGTAGGATTAAGTTCATGTGGTTTTTCTAGATAATGTTTATTATTTTTCATGTCAAGATGTAGCTTATATGGATTGTGGGTGCTTCTTGGGTCATTTCCTTCCATTTTTGGCCATGTATTTTAGCTATCTCTTTGGCTATTTTTTTGGATTCTCATTTTAGTTGGTTCATTTTAGCTCCCTTTGAACTTTTCTATTTTGAGAATATGGGGGGTGAAAGGATTCAAGCTGAGTTTGTTTCATATGATGACATTAAAGGAAATGAAAGGGTGTGGAAAATTCTTACAAAAGGAGGTGTCTCTCTCTACATTGAACGTCTTCATGGGTATGATCCATAGGTCTCCAAGGTTTTTTTGACAGGTTGGAAGAATAGGGTTATGGCCATGAAGGGATTCAAGTTTTACATTTCTGAAGAGTTTATAGGTATGATTTATGGTTTGGACATCAATGTTAGGAAGTTTTATAGGGATAAAAAATGTTTTAGGTTCTACTCTTAATTCCCTTTTTAAAGATAATGAGAGGGTTAAATTGGTGAGAAAATCTTGGAGGGGTTATTGTATAAATTCTATGAAGGCCATTTGGGTTGAGATGGTTGAAAGCTATTATGAGGTATTTTACCCTTGATGGATGGTTTACCTCTTTGTTTGGGTATCACTTTATGCTTCTTAACTATTTTAGGCACAAGAAGAGAATCTCTTTTCCATTTTATTTACTATCTTCATTGGAGAATGGTATAAAAGAGAAAATAAAAAACCCTAGAGCTCCAATCCTCCATGAAGGATTGATAATGTTAATCATGGAATATGAAAAGTTTTTTTTTGTTCCTCCTGAACTCAAGAGGATTTTGAAGACTAGTTGTGGAAAGGTTGTTGATTCTGGGTATGACATCGGTGATGATGTTGAGGATGCTAATTGGGTTGAAGAGGATAATGTTGGACCCTCAATGGAGGTGTTTTTGGACCCCCCACTAGAGCTATAGAAATCTAAGAATCCCCTTAATAAAAACCCCAGTCATCTTGGTCGAGGGGATTCCATACTAGTAATAATGAGGAGGAGACCACCCCCTGCTACTAAGAAGAGAAAGATAGATAAGGAGGCTAGTGAAGGTGGTGAGGAAGTGCCTATATCTACTAGGAAAAGAAAGAACACTGTGAAATAGAGTGGCAAGGGTTTTGAGAAGGTGGAGTTGTTTGATAAGGAGGTCAATGATGATGGTGAGGAAGTTCCTTTGTCTATTACATAGAGAAATTTTTTGGTGAAAGTTAGTGGCAAAGTTAAGTATTTGGCTTCCAAGAAGAATAAGATGACTCCTAAAATGATCTTTGGTGAAGGTAAGTTTGATGGTAAGAACCAATTGAATAATGTTGAAAAGGAAGGTTTCAAACCCATTAAGGTAATGGATATGCAGGGGTAGGATACTTGCACCATCAAAGCTAAAGATCCTATGGAGGATCAAGTGGAAAATTAGGAAAACCCCAATGCCTTATTTTACTAAATATTTGAACATCTTCCATAGAAATAGAGAGGAAATTCAAGATATCAAGGGATTGGATAGAGTGGGTCTTGTTAGTTACTTCAAAAATTTAAAATGGTTTTTTATGGAATTCAATCAACTTAGAATAAAGATCTATGCTCTGTAAATTATAAATGAGAAGAATTCAACTGAGAAGGGTGCCACTAATCAGGAGGAGGAGATGTTGGAGATTCTTTGAATTGATTCCAAGGATGTGACTACTCTCAAAGATGAGCATGAACAATGGATTGATGAGTGCTCAAAAAGACACTTTAATTGATCATTTTATGCTTACAAAAACTTTATTATGTTTTTAATTAACTATGTTGGCAGTAGATTATATACTTACATGTTTGTTTGTTTGATCTTATATTTAACTAATTTGAGGATATATTAGAAATGATATTTTTAATTAAATGTGTTGCTTTTTATTGATGTTAATGATGGAATGATTATACAATTTGAAATCTTTGTTGTCATAATAGCACCCTATCTTTGAGGATTTTGTTCGATTGATTAAATGCTTACTTCATGAGGTCGAATTGTTAAACTCTCTGTTTAACAAACTTCAAATCTATCATGCTTCTGATCACTGCAGCTAGATCCTGATTTATCAATTCTGAATTGACTTCTTCAGTCAGTTTGGAAACTTCTTGTTCAGCTTTAGGTGGCAAATTTCTTTATGATCTTTCAGTTCTGTTTAGTTTTAGTTTTTCCGCTTTGTATCTTGGCAGGAAACACTTTGTTTTTGAATTCAAATAAGTGGATATTCCTATAAATATCCATCCTTAGATTTAGTCCATAGTTAGATAATCTTTTGCTTAAGCATTGTAATGTTTGTAATACACACTTTTGTTCTACTTTCCTATTTTGGCCAATTGGAATGCAAATAAGGAGTTAATTCATATCTTAGTGTTTAAGGTCCCACCAAAGGAAGAGTAGGGCTTTCTCAACTAAAGGAGGTGAACTTGTGTCATGTTCTTTGATTCATTTAATGTATCAATTGTTGTTGATCTTTGTTTAATCAATTGGAAAATTAGGAATGTTGATCTTTGTTTAATTATTGTTAGCAATTGCAATTATTTATACTCTTAGGCACTTCATTAAGATTGAATTCATTGGAAATTTGAACTACGAACAACTGAAACTAAATTGGTTGCACATTTACCTTTGTCATTACCTGATCAAATCTCTGACCACTTTCCACTTTGGTTTCATGTTCACCCATAGATTGTTGCAGATTGTTCACACTTGAATGCACTTGTGCTTGGAAAGACATAGACATAGGTAGTTCATGATCATGTGTGAGAAGCACCAAAATGGCATGAGCTTTCACCTTTACTTTGTCAATTTTTTTTGGAGCAAACACCCATGCATAATTTTTAAGAACATTCAACATGAAGCTTGAATTTTGTAGTGAAAGTGTCTTGTTAATTGCAATATATAATTTTTTGAAATTTGTCCTATGCAGTAGGAAGTGCCTAGGAAAAATCCCTCCTACATATCCATGCCCTTTCTATAAATCATACCTTTGGCAGGCTTTGTGAAGAATTCCATTTTATAAATAAACCTCATTAACAACTTTATTTGCGATAGTCTCCACTAACCTAAAATCTTGCAACAAATCCATAAGATTGGATATAAAAATGGATAACAACTAAGAAGGATAAATTTACCTTTTTGCTTCTGGTTCCAAAATTTCCACTCCAACAACTCTTTTTATATGCTTTATAAAGATAGAACAATGATCTCTATACACCAATTGCAGCTTAGCATCTCCAAATTCTTTTGATATTGGTAGCTCCCAATCATTGACAGGTATGAAA
Source organism: Sequoia sempervirens (assembly GCA_007258455.2). Classification (NCBI taxonomy): domain Eukaryota; kingdom Viridiplantae; phylum Streptophyta; class Pinopsida; order Cupressales; family Cupressaceae; genus Sequoia; species Sequoia sempervirens. The sequence continues at coordinate 3,898,723 of VDFB02018296.1, read as the reverse complement.
AATTTGTAGTTTTGTGAGTAGAACTCCATTTTCCTGCTCCTATACTCTATACAGAAGAGCTTATGGATTCTAAGCTCACCATTGCTAGAACTATTCGAAGAAAACATACACCCTATTCTCCAAACCATTCACCCAGACAACAATGTTGTTAGTGTAAATTTGAGCACTATTCTCTTTAATTTATTTCCCATGCCCAAATTGAGAATGTCTTTGATGAAGTATCTTATCAAATCCTAATCAAATTGTACTCTCGTACCAAAGGAATTATTTATTAGCATTCTTTGGCTAATTGCTAACATAAAGTATACACTATAACCCACTTAGCAGAGTAGAATGACTACATAAACTTCTCTAAATTTAGATATGTGTCCTTTAGATTTTCATATTCAATTCATTACAGATGGTACCGATCATGATTAATTCACACTCCCAATTCACACATTTTGAAATAATGTGCAGAATCATATATCTTGACACCTGTAGCCTGCACAGGACACAAAATGTTAGAGAAAACAAGTGTCATGCATACATCATGAGGATTACATCATAAATTTTGGCTGCCTTTAGGAATAATCAATAGCATATTCTATTCACCTCACTTTGAGCCTTGGAAGGCACATTTTGTAACAAATTTCACACATGACACCTGAAGCTTAACTACATGCTAGAGAATTCCCATGAACTTGACAATACTAATGATGGTACCTCGTTGTATAGACTATCTCCCATAGATTACTAGGATATGACGCAGGATAATACACACTGTACTTGACTGATGTCATGAGTACTGATGCAAACCATAACACATGTGATTTGAATTTCAACAAATTTAGCATAATATATGCACACTCTTTGACATGTGCTAATACACCAACACCATGTGAAGTTTTGTCGACTTGAGACAACACAATTGACCTCCCTCAAACTTCCCAACCATCAATATCTTTTGACACTTGGAATTTTCCCTAACTTAAACATGTAAGTGAATTTAATAGATGTTTGATGACAATCACAACTCTTACTATTTCAATCATGTAAATGGACTCACACATACTTTATTTTATAGATTCAACATAATTGAGCTATATAATAAAATCTGGAAATTGCAACAATGAAATTTAGGAGTAAAATTATCTTTCCTCTTTTGATAATAAGTCTTCTAGTATAGGATGTATCTTACCTAGCTCAACCACATGAGTGATTTCATTATGTACTTGATCGCACCCATAATTTTCCAAAACATTTGCCACCATATTTCCTTCTCTTCGTGTGTGCAAGATTTGATAATTACCTATCTTATCAAGCAAGAAATAGATCTGTTTAACAATATACCCCAACTTCCAATTCTGAATCTTACGATCCCTGCATGCATTTATTAAGATCAATGAATCTCCTACTTGGATCATGGGAAGCTTAAAACTAAGAACTAACTTCAATCCTTGCAAAAGTGCTTGAGCCTTGAATGTATTGTTACTCCCAAATATCAACTTAAAATATTTAGCACATAACACTAACCCTTCATGATCCCTTATAATCACCCCTACTCCAGATAAACCTAGATTCCCCCTAGAGTCTCCATCTATATTCAACTTGAAGATGCAAACTGGAGGGGGTAACCAAACTATGGAAGCTCTATTTACTTTTTGAGCTAACTGATGGAGATTTCCTTTGAAAAGAAGAGATAAGAGTGTCCATGAAGACAACACCTTTGATTCCCAATTAGTAAAAAGTGATCCAACATGCTTAGCTTTATACACATATGCATTTACTATTTTAGATATTAATCTTTCCAATAATAACACCTGATCAAAGTTCAGTTTCTCTTTCCTAAAAATGCATCTATTTATTTCCCACGAAATAGCCCAGACAATTGAGGAAAAAATAATACACCAAATACTTGCAAAAAATGAAATTTATACAATTGAGGCCAACTAGTAAATAATTTCTAGATAGTATTAGGAAAAACTGACTGCCAATTCATTTTAGCGACAACAAACAACCAACAAACCTGTGCTACAAGACACAAAAGGAAAAGGGGATTGACATCTTCTAGATCTTGATCACAAAGCACACATTTGAAAGGATTTACTAACCTTCGTTTTGCTAAAGTTTATCACTTGTAAGAATTTTATTTTTGATTGCTATCCATGAAAAGCAGCTTGCTTTAGGATTTTTTTTTGAATTCCAACAAAACTGATATGCTTTTTGTTCTGTTATTTGTAGGGTAGCTTGAGAAATCAATTTTTACCCCTCTTTAATTGTATAACAACCTATTTTTGCTTTAGACCAAATTAATCTATCTGGCTTGGATGAAAAGTAAATTACTCGTTCTTGAAGGATAGTCAAAATATGACATTTGTGTTCCTCATCTATTAACTCTTTTGAAAAATCCTTCCACTTGACTTTTCCTATCAAAGAATCCACATGCTAAACATAATCTTTAACTTTTGTACCCCAACAATGGGACAAAATATTTGCAGTATTCTCAAAGTTATAAAGACCAACTAGATTATGATATCCATTCAATGAATCTTTCTAGAATAAGGCTTCATTACCATCATTTACCTCCCAAGTTAAATGAGGTAAAATGATTTTTCTACATGAGACTAAAAATTTCCACATTGCTGACCCTAGTGGTGGATTTGACACAGTAAATATTCTTGGACACAGATTATCCATTTATACTTGTTCTACATAAGGCGACACCATTTTAGGGAAGGTTTTTCATACATTCACCAAACCATTTTATCTCCTAATGCAAAATTCCTTTTCAATCAAATTATGGAGACCTACTCCTCCTTTTAACTTCTCTAAACACATGGGTTCTAGTGATATCAATGGAATTTTCTTTTTGTTGTCCACATTACTAGACCATAAAAATTTTCTAATCATCTTTTGAATTTGAAAAATGATGGACTTTGGAGCTTTTAAAACTACCATATAATAATTTGGAATTGTAGATAACACATATTTTACCAAAAAAAATCTCCTTGATAAAGATAACCATCTCCCTTTCCAAGATAAAATTTTAGCTTGTATACTTTGAATGATTTTTTTCCAATAAGAAATCTTGTTTTTCCTTGCAAAAAATGGAATCCCAAGATATTTACAAGGCTGCTACTTGTTGTCATCTAGTTTTTTTCTTTTTTCTTTTTTTTTTCTTTTTTTTAGCTACTTTATGTGTCCTTTATTGTTCAACAAGTTTTTGCCTATGTAAAGAGTTTTAGGTCCCTTCAAAACCTATTTTACCCATAATTAAAACCAAGATAAAAATTTTAGCACTCATCATGTGGCTAATGCTTTATATTTCCTTGCACTCAAGAGTCAAATAACTATAAAAATTATAAAATTTATTGATCCCTTAGATAATGTGCTTCAACGTCTATTTTATCCTTATGTGATTATGTTATCTTGTTAACCCATCAAATGTATTGGGATATGTGATAACCAAATATGACTCATGTAATCCTTGTTTTAGTTATTTATTAGTGACTAATTATTATTATTGTAACCTAGGTCAACTTCCTTGGGATTATGGGATTAATATTGTCTAATTATCCCTATAAATAAGAGGTACTAAGTATTTATTAAGAATCATATTTCAAATTTAATTCTTATTGTAAGACTTGTGGAGATTGCCCCTTTGAAATGAATTATTATAATAAACTTGTTATATCTTCTTTTATCTTATATTCTTTTATTGTGATAATTTATTTTTATTAAAGGAGTAAATGATTTTGACCCAGAGCTATGAATCAGTGAAGTCGCAAATGGGGGACCTCATCCCCAACATAGACACTCAAGAATAAAACCTCAACGGGGTTTGAACCTTTATGAAAAGAATACCAACACCATATTTAAACCATCACACTATGCCAATATTGGCTTCTTGTATTATGCTAATTAGATTCATTACATATTGTTCATACCTTAAAAGGAAGAAAAAGGGCGATCTTTTAGTTTAGGAGGGCATGTTGTCAAGGACATATCTCTCTCATAATTACAATACTTTTTTGAAATCTAGAGTGATCAAGGACATAAAAAGAATATACAATAATTAATTGGGGAAATTTGAACCTATTTTAAATGAGTTATTATGAATTTAGAGATTTTACCAAATTCATTTCCAAGGTTGTAAAACATAAAAATATTGGATTTTTTCCCCAAGATAAGTATTGGACTCAAGTAATTTATATAAAAAAATAATAAAATTTAGATTTATTTTAAATATAATGTTATGAAATTAGTTTTTGATAAGGAAAAGCAGGTTTTGAAGGGGCCCCAAAACCCTTTACAATGAAGGAAAGCTACTAAAAAGAGAGAAACATGAACACCATTAGCCCAAAAAAGTAAAAAATGCTGACAAAAGATAAAGTTGGACAACCCATCAACAACCCAATAGCAAAACATTAGCACAGAAGGCTAAACAATAAAAAACAACAGCAAAAAACTACAACATATTATCAAGCACCTTGGAAGAATCCATATTACTAGAGTTGACCTTGTCATGCATCTTTACCACTTCCTCAAGTTCCTAGAATGAAATTGCTTCCCTTTTCTTAGTTTTTCTCCTCGTATGTAGGCAGGGTCCAACATCCACATTCTTCTCCATGCACTAGCCAATCTCCATGCACTATCCAACATCCACATTCTTCTCCTTCAGGTTCATATGGTTAACCTCAACAATGGCCTCCTCATGTTTGCACAAATCCAAGGGCTTACCCATCCAATTGATGGCTTTATCATTAAAAAAAAAAAGCCCTATGCACTAGTATTCAGGGAATGATTACTAATTCTAACCACAGTATGCAAGTCATTGCTAATCTTGTTCATTCTTTCCTCCATACCCACTAACCTCTACTCATTAATCCTATGAACAATATATATATATAGTTCACCAAAGCCACATAGACATCCTACCATTCTTTAAGCCTAGTATTAAGGTCCTTCACTTCTCAAAAAACCATTTCACAAGGGAAAGAAGGTTTCTAGTGTCATCATCCACCATTTTGCAAATGAGGTCCATCTTGATCTCCTCCCAATTGACCAACACAACAACAAGAACATCAACATCCTCATTAGGTTCCCTCCATTTCCCACCTTTTCCCTCCAAATCCTCCTCCATAGGGGAGTCTTCAACCTCAATTACCTCCACTTTCACTTGATGTTTTTTAGAGATATTAGCCAAATCAATCAATATTTCAAGTTGCCTAGCCTTATATTTAGTTTGCTTGACCTACTCATCATTATTACCAATAGGTGACTCAAAATCATCATGGCTAGGACTAGCCACCCTAGAATTCACAAATCCCTCACCTTCTTGTGCATCATTTTCCATTTCCTACTCATTTCCCTCTTGTACATCCCCTTGAAACCCCTTAGCAGAATAAACAAGGGTCTCCTACATTCCTTTCAACTCAACAACCCCCTGCTTAAGAGCACACTTCTCCTTCTTAGGGCCCATTTTTTTCCCCTTCAAATTCTTTTTCATAGAAGGAGCAACAACTTCCCTCATTTCAACATCTATTTCATAACCCTTAGACCAAGACTCAGAGTCCTCAGAATCATCCTCAAACTTCCCCTAATCCTCCTACAACTCATCATCTTCAGAGTCTTCTTCCTTAAAGTCACTATCCCATTCTTCTACTGACTCACCAATATCATAACCATAATTACTGCCTTCCTTATTTCGAGCAGAATAGAGCTTAGGAGTTGTAGGTATCAACTTCATTATAAAATGGTAAATTATAAGTTTCATAAGGCCTTCATGAAGAATAGCCCTCTTGGGGTTCTTTTGATGATCATTAATACTAGTTTCCATAAAAACAAGCAAGTAATATGGGAATGAAACCAAATTGTTGTGACAAAAATGATTAAGCAACATGAAGTGATAATTGTAAATTATAGAGTACCTTCCCTCCAACATGAATAATTGCATAATCTCAAGGGAAACATATCTCCAGAGTGATTTGATAGATATCCAAGCATACCATCCACTAACAATGCACCTAAGCTTTTGCTTCTTTGTGCCTTTGAAAAAATTAGCTAAGGTAGTTTTAGCCACAACTCGATCCCTATAAAACTTCCTTCCCTTAGTTGGAAGACCAGTAATCTTAGCAATGAAGTCCTTAGTGATGTTGACCTCCACACCTTGGTAACGTAGAACTTTGTTGTTCCATCCATTCACAAAAGCCTTCATCACCTCTGAATCAGAACCATGAATCCTTTGTAAATAGGGGAAAACACCATCCTTCTCCAAGTCTTCCCAGATGGGCTCATTCCCATAGAATTCATCACAAGAAAGTGGCTCCACTCTACAATGAGCCCCTCCCATGGTAGACAGAAACATCCCACTCACAACCTTCACTTTGTTCTTCTACACAGAAAGGGTTAAACAAACAATCCAAAAAAAAATGCAAATCACGCCCACTATCCATGTGAGCCTAACAATCCAAGTACTTCCAGTCCTTAACTCCCAACCCATGATCTCAAAATCAATAGAAAAGAAATTATTAAATGAGCAAGCATTGAACTCAAAGTTTGAAAACCAAACAAGGAGGAAATAAAATAACTTATCTCCCCATATATCCACTACCATGACATGAAATTTGGTCATTATTAGAGATACATTGAAGGCTAAATGGTATGGAATCATAACTGTGCCAATAATTAAAAGCCATCACTCCCAAATTGGAAAACCCATTATCAAGAGAGTTAGCCTCCCAAAAAATGTGAGTAATTTTCACCTCAATAAAATAATAAATGATGGAAAGGGCATCATTAATTAAATGAGCAATGGACCATGATGGCAGACTTAGCTTAAGGAGACAACTTATGATATTGAGGGAGTCCCCTTCTAACCAGATCCTAGTAACCCCAACTTCTTTAGCGAGTAAAAGGCCATGATAGTTTACAACTGCCTCTGCAAAGTGGTTTGTTTGAATGTTATGAAATTAGCTAGTGACATCATGGTAGGGGGAATTATAAAAAATCAAGGGAGGGAATCCAATCACTCTAGTGAAATATTCAAACATAGAGGATCTAGGAACAAATGAGTATTCCTAGATTTTGAAGTTGATTTGCATGCATCAACCACTAATATTGAGGAAGAAATTTATTCAATAATATTTTACAAGTTAGATCCAGAGTGAGCTTGGATTTTAATTTAAATATAGTAGATTTGGCTACAAAAGAATTGAAAGGGATAGGTAGTCCAAATAATATATTGGTGCACTCTAATTTGACATCTTGAAGAGAATATCTTCTCTCAAGGTTTTTTGAATACATAAGGGTGAATTTAAATTACAAGACTTAGTAAAACAATGCATATTTTAATAGAAATGAGGATTATTGGTCTTCTTCGATTTAAATATAACTCAAGATTAACACCAACCTTTTTTATTTGCAAGCTCCCAATTAATTGTTAGGGAATGGAAGGTAGAGAAAAAATTTGGCCTTTAAGAGAAAATAATTTATTAAAGCGTAAGAGATCTTAACCACCCATTACTAGACTTCCCTCAACCTACCAAGTTGATACCTCAATAAATTGAAGAAATAAAGGAAAAAAGATTATATTTTTAATTTTGGTAATTAATATAGCAAGGGAGAAAAGTATGTAGAGAAGAATTTTCCATATTGAACTTGGGTGATAGAAGATGAAGAAGAAGTTATAGAGATAGAAGTGGAATTCAAGTACAATCATCAAAATATTACATAATAACAACATATTTCCATGCACTATTAATTATTAATTCCCCATAAACTATCTCAAAGTAGTGGGAGTTCTTTGAAAATAAAGAGTAGCTCAATATTAATTTTTGTATGCAAAAATAATAATTTCAAATTAATAAAAAGTTATTCATAAGTTTAAATTTCTTTCTTATTCAAACACTAAAATTACAATTCAAGATTATAGAGGGGGCACCATTACCTATTGTATGAAATTTCACAATATCAAACTTACCATGGGGGACTACCTACTAAGTAGCTCTATGTTTTCTATTTCTATGGGGGTGAAAAGAAGGATAATGTTCAAGATCTCACACAAATATCATCATCCTTATAATTTTTTATATGTGATTGATAGTGTGGAATACAAGCTAGGGCTATCTCCAACAACAAAAATACATATAAATTTTCATGTCTCCTATTGAGAAGTTATTGGATAATGGACTAAAACACAATAATATTACCTATACTTGATAAAAAGAGAAGAATCATTTTAGAAAAACTTGAATAAATTCTTTGGAGATACACAAATAAGTTAAGGATTAGGTGAATTAGAGAGTACCTCATCAATCAAAAGGTTTTACATATTTAATATACTACGAGGAAAGATGAAACTTTCATGCACAAGTTTCCATAATTTTGTTTGAGGATAAAACTTATTTTAAGGGTGGGGGCATGCTTCACCCATAACCCATTGATTTTATTGAGATATGTGATAACTATGGATCACATGATCCTTATATTTTAGTCATTTATTATTCACTAATTTTATTATTGTAATCTAGCTTTTCCTTATTGGGATTAGTGGATTCATATTAGCTAATGATGCCTAAAAATATGAGGTAATAAGTAGTTATTATGAATCATATTATAAGTTTTTTTCTTATTATAACACTTATTAAAGCTTCCTCCTTAAAAAGGTTTATCATAGTAAATTATTTGCATCTTCTTTTATCTTATATTTTTCTCGTGTACAAAGTAGTTTCATTGCATATTACAGCTACTTCTATTCTTCCATTAGATACTTATAAAGGAATACATAAGGGGTTATTTGAGAGCATATTTTTCATCATCATAGAATTTTATTGCATGCTATACAATGTTGCATGGGTCTTGTAGAGTATGTAAAATGAATTTCTACGAAGGATAATCAAATCCTTCAATGATTCAATTTTCAACCCTCCACTCAGGTAAGCCTTTAGGCAACTATGACCTTCAAGTTTACCCACTAATTAATTGAATGTTTGTTTTAATAAATCAAATAGATTATCTAAACTCTTTAGGGCTCAAAAACTGAAAGTATAAAGCACAAAGGTTTACCAAGCAACTTGACAAGATTTATGACCAAGACTAATACATGACTATCAAATGATATCACACTGCACTAGTTTCCTATACAAAAAGATAATAGAAGTTACCACAATGAAATAAAAACTATTCCATATAGTGTTCTTGACATAAAAGAGTATGAAATATGACTACACAAAGAATATGGAATAATTGAAATGGAAATGTTAAATGAACTTAAATAATTTAAGTAACAAAGGTGAGTTTATAATATCACCAGAGATATTCAACAAGATCAAAGACTCTCTCCAAACAACTCCTTCACATGTACCTATACACATAAGACCAAACAGGGGGGTTGGATGGTTGTATAGGAGTTTACCTCAGTCAAACCCTCATTTTGGTGTTCCCACCTCCATGGAAAACCTTAGAAAATATGATAAAAATAGACATAAAACAATAAAAAGAACAATATGTTAACAAATAAAGACAATATACAAAATAGAAAATCTCAAAGAGTTACCACTCCCAAGCATAGAAGAAAATTAACTTGTTGGTACAACAAAGAAGTAGTGTAGTGCCCCTCCATTCTCACTTTGGATGTGCAAGTAGTCTAGCTAAGGAACCTGAAGATGAAGGTGGTGCAGGGGCACCTAATCAATTTTTGTAAATATGGTCATATGATGGTTTTAGGGTGTTTTGAGTCTCATGTGATGTAATAAGGTCATAATAGACCATTTGTAATGTATTGAGTCATCTAGGGGTTAGTTATAGAAAGTTGTCAATTTTTGTGTCATTTGCAAATGTTGTCATGTACAAAAGTGCAAAAAATGCAAAAAGTGGGAAGTTGAACGGTCTTTGGTTTCAAATGGTTATTGGGACCATTGAGTTTGGTTGGTTTTTGTTTAAAAAGGCCTCACTAGTGTTGTTTTGAAGATTGAACAATAACATCACTTTTTTCTTTGCAATTTCTGGTAAAACCTACTGCTACAGACCTTTGTATGGTTCTGTACTGAGGAATATTGATCAAAGGTGCATTAAGTTTGGTATAGGAATGTGTTAACTGCATTTTGGTTTTGATTTTGTTTGTTTTCATCAATTTTTAAGGATTTTGTAAGTATTTTACTAAGAACAGGTAGGAAACACTGAATTTGAGGGTTTGATAGAGTAAAATGGAATTTTAAGCCATTCCACCCAATGAAACATCTTCTAACTTGGTGGAATGGCATATTTAGGTGTAGGGTTTTTTTTCATGTGTTTTTCAAGGGTAGGGAAGGTAGTTTGTTGAAGTTAAGGTGATTCCCTAGTTGATTTCATTCATATTTCAAATAAAGAATGATGGCTAAGATTTGGAGTTTGATTAAAATGCATTGATAAAGTGTAGGAGTTGATTTAAGAAGCCTGTTCAAACCTTAAAGGGCATGTTTGAAGTGTTTGTGAAGATATTTGAGGCTTGGAGTTGGTAGTTTCAATAAATCACTGTGTACAAGCCTAAATAGGCCTAAACAAGGGTTTTGTGATTTGATGAACTTGTGGTTGTTTCTATTGATAAAATTTGTGGATTCAGACCATTTGGGACTTGTGAAGAATATTGGAATAGATATTTGTGATTGAGAAGGTGTTTGGTTGATACTTGCTTTGTAAAATAGGGCTAATTGAGCCTCTTTTTATTGTAGTAGTCAAATTTAGGAGATGTTATGAAACAACCATATCTTCAGTTTGGATATGTCAAAGTAGAGAAAAAAGGCTATCTGAAATGATAGTTTGTTTGTGAGTTTGAAGTTGTTTTAGCAAGATATGGTCAAAAATTATTGTTTGGAATGCTACAAGGGAATATGAGTGAAAAAAAAGTTTGACACCAAGTTGGGGTTGTGAAGACTAAAATATTGTTCCAAATTGTTTGAATTGTGTTTGTTTTGATTAACTCCTCCCTGCTCTACATCAAGTGGTATCAAAGCATAGGTTTTGATATTTTGAGGGAAGAAGTTTGAAGCTTAAAGAGGGAAAACTACAATTTGAAGAAGGAAAAATTCCTTCTAAAGGAAGTGTAGTCATTGCTAGAGAGATAATAATGATGGAGTCTCAAGAAGTAGTATTAGCCAGACTTGTAGCATTGGAAACAAATCAAAGAAGAGGAAAGCCACTGAAGATGAAAGTGACCGAGAAAAGAGGAAGAGGGTGAGAATGAAAACCCTCCAAGAGGAGTCCAAGGTGATGATGAGTTGGACCCTAATGAAAGAAGGATGGTTAAGATGTTGAAGGTTGTCAAAGGAGATGCTTCTAAGTTGAAAATGGAATTGCCAATGTATAGTGGAAAGTTGGATGCAAAATAAGTGTTGGATGGGATTGATGCATTGGACAACTAATTTGAGTACAAGGAGGTTGTAGAAGAACAAAAAGTAAAGTTTCTTAAAACCAAATTGAAAGGCCCTACCCTAACTTTTTGGAACTATGTACAAGAGGAAAGAGTGAAAAAGGGAAAATAAAAAATAAACCCATGGGATAGGATGGTGTCTAATGTGAAGAGTCAATTCTTGCTAGGTGATTATGTAATCCAAACTTTTAGAAAGTTTCAAAACTTAAATCAAAAGGAAATGGATGTCATGACTTACACAAAGGAGTTTCACAAATTGAGCATTAGAGAAAGTCATGTCAACTGAGGATGAAATTGAGAAGATAGCAAGGTATATGAATGGATTGAGATTTCAAATTCAAGATTAATTGAGTCTTGCCACTCCTAGAATGGTTGAAGAAAGTTCTTAGTTGGCTGTTATATTAGAAGAGAAGTTGAAAAGAAGGTAGGAAATACAAGGTAGAAGTAGAGGGAACAATGTTAGAGGAAGAGGTTCAAGTTCTACTTCAAGGAAGTCCTATGAGGACCAAGAAAATGCAAGTAAAGGTCAAGAAAAAATTGTTGATGCAAGAGGTGGATTTAGAGGCAGTGGATCAGGTTTTAGAGGAAGATTTGGTGGAAAAGGTAGAGGTTCAAATAACTTCATAGGGAGATGTCATTGCAATCAATTTGGTCATCAAGCATGGTAGTGCAAGGAAGAACAAGCTTCTAGTTCACATGGTGGTGAAAAGAGAGGTGAAAAGAGAGTTCAATTGGTGCAAGAAGATGATGATGAGAGTATAAACTCTCCAGTGCAATATACTACTCCATAAATTGGGAAATCCTTAATGGTTAGAAGAACATTCATCAAAGCATCCAAGGAGAAGGAGCCAACACAAAGAAGGACATTATTCAGGACAACTTGCAAGTGCAAAGGAAAGGTATGTAAAGTAGTAATAGACTTTGGAAGCACATATAACATGGTGTCCATAGAAATGGTTGATAAACTTAAGTTGGAAAAGATACCTCATGAAACACCTTATAAAGTGTCTTGGTTGAATGAGAGTCAATCTATTTTGGTGAATGAGCAAGCTTGGGTTGAGTTTAATATTGGTGGATATAACAACAATTTTTTTTGTGATGTATTGCCCATGGATGTGTGCCACTTGCCACTAGGGAGACCATGGTAGTTTGATAGACATGCAATATATGATGGTAGGAACAATACTTATGAGATTGAGAAAGATTGAATCACTTTTACATTAACTCTATTGGTAGAAGATGATAAAGGACAAGGTAAGGCAGCAAAGGTGATAATGTTAGGTAAGAAAGAGTTTGTAAAGCTTGAGGAAGAAAATAATAGGGAGGTTGTCGTCACTTCAAGACTTGAAGATACCAAGATAGTAGAGGTGAAGAGAGATCTGATTTTGGGGGACAATGAGATTGAGAAGGTCAAGGATGAATTAGTTTTGGAAGTTCAAGATTGGCTTAAAAAGAATCTTGCTATGATGGTAAGTGAAGTGTTTCATTCCTTGTTTGCACAAGAGGCTGATGGTCATCCAAAGGTTGGTAATTTTGAGGATTGTAAACCTAATAAAATAGAGGTTCTATGGGTAGAGACTCTAAGGGAAGAGATGAAAGGAAAAGGTGAATGACAAGGACATGCGGGTAAGTTCAAGTGTGCATCAAGAGTAAAGAAGAGGAAAGTTTAAGAAAAGGATGGCAGAGATTTGTTTGCAAGTGTTCAAGCAGGTTCAACATCAGTTCTAGATGAAGAGAAGGTTAGATAACATCCATCAAGTGGGTTGTTCAAGTTGGAGCAATTTCTATGTGGCAAAAATTTCAATAGTGCAAAGAATGATGCAAATCTTCAATACCTGGTTCAATGGAAAGGATTACTAAATGAAGCGACATTTGGAGGTCAGAACCTAATCATTTTTTGTAAATATGGCCATATGATGGTTTTTAGGGTGTTTTGAGTCTAATGTGATGTAATAAGGTCATAATAGACCATTTGCAATGTATTGAGTCATCTAGGGGTCAGTTATAGAAAGTTGTCAAGTTTTGTGTCAATTTTGCAAATGTTGTCATGTGCAAAAGTGCAAAAAATGCAAAAGGTGGGAAGTTGAATAGTCTTTGGTTTCAAATGGTTGTTGTTTAAAAAGGCCTCACAAGCCTTAAGGCAGAGTTCTAGTGTTGTTTTGAAGATTGAATGATAACATAATTCTATTTTCTTTGCAATTTTTGGTAAAACCTTTTGCTATAGACCTTTATACGGTTTTGTACTAAGGAATATTGATCAAAGGTGCGTCGATTTTGGTAGAGGTATGTATTAAATGTATTTTGGTTTTTATTTGGTTTGTTTTCATCAAGTTTTAAGGATTTTGTAGGCATTTTACTAAGAACGGGTAGGAAACCCTAAATTTGAGGGTTTGATAGAGTAAAATGAAATTTTAAGCCATTCCACCTAGTGAAACATGTTCTAACTTGGTGGAATGGCATATTTAGGCATAGGGTTTTTGTTCATGTGTTTTTCAGGGGCAGGGAAGGCAATTTTTAGAAGTTAAGGTGATGCCCTAGTTGATTTCATTCATATTTCAAACAAAGAATGATGGCTAAGAGTTGGAGTTTGATTAAATGCATTGATAAAGTGTAGGAGTTGATTTAGGAAGCATGTGCAGACCTTAAAGGGTGTGTTTGAAGTGTTTGTGAAGAGATTTGAGGCTTGGATTTGGTAGTTTCAATAAACCCCTATGTGTACAAGACTAAATAGGGATAAACAAGGGTTTTGTGATTTGATGAACTTGTGGTTGTTTCTATTGATAAAAGTTAAGGATTCAGACCATTTGAGGCCTATGAAGAACACTGTAATAGATATTTGTGATTTAGAATGTGTTTGGTTGATACTTTCTTTGTAAAATAGGGCTAATTGAGCCTCTTTGTAGCGTAGTAGTCAAATTTAGGAGATGATGTTGTGAAACAACCATATCTTCAGTTTGTATATGTCAAAGTAGAGGAAAAAGGGTATCTGAAATGATAGTTCATTTGTGGGTTTCAAGTTGTTTTAGCAAGATATGGTAAAAAATTATTGTTTGGAATGCTATAAGGGAATATGAGTGAAAAAAGAGTTTGACACCAAGTTGGGGTTGTGAAGACTGAAAGATTGTTCCAAATTGTTTGAATTGTGTTTGCTTTGATTAACTCCTCCCTATTCTACATCGGAAGGTAAAATAATACAAATATTTAGGGTATGCATTAATTATGTTAGACAGTTGATGTTGTACATTATGAAATTATGGACTATGTGTGTGTTCATACATGTTCATTACTAGGATGCAAGCTATGGGCATATTTGTGCTATGGAAGTGCTTTGGTTATCTTTAGAATTTTCACATGATTTTGACATATTATTATCATGATGATATGATATTATGACTTTGACTATGATTATATTTATTATCATGAAGGGGTATTGACTTGTGTTCAAGTGTCGTGGTTGTAGATGGAACACAAACTTTTGTTAGTGCTTTTGTGAGTATGATGCATATTGTTATGTTATTATTATTATACAGAGATTTATTTGGATAGTTAGTGATGCAGTAGTATGTTGTTAGGATAGGTGGAAAGGGAGGCATTGTACCATTGGACGTATGGGGGACATATGGGAATGAGATACAATTGCTAGAGTTCCTTTCCTAGTGCTTCGACTATTAGGAATACATGATCTAACTTGTATGCTTGAGTGAATGAGTACTAGGCTACATCTCCACCTGAATTATAGGTTTGAGCATGCCTCTAATCCCAATGGTACTTAAGGAGATAACATCTAGGCCCAAGTTATACGATAACCCTAGCCATTGTCCCCAATTAGGGACAATTAATTCATTGTGTGACCACCTTTCTAAGTTGTCATGAGACAATACTTGATCTCCTATACCCTATGGTTGGAGTGTTGCACTTGTGTGAATGTTTCTATTGGGTTATGTGATTTTGTGACTCCAATGTCTAGCTTTGAGTATGGATTTAGTTCAAATGGTGCTAAGTCCTTTGGTAAGTCAGTTTAGTCACTGTTGTGATCATTCTCATTATTTATGTTTTGATGTGAATGTCTCCTTTCAATAAGAAGTTATTTTGTGGTTTATGCTTAGTCTTTGATTGTGACCTATTTAAGTGACGTTAGCTTATAGGTTGGATATGTTGATGGTAACTATAATTGTCATGTGGGTGTTAAAGTGTGATTTAATTTTATTATATATATGTATATATATTGCTATGGTTATTCTTTGGTGTGAGTGAATATTGGTTATTAATATTATTACGATTATACGTGTGAAGGAGGTGATTTAATGTTGTTATGGGTTTGCACCAAGAAGGTATTATGTTAATGTGCATAGACTATTAAATTTGTTATAATGTCACCATGTATGTTATTATTATTGGTGTGAGGGGATATTGGATTATTATTATTATTATTATTATTATTTATGTAAGGGTATTAATTACTATTGCTAAGTGTTAATATTAATTGGTTGCTATGTTAGTATGTGCATATCATTATGTTCATTATTGTTGTTTGTTATGTTTATTATCATTATGTTATTGTTTATTGATTTTGGAAAAAGGACCATTTGATTATTTAATTGTGGTTTATTGAATAATGTTTGTTTTATTTAGAAATGGAATTAAAAATTAATTAGTGTCTAATTGATTGAAAAGGAATTTGGAATTGGAATTTATTTATTAATTAATTATTTTTGAAACCGTCTCATTTTGGGTTTCCTTTTTAGTTAGGAGTTGTGTGTGGAAATGGATTGGGGGGGATGAAAGAGCTGTGAGTTTGTGAAAAAGGAATTTTCTTTTGTGTGGATTTGGGGTGAGAAATTATGTATATTTGGGGGTTTGAGAATGGAGAGATTTTACACGATTTTGAAGTTAAATTTTTAAAGGTTTTTGGGAAATCTTGAGTGGTTTTGAATTGAAATTTGGAAGAGAGTGAATTGTATTTCAATTATGGTTTGAGGGGAATGGATTTGTTGCTAGATTGTGTGGAATTTTTATTTTTGATCATGCTTTGGATTAGAGATTCAGGTTTGGAAAGCTTCTTCAATTTTCAACTTCTTTTTCATCATTGTTCTTCGAATTTGAGGTAGGAATTTGCTTGATTTTGTTAATTTATGCATTTCATATTTATAGGCATTTGAAAAGGGTTAAATTAATTGAGGTTTTAATATTTTTGATAATTTGGAAAAGATTTGATTGTTGGGTTTCTCATTTTTTCATTTGGTTGTAATCAAGTATGCCGAAAAGAGGATTTTTAAGGGATCCATTTGTTGTTTCACATTTTGTAAATTTTCAAGTCATTTTTGGTAAACTCCAATCATGTTACTATGTGATTAAGGGTCAAATCTGAAATAGGTTTTTGATGGATTTGGATTTCGAGTTGATTTGACTTTTATGGCTGGCATACTTGACTGTTGTGAAGAGGGTTTTTAAGGGAGTTGTTTGTTGTTTTACATTTTGTGAATTTTTTAGTCATTTTTGGTCAATTTCTCCCACATAGTTGAGTAGTTGAGGGTCAAATCTGAAATGGGTTTTTTAAGAATTTGGATTTTGTGTTGATTTGACTATTTTATAGCTGGTAGAATTGTCTATTGTCAAGAGGGATTTAGCCCAATTTTGAAGGTTGTATAGGAGGATATAGCTCTATCCTTTTATCTGTAGTGTTGTGCCATCTATGCTTGAAGTTTTTTATTGTTTGTATGTTGATAATATCTTCCTATATGTGAAATCTTGTGTTGGGGCTTTTGTACTATGAAGGGATTAATTGTACCAAGTTTATGCATTGTTGGTCCTGATTATGAATTGTTGAGAAAGAGAAATTAAAGTTGGCTATCATGTTATAAGATTGTGCAAATGATGTAATGTACTTCATTGTATGTGTTGTGGTATAATGATTAGATTTTGGGTTTCCTATCCATTTGTGTTATGTGTTGGGCCTATGGAAGTATCTGAAAGGTCCTTGTGATTTTTGGTTGATTCTTGTTTTAGATAGTCTCCTTTGGATGTTTAGTGTCAGCCACTTACTATTTTTGTTGCTTTCTTGTGTGTGGGGCCTAGTGTTGTCTCCTATCATGGAGGGAGTGGGCCTCAGGGTTCCACGTGGTAGGGTGGTATTTTCCAACCATCCATTGGGGTTTAGGTGGTACAATTTGTGTGCAACATGGAGAGTCTTTCCTTCCACTTCACTCCAGAGCTAGTTTTATGGTGCAGATGATATTTCTAAGTAAATTGTGTCCAATATGTATTTTATATATATGTACCTCTCAGATGAATAAATCTTGTACATTGTAGCATTTTTGTAAAGGAAATGTGAATGAATTGATGGAATCTTGAAGATATATTTATTGTTGTTTAGTATGTAATAGAAAGGTTAACATAGGAATGATGTATTTATGATGCATATGAACTTAATTTAGTAGTAGATGTGATAAATATTTATGTACCTATTTCATGGTGTTGATTAGGATTAGGTTCATATTGGAATAGTGCTAGATGAGGTTGAATTATAATTAAGTTATGTTATCATATGTAATTTTATGTATGAGATTTAATTTACATTCATAGGATTGAATGGATGTGTTTTTATTGTATCATATGTCTTTCTATAGGTCTAGTTAGTGTAGATGTGTCGTAGTAGTGACATTATGGGACCATGGTGGATAGGTGTGTAAGTGGGCTATGCTTAATGTTACTTTTAGTTAATAAAGTCAGTATGATATTATGTTAATGTAATGATGATGTAGAGAAAGGAGAGAATCTATATGCAATCCCAATTAAAGACCTTTGAATCAACTTTTCAACTCCCAAAAAATCTTTTACACCAACTCTACAACTTCACCTAGTTTTTCTAGTAGGTGTGCACGCCTCATATTTTGGGTTTTTCTCTCTATTAAATCTTTAATCCCACAAACCATCCACCTTTTTAAACACCCATTATCACCATTTAAAACTTATCACAAAAAATACCTAGGACTCTTCAGACCAACACTCACAACTTTATGCTGCTACGCTACACAACTAGGCCAATTAGGCCAATTTAACAAAGCAACACCCCATAAACCATCTTACCAACCCTAATTTTTGATGGAAAGTCAATCAATAGGCTATAAAACCACCAAATCAATAACCTTTTTCCAAAACAAATCCCTCTAAAATGGAAAACTAAGAAACCCTCACTTTAGACCTATTTGGGAGAGGGTTTATTGAAAGTAGCACTTCCCACACTTGTCTCACTCAAAAAATACCCAAAACATCCTTTATTAGGCTTGAACAAACTTAAAATTCCTTCAAATTCTGCTACCCCCAAGGTTTTTACACATTTCCCTTCTTAAACCTCTCAAATTCACTCCAAATCCACCATTTTTAGACTTAGGGCATCATACTACACCCAACAACTCACCCCCTACTCTTACTACCCTCATTAAATCAAATCCCACCTGCCTCACACTTTTCCTTCTTGGACTAACCACTACCCCAAACATCCCTTATTAGGCCTACAAAAACTTAAAAATGCCTTCAAATTTTGCTGCCCCCAAGGTTTTTACACATTTCCCTTCTTAAACCTCTCAAATTCACTCCAAATCCACCATTTTCAGACTTAGGGAATCATACTAAACCCAAAAAATCACCCCCCTACTCTTACTGCTCTCATAAAATCAAATCCTACACCCTAATGAGCCATTCCACTGAGTTATAGGAAGGTATAGTGGGTGGAATGGCTTATATGGTCATTTTACATTATCAACCCTTGAAACTGGGTTTACTTAGGCAAATTCAGTAATTTTCCTCTAAAATTCACAAAACTTAATGAATCAACCTCAAATCAATGGAAAATGGAAGCCAAATCCTTATTCTATCATATTAGATCAATTCCATAATGTGATGATGCCTTATAGGTCCATACAACTCCTTGAATGTGCTAGAAATGTAGGAGAAGTGTAGAAATAACATTTTTGTTTGATATGAAACTTTAATTGCAATGTAAGACAACCTTGCTCCAAGCCTTTCCTGGCCTTTTTAAACTTGTTACCTTCAAATTCAACCACCAAACCAAATATAATTTCCTTCAAAAACTTCTATGACCCTTGGTATTCCTAATTTTGCAACTTTGTAATTTTGCATGACAAAATTTACATCATTTTTAAAAATTTTACAATATGTGCATTATGACCCCAAAGATGACTTCATTGTATCACAAATGGTCTACTAAGACCTTATTTGACTCCAAAAACCTAAAGACACTTATAAACCTACTATTTGACCCCTAATGCAAAAGATGGCCTTGGTGCCCCTACACCATACACCCAGCCTAAAGAAAATGCATGTCCCATGAGGACTATACTACAGTAGATATAAATGCTTCTTCACATCATGTCCGTGACCTTCAAAGGCTCCTTTGTCTAGTAAACTCTTCCACTAGTTCAAAAACTAGAAACTTGTCTCACACTCTTCCTTCTTGGACTATCCACTACCTTGACATTGCTCCACCTTCCCAAACAAACTTGATACATGTTTACAAACATTTATTTCATTTTACACTAATGCTAGACGTACCTTCTTGTCTACAAACTTACCTCTGTTAACTTGGAATTTGAACATCCGTTCTTTCAACCCTAAAACACAATCAACCTTACCCATTTGTCTTTTCCAAACACTCTCATTCACTACACCTTTTCCTCTCAACCCTGTCATCAAATCCTTTGTCCCAACAATCTCTATCTTATTAGACTTATAAGCCTATGTTATGAAAAAACTAGTCTACTTACTAGTCTCTTGTGGAATCATAGGACAAAAAAGTGTCCCTACCAAAACCTTATCATTCCAACCTTGCAATCTTATCAATGATCATCAGATTTGGTTGTTGCCTCGATACCATTCCCTTCCAACTTCATTCCACCTTCTTTACTTTCCAAACTCATTTCATTATTCAAAATCCTTGTATTAATGCCTTCTAGCATAGGAGTGGTTGTAACCTCCTTGTGATCCTCTTCATTTGTCTTCACAAACTCCTTGCCAAACATGATTACCCTTGCTTCCTTAGACTGATCCTCAACACCTCCTTGCAATGGAGTTAGTGTAAAACTCTTTCCTTCATGCTCAATTTGATAACTATTGCTTCTACAATCATATATGGCATGTTTGTCATACTTCCATGGTCTCCCAAACAAGACATGACAACAATCCATTGGCACAATACCAAAAACAGCTTTATCTTTGTATCCATCAATACTAAACTCAATCAATGCTTATTCACTAATCAAGATGGATTAGCTATCATTCAGCCATGATATATTATAAGGATTTTCATGAGGAAACTTTTGCAACTTCAGCTTCTCTATCATTTTATTAGAGAACATATTTTTAGTGCACCCAAAATCTATGACTACCTTGCATACCATTTCTTTTCATTTGCATGTGGTCCTGAATAGAGCTCTCATTTGCAATGGTTCTTTCTCCTTGGATGCTTTAAGGAGTTGTATTCTAACCATAAGTGTTTCACCAACTTTAGGAGCAACAAGGTAACTAGAAGAATTTGAACTCTCACATTCATCTTCTTGCACAATTTGAGCCCTTATTTCACTTCTCCTTTCTCCACCACTTGATGTAAATCCCTGTCTCTTAGGACATTTGAATGCTAGATGCCAAAAATCTTGACAATTGTAGCATCTACCTACAAATTGGTTTGAATTTTTGCCACCACCAAATCTGCATCTAGTGTCTCTAAAACCACCTCTAAAATCAATACTTTTCTCTTTACCTTTTCTTTCACCTTCTTGTTCTTCATTGGACTATTTTGATGTGGAAAAGGTTCCTCTACCTCTAGAGGTACCACCCTTTCTTCTAATTGATTTCTCTTGCTTCCTCTTGAGTTTTTCTTCTACCTTAGCAACTAATTGAAAACATTCTTCAACTATTTTTGGTGTCATTAAACTTATTTTATCCTAAATATTATACCTTAGACCATTAAGATACCTTTATACTTTTTCTTCTTCATCTTCCTCATGCTTTGTCCTTATGCTTAGTCTATAGAACTCCTTGGTGTATGCTTTCACATCTAGGTCCTTGGCTAGAGTTTTTGAAGTTTTTTAAGCAATTGAACATTGTAATGACTAGGAAAGAACTTACCTCTGAGTTTTGTCTTCATTCTCTCTCAAGAAATAATCCTAGTCTTCCCCTTTTTCTACCTTTCATCTTGCACAAAGTTCCACCACAACAAAGCATGCCCTTTCAACTTGGTCTTCACCTTCTTCACCTTGTGATATTCATCTAATTCTTCACTTTCAAAGTAATTACCCATGGCTCCTATCTAGTCCAAGAGCTCTTGAACACCTAATTTACCTCCATACATAGGAAAATCCATTTTGCTATGTCCAACACCTTTCACAACCTTCAAAAAATTTACCATTCTCAAATCCTCTGGATCCAACTCTTCCTCTTCACTAGAAGTTTCTTCCTCTTGGTCACTTTCTTCCATGGTGACACCAACTTTAGACTTCAATGCAAAAATATCCTTATTCAAGGCTTATAGTTCTCTAGCCTAGTTATTAATCTTTCTAGCAAATGTGCTTCCTTTAGGAGGCATCTTGACTCCTCAAATTCCACCTCTTTCCTTGCTCAAACTTCAACCTTCTCCCTCAAGAGATCTAATTCCTATGCTCTGATACCAATTGATGTAGGGAAAGAAGGAAATCTATATCCAGTCCCAATTAAAGACCTTTGAATCAACTTTGCAACTCCCAAAAAATATTTTACACCAACTCTTTACAACTTCACCTAGTTTCTCTTGTAGGTGTGTAGACCTAGTATTTTGGGATTTTATCTCTATTAAATCTTCAATACCATAAACCATCCACCTTTTTTTAAACACACATTAACACCATTTAAAACATATCACAAAAAATACCTAGGTCACTTTGTACCAACACTCACAACTTCATGCTACTATGTTGTACAACTAGACCAATTAGGCCAATTTAACAAAGCAACACCCCATAAATAATCTTACCAACCCTAGTTTTTGATGGAAAGTCAATCAAAAATTTGTAAAACTCCCAAATCAATAACCTTTTTCCAAAATAAATCCCTCTAAAATGGAAAACTAAGAAACCATCACTTTAGACCAATTTGGGAGAGTGTTTATTGAAAATAGCACTTCCCAAACTTATCTCACTCAACCAATACCCAAAACATCCCTTATTAGGCCTACAAAAACTTAAAATTCCTTCAAATTTTGTTTCCCCCAAGGTTTTTACACATTTCCCTTCTTAAACCTCTCAAATTCACTCCAAATCCACCATTTTCAAACTTAGGGCATCATACTAAACCCAACAACTCACCCCCTACTCTTACTACCCTCATTAAATTGAATCCTACACCCTAATGAGCCATTCCACTGAGTTATAGGAAGGTATAGTGGGTGGAATGGATTATATGGTCAGTTTACACTATCAACCCTTGAAATTGGGTTTACTCAGGTAGATTTAGTAATTTGCCTCTAAAATTCACAAAACTTAATGAATCAACCGCAAATCAATTATAAATGGAAGAAAAATCCTTATTCTATCATCTTAGATCAATTCCATAATGTGATGATTCCTTACAGTGCCGTACAACACCTTGAAAGTGCTGGAAATATAGGAAAAGTGCAGAAATAACATTTTTGTTTGATATGAAACTTTAATTACAATGCAAGACAACCTTGCTTTGAGCCTTTCCTGGCCTTTTTAAACTTGTTGCCTTCAAATTCAACCACCAAACTGACTATAACTGCCTTCTAAACTTCTATAACCCTTGGTATTCCTAATTTTGCAACTTTGTGCAACTTTGTAATTTTGCATGAAAACATTGATGGAGTTTTAGAAAGTTGTGAATGCGAAAACCATAGCTAGAGAGTGTTGTTGAATGCTACAGAGTTGCATATTGAGTTTAAAAGATCTAGATGGGATGCAAATTGATGAGGGCACAACCCGAGACACAAAAAATAATCCACAAATAAGAAAATGATTTTATTATTCAGAAAATGGAGCTTCTTACATGCAGAGGATCTCAAATCCCCAAGTTCTACAACACATGCAAGCTACATAAAGCTACAAAATAACCCTTTTGCAATATGCGAGCTTGTCTCCAAAAAGTTACCCAAAAATTAGAAAACCCACCCATAAATAGAGCTCCTCATTAGTTTGGAGCCAAAACAACATTCAAATTGAGTTTAGGTGGTTTGGCGCTGAAAATTTACAACATGAAGTTTAAATTTTAGAATAGCATTTGCAATGGTATCTTCTAGAAAGTGTGCCAACTTCTCAGGGCCATAACTTTTGATCCAGGACTCCGATTCGCAAACCGTTTGAACCGTTGGAAAGGTCTCAAAGTCAAGAAAGTGCTCAAAATCCACTATGCCAATTTCAACAAGTTTTAGAGCTGATCTAGGAGCTCTAAGTGCCTCAAATCCCACTCAGAAGATTTTCAGGTGCAAATCTAGGAAACTAAAACTGCAATATCTTTCAACCCAGGAACATAAAATAAAAACTGTAAATTGGAAATTTCATTATGATGAAAAGGGTATCCAAAAATGTAAAAACAACTAAAAACTAAGAAACTTGAAATTTAACTATTTTTGGGTGATGCAAGATTGCCCTTACACCACTGGATGCTCCTGCATCAGTCACCCAAGGTAATTTTTAAGAAATGACTCTGTCATGTCTCATATGGTTGAGGAAAACCCAACCAGTGAACCACTACCTTAGATAGCCAGGATGAATCTTCCACATGCCTTCCTCTCCATTTCACTAGATATTATTCATACTTCCTGTTTCTGGTACTCCTTCCCGCATGACTATCCAAGATTTCCTCAATCTCCTCCTTTTCTGAAGTAGGTGCTGGAATCCCACACTGTTTCATCATTGGTACTTCCTTTGCAACACCTTCATGATACTCTATCAAATATGAAATGTTGAACATAGGGGAAATGTTGAATCCATCCTGCAACTCTACCTCATATGCATTCCCTGAATCATGCCTCTTCAAAATTTTACAAGGACTGAACTTCTTCATCTTCAATTTTTTATATGTTCCCACTGGAAACCTTTCTTTCCTCAAGTGGACCATCACTTCATCACCAATCTGAAACTCCTTATACCTCCTCTTCTGATCTGCCTTAGCCTTATAATGCATATTCATCTTGTTAATATGTTCTCTTACCTTCTCATGTATATCCTTGATGTGTTCTACAAAATCTTCGGCTTTAGCACTTATTTTCTTCTCTTGGTCCATCTTCCTCAATTCTGGAGCTGTTCTGGGGCTACCTCCATACATAATCTAGAATGGTGATCTACCAGTGCTTCTGTTGACAGAATTGTTGTAAGAAAATTCTACTGGGGTAAGATCAAGTCCCATCCCTTGGTTTATCTCCTACCAAACACCTCGGTTACCCCAGACTCCTAACAACCCTCTCGCCCATCTGTTTGTGGATGGTGTGCAAACCAACTTCAACTCTGTCTTCAGCTTCTTCCACAAGGTCCTCCAAAAGTACCCCACAAATTTGGTGTCACGATCTGAAACAATACTCTTTGGCAGACCATGTAGCCTCACCACCTCTTTGAAGAACAAGTCAGCAATGTGGACTACATCATGGGTCTGTTGACATGGAATGAAATGTGCCATCTTTGAAAATTTATCAACCACCACAAAGACTGAATCATTCCCTCATTGTGTCCTTGGCAAACCAAAAGAAAAGTCCATACTTATATCCTCCCATGGCCTCTCTGGTACAGGTAAGGGCTGATATAAGCCTGTATTCTGACTCACTCCTTTAGCCATCTGACATACTCTGTAGCTTTGTGCAAACTTCTTCACATCCTGTGACAACTGAGGCCAATAATAATGCTCACTGATAATGGAAATGGTCTTATCCTGACCAAAATGTCCTGCCATTCCTTCACTATGCTTCTCCTTTATCAGGTTCTCCCTCATAGAACTCCTCGGGATACATAATTGACTTCCCTTAAATAACATGCCATCCTGGATTATGAAATCCACCCACCTTGTCCTATCCACTGTAACAGGTTCCTTGCAAGCTTTCCAAGCCTCTGCAAAATTAGGATCTTCAACATACAGTGTCTTGAGTTCATTGAACACAACCACTTCAATCTGCATCTTTGTCATCAATGTATGCCTCCTACTTAAGGCATCTGCAACCCTATTTGACTTCCCACTCCTATGTTTCAAAACAAAGGTATAACTCTGCAAAAACTCTACCCATTTCATATGCCTCTGATTTAATTTTCCCTCGACTATTTAGGGTTGCAAGGCCCGATAATCAGTATATAGAACAAATTCCTTTGGCAACAAATAATGTCTCCATTTCTTTAATGCTTGAACTATTGCATAAAATTCCCGATCATATACATAATACTTTCTCTTGGCATCATTTAACTTTTCACTAAAATAGGCAATGGGCTTACCTTCTTGGCTCAACACTACTCAATGGCACACCCACTAGCATCACAATCCACCAAACACCTTGTTGAAACTGGGAGAGCTACAACAGTTGCTCTGTCATATCGCTTCAGCAGTTCAAAACTTTTGCTGCTCCGGGCTCCACTTGAATTCTTTTCTATCCCCTCTCATTGTTTCGGTCAGGGGTCCACAAATACTATTGAAGTTTCTAATGAACTTTCTATAAAAACTAGCCAAACCATGGAAAGATCTCACCTCGGTAGAGTTCTTGGGGTAGGCCATTCCATAATAGCCTTCACCTTCTCTGGGTCCATCTTGAGACCTTCTGCTGAGACAACAAACCCCAAGTACACTAACTCCCTCTTCACAAAACTGCACTTCTTTAGATTAATCAACAATTTCTCTCTTTAACTTCTCAAAGGCTATCTGACTATGCATCAGATGCTCATCCAACGTCTTACTGAAAATAAAAATATCATCTAAATACATAATAACAAAACTTCCTAGAAATTCTTTTAGTACCTCATTAATGAGCCGCATGAATGTGCTGGTGCATTGGTTAGCCCAAAAGGCATGACTAACCACTCGTACAGGCCCTCTTTGGTCTTGAAGGCAGTCTTCCATTCATCTCCCTCTCGAATCTGATCTGGTGATATCCACTCTTCATATCAATCTTTGTGAAGTACTGAGCTCCACTCAAACAGTCCATCAGGTCATCCATCCTTGGCAGGGGAAATCTGTACTTGATTGTTATCTTGTTTATGGCTCAGAAATCTGTACACATCCTCCACTCCCCATCCTTCATTGGTGCTAGTACTACAGGTACTACACATGGACTCAAACTCTCCCGTATCAAACCCTTTCTCAACAACTCTTGAACTTGTCTGTTCAACTCCTCATTTTCTGCTGGAGTCATTCTGAGTTGCCTTATTTGGCAAACTAGCTCTAGGAACCAAGTCAATTTGATGACTGATCTTCCTTATTGGTCGTAAACCCTTAGGTAAATTATTAGAAATAATATCCTGAAACTCATCCAACATCCCATAAACTTCTTCTAGAACCTTCTCACTATCCTTATTACTCACTCTAGGAATCAATGCATAACACACACACTCATGCTTCATACCTTCTAAAATTTTTCTTCTATCTACATAACAAATTATAGCACTACTGCATACCTTTTCTTTGGTCTCCTTTAGGGGTTTCAACTTGTGACGAACCCCATCCTTTGTCAAGGAATAAGTGTTTGCGTGGCCATCATGTATAGCTCACCTATCGAACTGCCACGGCCTCCCCAACAACATGTGACATGCATCCATGGGGATGATATCACAAAGTACTTCATCATGGTAGCTCCCGATCTTGAACTTTACTAGGAACTCCTCATTGACCAAAACTTTGTGGTGTTTTTGCAACTAGGCAATCCGATATAGATGCGGGTGCCTTCCCCTCTTCAGCTTCAACTTTGTGACCATCTCCTCTAACACCGATTGGTGCTCCCACCATCAATAATGACATCACAACATTTTCCTTCACACTTGCACCTTGTGCAAAAGATTCTTCCTCTATTCTGGTTCCTTTTCTTCAGTCACTAGGGCTCTCCTAATCACTAGGGTTTCTCCCCTTTTAGCATCATCTGATGTTTAGGCCTCTCATCTGCATAACCCTTCCTCGACCTTCTGGCCTTTTTTCTGCCCTTCCAGGTTGTGGACATTCAGGCTCGGCCTTCTTCACCACAAAGAAACACGTTCCTCTTAAACCACCTCTTCCAAATCCTTGTCCATATCTCCCTCGTCCTCTACCTCTTTGATCACCATTGTTTTGATCATGATTAGAAGTTGTCATTCCTTTGGCTTCGGCTGGTACCCACATCTTCACTTTTCTTTTCATCATCATTTCGGCTTCCTGAAGGTCTTCCATTGCCTCTTCCACTTTGACCTCCTCGTCCTTTTTCTTGCCATCAAATCTTTTGTTCAGCTTCTCTTCCACCTTTAGATCAAACTGATACACATCCTCAATGGTGGTCATTCTGACTAGGCTTAACTCCTGAATGCTTGGTCATAACCCATTAAGATATCGAGCTACCTTCTCCTTATTGGCCTCTGGTGACTCGTTCCGATGATTATCTTTTGAAAATCTTCAAGTATATTCTTTCACAGATCTGCTTCCTTGCTTCAACCCTTGCAATTTCTTCAACAGATCTAACTCGTAGTCCACTAGTATGAACTGCTTCAGTTTCTCTACCATGCAATCCCATCTGGTGATCTTGACTTTTCCTCTTCAATTTCTTTCCAACTGGACCTCTTTCCACCAAATACTGGCATGGCCTTTCAGCCATTTTTTCAAACTTAACCCGACCGTTCTCTCCTCATACTCAAAATATTCGTCTAGCTCATTGATCCAATCGATCAACTCTTCAAGTTCAGACTTCTGAAATCTGCTCTAGGTCTTTTCCCGATCTTTGAAATGGCCTTTATTAGCTACATTTGGTCTTGATCAATTGCTTCTTCTTCCTCTTCTACATCTGAACCTTCATCCTCTCCTTCATCCTCACTTTCCTCCCTTAGGTTTAACCCTCTCCTCAACTACTCTTGTAATGCATCAACCTGTCTCTGGAGGGCTGCCAGTGCATCTTTTCCGCCTCAACCACCTATGGCACCACCATGCCTACTAGGCATCACTCTTGGAGGCATCTTTCTTGATCTTGACCCACAACCACAGTCCTGGTGAGAATTGCCTCACGATCGACTATCTGTCCACACGCTCAAGAAAAAACCCGCTCTAATACCACTTGATGAGGGTGCAATCCGAGACACAAAAAATAATCCACAAACAAGAGAATGATTTTATTATTCAGAAAATGGAGCTTCTTACATGCAGAGGATCTCAAATCCCCAAGTTCTACAACACATGCAAGCTACAGAAAGCTACAGAATAACCCTTTCGCAATATGCAAGCTTGTCCCCAAAAAGTTACCCAAAAATTAGAAAACCTGCCCATAAATAGAGCTCCTCATTAGTTTGGAGCCAAAAAAACATTCAAATTGAGTTTAGGTAGTTTGGCACTGAAAATTTACAACATGAAGTTCAAATTTTAAAAGAGCATTTGCAATGGTATCTTCTAGAAAGTGCGCCAACTTCCCGGGGCCATAACTTTTGATCCGGGACTCCGATTCGCGAACCGTTTGAACCGTTGGAAAGGTCTCAAAGTCAAGAACATGCTTGAAATCTGCCACACCAATTTTAGAAAGTTTTGGAGCCGATACAGGAGCTCTAAGTGCCTCAAATCCCACTCAGAAGATTTTCAGGTGCAAATCTGAGAAACTAAAACTGCAATATCTTTCAACCCAGGAACATAAAATAAAAACTGTAAATTGAGAATTTAATTATGATGAAAAGTGTATCAAAAAATGTAAAAATATCTAAAAATTGAGAAACTTGAAATTTAACTATTTTTGGGTGATACAAGATTGCCCTTACACCACTGGATGCTCCTGCATCACAAATAAGGAAGGTTTTGTTTCCAAATAACATGCATGAATGATTCTTGATGAAAGTATAGGTTTGAAGAGGTAGATCAAACTAGAAAAATATGGAAAGTGTAATAGCCTAATGACTAACATAGTCACAGATTTTTATAGGACAATAGTGCAATGTGTGGACATCTACACAACATGCACCCATTTGGTTAAAAATAGACTTAACAATTGAGGAACTAGACATGCATGGTTTTGAAGGATGGTTTGGGATGAGATTGAAATTAAAGAGCATAATTATCTTAATTGTGACTAAAGGGAAAGGTGTACGTAATGTGAAATTACATATGATATAATTTACAACTTTACATTTAATTTCCCTCACTTTAGCAAGCATATATGTTTAAGAGAAAATACGAGCTAAAGTAAAAAGAGGAGAGTATTTTACCGAAGATGCGAAAGGGGAGAAGAGTCTTCTATCCACATAGAGTTACCCCAGGGAAGACACTTGAGTTGATCCTACATAAAACAGTTAAGTTGCATCACCGTAAACATGTTAGCTACATACAAACATGTTAGGTAAAAAGAAAAAATTATACATAAAAAATATATATACATAAGATGACACCAATGAATGTGGGTATCAAGTTGTATTATGTTAGGCACCATACGACAATTGAATCAGCCTATGATTGCTACAAGCTGCATTGTATTATATCCCAAAAAAAGGACATAAACATTCATAAAGACAAAGTCTAGTGGGTCCCCCCACACTAGATGATGGACAAGACAGTTGGATGCATACATATTTTATAGATAATCATAAGGTAAGAGATTTATAGTATGAATATAATAGCCCCCTTATAATTGCTTGTGCTACACAAAGGAGCACAAGTTATTCTAAGGAGAAGAAAGATAATTTTTTTGTTTAGAAAACATAACAAGATGTATTCATGGAATGCTACCTGGCAATAGATAGCACATAAAACCCACAACATCAATAAAGATAAATGCTAAAGAGAGATAGTGGAATCCTAGTATTTGGGGTTAGTAGGATTAATATCAATAGAATTTGTATATAAATATGTATGAATCATGCCGTCATATCCCCAAATATTTCACATTGTGAAGAAGAAGAACATAAGGACAAAATAAAAATAAAAATTTGGGTCAACATGGAAGAAGGCATTAATTCCCTCAAAACTTTGCATCACCCCTAATATCAAAAATCAAAGTACAAAAAATAAGAAGAATAATGATACAAATAGATGAAGTGTATGATATATTGTCTCCCCTATATCTAAGTACCTACAAGGGTATCTTAGGTTCTCTAGGAGAGACCAAAAACATATACAAGAAAGGATGAGGGAACATAGACAAGCATGCATACTCTAATCTAAAGAAATGAAGGGTATTTCTTTAGTTGATCATTCTCATCAAGTCATCCTCCTCCCAATCTTGATCATAGGGGGAAGGAGACCAAGCTCATAAAGTGAAAATGGCTAAGGAACTACTAGGTGTATCACTTGCAACAAGAGCTAGGGATAGGGTTACCTCATTATTCCCATCTACCAGTTCTTATGAGTTAAGTGCCAACAATCTTGTAAAGGTAGTTGATAGAGTTAGAATATTCTTCAAAGAGTCAAACATACACTTTTCGAAAGAGGAATGTGGTGATTTAATTATAGGCTATGGAGAAAAAGAGTCTTAATTCCAACCTTTGAAAGAGGGGAAGTGATAAAATTTGACAAATGAGGAATCTCCTCAATGAAAATAACAAAAGAAGAAAGGGGAGTTTAAGGAGAAAAATTCTTATGGTGGAACTCAGGGATGGGGCCCTACTTAATCTTGCACTTATATTATTGTTGTAAGATCCTCACATCAACCATGGTAGGCTAATGGACCCCAGGAAGGCTAGAATTCTCAAAGGAAGGAGTAGATAGGACCATACAAGACATGACCTTTGTATGAAGCATATATATGGGTTGTGCAAATGGAGGAATGTTAGGTAGAGAAGTGATAAGAGGCAGTTCTAAAGAGGGAGAAATGAATACATACACCCTTTTGGGGAAAGGTTCATCCACGTCTCTTGAAGGTGCTATAAGTAAGATGAAAATAGGAGCAAAATAAGAAGTAGAGATAGAATAAGAAGAAAAAACTAGAATAGGAATAAACGAAGAAGACTTAGGAGATGAAATAGAAGGCTCATCCTTATTATTTTGCATGATGTCATGTTCCCTTTCCATCACATGTTGATGAAACTTACACTCATGCACAAGTTGGTTTCGATGAATATGGGGGCCAAGAACAAAAGCTTGAGAAGACTCTAGGGCATCTTGTTCAACTGATGGAGTCATCTTTATGGCCATTTCCAATGGAAGGAAAAGCTCCTTAGGTGGAACATGAGATGTCGGGGGTGTAGAAACCTTAACATAAACTATGGGAACCTTTCCTCCTTGTTCCTTTTGGGCAGGAGGAGGAACATGAGGAATCCTCAAGGTTCAAGATGTCAGAGCTACATGTAAAGGACTAGTCGAAGAAGACTACTTACCTTTTCCATACATAGTGGGGTGAGGGATATCATGAAGAATGGGAAGATCAAAGACATGGGACTTTGAATTTAACAATGAGAGTGCCCTTATTTTTCCTATGTTAAGCATATTCAAAGGAGTATAAGGAATTGCCGAAGGTTGTGAGGTCTTAGAAGAACAATGAGGTTTACTCGAGGGAGCATTCTTTTCCTTAGCCCCCAAAGTAGAAGTCCCAGAGGATGAAACACATTGTTTCATAGGAATTGCAGAAGAAGGTGGAACAAAATTAAATCTTAAGTAACAAGTTTTATACTTATAATATGCTATGTTTGATAAATCGCCACAGGGCAACATGGTTTCCACTAGAGTAAGAAATAAATGATCAAGAAAAAATCCCCCATGTGACACTAGTGGATTATATCTAGTATCTTGGATAGTATGCACAATACCCTCATGAGGAAAATTTAGACACTTTTGGACAACAAAAGTGACATTGTTCATGGAAACTATCCAAGGAATTCCTAGTTTCACTTTGAATAAGTTTTATTTTTGTATCACAACAAATGTTATAGAAATAGTCTTAGGTCACACAAGGACCAATAGAGAAATGGATCCCAAAGGGGAAATAGAAAGACCAAAATGTGTATGAATGGTAGCCTTACACTCAACATACCTCACCCTATGTAGGCCATTAATGAAGAGTGTATCCTCTATAACATTGAGTCTACTAGTAGAGTCAACCATAACACCAATGATGAAAATACTATTGACCTGAGCAAGAATGTAAAGAAGAGAGTACTCTCCATGATACAACATCATTAGGTGTGAAATATATGCCATACATCTTAACATTCTAACTTAGAGGGGAGATCAGAGTAATGGACACCATGTTCACATATATAAAATCATCAGATGTTGTAGAAGAAGAAATGATAAAATTAGAAGAAGAGGTGGAAAAGGATCTATGTAAATCTACAACTGACTATTGAACTTCACAACAAATTTATGAGTTCTTCTTACAATCAATTTAGATGTTACCCCTATCTATGTCATCCAAAATTGCATGCCTCAAATGCACACAACATTTTGTGTCATGCCTAGGCACCTGATGATATTGGAAAAAATAGAAGCATCATACCAACTAGGATATGGATTTTTAAGGTGAGTAATCTAATCTCTAGGAAGGTGATTAAAATTATAATTAAATAAGAATCAAATAATTTTATGAAAAATCAATTACATTGTGATATAAGTGTACTATTCTTAGTTGTCCAAGGAATGGTCACCACATTAGCTATTTGCTTATTTTTATTTAATCCTCTAGAAGAAGATGCAACTCCAAAATTATTAGGATATGAGGATGAGGTAAAAGCCCCATACTGGGCCAATGTCTATTGATAATCTTGTAACATAGTAAACATGTGAATAAAAGAAGGATACTTCATTAAGAACACCCATTCCCTTAATCCCAATTAGAGACTTCCCATGAACATTATTTAAATGTCATGATCAAGAAAGGAATAGGGATTTTTTGAAGAGATAGATTGATAACGAGAAATACAATTAGTTAACTTCTCATTAGGTTGTTGCTTACAGTGGACAAGATTAGTGATAGTGACCTTGAAGCTAATGCTCACTTGAAACCACTGTAGGAACTGATTCGTGAGTTGATTGAAAGAAAAGACAAAATTATCATGTAATAAGAAAAACTATTCCAATGTAGTCTCCTTAAGAGATTGTGGGAAAATTTTTCCTAACAAATGGTCTTGATGTAATAAATCACTACATAGAGTAGTAAAAGAATTAGTATGCATTTATGGGTCTCCCTTACCACTATACTTGTCAAATTTAGGTATCTTGATCTCTTGGGGAATAGGAGAATTTAGGATGTTTAGAGTGAGAGGTTGTAATGATAGTAAAGAGTAAGAATGAATTCCATGCATAGAAATATTGGTTATATTAGGAAGGAAAGATTACATTTGATCCATGTTTTTCAATAGGTTGTTTAGAATGGGATTAGATGGTGGGGGAGGCAGATTAGCCATTACAATGGAAGCTTGCACTATGAAAGTTTGAGGTTCAGAACTGGGTAGAGGAGGGATACAATATCCCAAAGGATTATGAGACACATTAATTCTAGGAGTAATAGGTGGCACAAACATGGTGTTTCTATTATTAGAAAAAAATATAGGAGCTATAGTAGGATTATCATCTATCATGTGCACAAATACCTTAGGCATTAGAACATTTAACTAGGTACCAGTGCAATCTAACCAAGCATCATGAAGTTGATTCAAGAGTAACATGTATGAAGGTACATGAGTCTCAACTATGTTTATTAACACACTAAGCAACTTAAGGACCTTACAATTTGAGATGGAAAAGTCTCTCAGATTACCAACAATAGGGGCAGCTTGAGTAAACAAGTTGTCATGATTACAAAAATCCTTGAAGTGCTTTAGATTCTCCTCTAGATACTAAACCTGCTAAAAGGGAATTCTAAGAGAAGTCTCATAATTTATAGGAGGAGACCTAGTAGGAGATTTTTTTTGAGAATTACATTGAGAGTTTGAAGTAGAATAATTACCAAAGACTAGTTGAGAACCAAAAGGATCAGGATTCCTATGGAATATTAGGCTAGGTCTAGTGGGAGTATATCATTTTGGAGATATGGTAGCTCTCAATATTCTTCTAACTATGTATCCATAAGTTGTAGAATGGGTTGTAAAGATCATAGAAGAGTATCACAATGCACAACCTTACACAATATAAAAAACAAGAGAAGAGAGTGCAAGATAAAACATTTTTTTTAAGGTTTTAAATGTTGTTTTGAGAAATATTTGAAAAAGGTGAGTTCACATTAGTTTCACAAAAATGTGGAGTATGAAAAATGAGCTTCTATGAAGGATAATCAAATCCTTTGAGGATTCAAGTTTCAAACCTCCACTCAGGTAATAGTTTAGGTAACTACAACCTTCAAGTTTACTTGCTAATAAATTGAATTCATGTTTTAATAAAGAAGAGAGATTATCTAAATTCTTTAGGCCTCACGAACTAAAAGTACAAAGCATAGAGGTTTCCCGATAATTTTGATAAACCTTTTATCTAGGGCTAATGTGCAACTATTGAATGATAATGTGCCACACTAGTATCCCATATAGACAAATAATATAAGTTCCCACAAAGAAATACATATATTTTGTGCAATGATCAAAATATAAAATACTATGAAGTAGGATTACACAACAACTATGGAATAACTAGAATATAAATGTTAAATGATTTAAGTAACAAAGGAGAGTTTAGAATGTCACTGAAGACATTCAATGAGATCAAAGAGTCTCTCCAAACAATTGCTTCACCTATACCTACACACATAAGACCAAAGAGAGGGATTGGGTGGCTATATAGGAGTTTTCCTTAGTCAAACCCCCATTTTAGTGTTCCCACCTCCATAGAAAACCTTACACAAGATGATAAATATGGACATAAAACAATGGAAAGAACAATATGCTAACAAAATTAATAGAATATGCTTAATAGAAAATATCATAGTTACCACCCCCAATCACAAAATAAAAGTAGCATGTTGGTGCAATGAAGAAGTGGAAAAAATCCTCAAGATGAAAGTGACTTATTCAAATGATAACAATGAAACTTTCCAAGGTGTCACTATGATTGAAGAAATGGTGGAATGAAATCGTCTTAGAAATTTGTGAATGAGAAAACTAGAGCTAGAGAGTGCTATAGAATGCTATAGAGTTATGTATCAAGTTTGAAAGATCTAGATGTGATGCAAAGAAGGAAGGTTTTGGTTCCAAATAACACACCTGAATGATTTTCAATGACAATGTAAGTTGTAGAGGCATTACACTATCAAAACATGGCAAGTGTAACATCCCAACAACTAACACAGTCATGGATTTTTGTAGGATGATAGTGTAGTGTGCGGACATCTATGTGTCATGCACCCATCTAGGTGAAAATGGACTTAATAATTGAGGAATTGTACATGCATAATGTTGAAGTATGGTTTGGGCTGAAATTAATATTAAAGAGCACAATTATCTCAATTATAACTAAAAGGTAAGGAATATGTAATGTGAAATTGTATAGGATGTAATTTACGACATTATAGGTCTAAAGCATAATATATAAGTTTGATTAATAATAGTATTATATTCATTTGGATATAATTAATGATAGAGGAAATAATTAGTGACTCCCCCTAAAAATATTTTAAAGATTTATTCAAATCATTATCCTTCTCATGACCACTCTAATCATGTACATTTGCATCAAGATAGTCATTAAGGATATGGGCACATGGATTTTTTGTAAAGTTTTTGTTATCTAGTTAATAGATAAGTCATGGTTGTGATTTAGAGGGAGGTGATGAGGTACATGAGTATAATGATTATGTATATGATCATCATGGAAATAATTTTGATGTTATATTAAATTCGCATGATGATCATTTTTTGGTACAATTCATAGTAAAGGTGCTTATATTTATCATGTTCCATTGATAATTTTTGTGATGAAAAGATTCCTCATAATAAGTATCATGGCCCATTATATATGCATGATAGAGTACATGGTTGTTCATGTGTTAATATTCTCATATATGATGCCACTCATGCATTAAATAATAATTTTATAATCATCTTCATTAACAAACTCATGAACATTAACAAGTTCTCTTGGAGATGACAAGTGGAATTCTAATTAATAATTTGGGTTGTATTGTTTTACAATTAGAAGTGGGTATCAAGGAGTTCCCATTTTATGTAATACCATTCGTAATTTAAATATATTTTCTTACACTTGGTGGGCCTTAGATTGAGCAATAAAATAGGTTCTTTCTATGATACATTGATATATATAATATATTCATGAGAGTAAAATGGTAAAACTAAAAAGAGATCTATATGATCCAATATCAAACGAGTCATTTTTTATTGGATACATATATAAAAGTCACTTAAGAACAACCATATTAGTGCTAAGATTTGATTCATGAATATGATTACATACACATATATGGATAAAGAAGAAAAATAAAGACACATGAAGGAACACATGTCTATAAAGGAATTTTTTTTTTTCCTCCATCTCCTAATGCATCTCAATAGAACAAAGTTGTAAGGCCTAGAGAACCTCAAGTGGCACATCTTGAACCACCTAATCATACAAGTTTTGATATATGTGAGCCTCTATATAGTAGAAGGGATACATATCTTCCATACATTATAACAAAAGAAGAAAACAAAAAGAGAATAATGAATGGATAATTTACTTTATCTTCATGGGATACTTCTAATACATGGACACGAAACAAAAAATCAACCACTAAATATGTATTAAATATTTGTTTGGAGTCATCTCTATAGAAGTAAAAATATTGGTTCAAGATAAATAAGAAATTCCATATCTTTCAAGCATAAATGTCAAGAGCACTACATTATGTAATGATGAGAGTTTTCTACTTGAAAATTAACAAGACAATATTGTATATTGTGATTGGTGGGAATTCTTCCCACTTCTTCATTGGATATATATATATATATATATATATATATATATATATATATATATATATATATATATATATATATATATATATATATATATATATATATATATATATATATATACCTTCTACTTTCATGTTTTTAATATTTATTATTTGTAGTTAGTATGTGGATGATGCAAATATAATTTTAATGACACATTTTTTATTTTTTATTTTTATATTGTAGGAATCAGATAGCCCACTATAAATTGTAGTGCACCTGGTAAACTTTTTTCACATGATTAGTGATGCTGGTGCAACACACCCTTTGGTACCATGGGGACGAGAGAGACTAGACCTCATAACCTCTTGCTTGCAACATGATGCTTTAGCTAATCAAGCTAGTCCCCCCACCCCTTTATTTACACATATTAATACAAGTAACTTTGAACATATGTTTTATGGTTGTATATCACTTGTTCATGAGTTATGTATTTCATATCAATTCCTTTTTTGTGCTATTTTCTATATTTTTCTTGTATTTTTCATATAAATGTTGGATGGTGTAAAGTATGGATTGGTTGACAACTACTTTCATTATATTGAACAAAAAAATATCTTAATTCTCTTTATGTTTTTTATTTATCTTTTGATTATGTTTTTGTCCTCCTCTATCATATATTCTATTTTAATGTCTCATTTCTTTAGTCATCTTGTACTAATCCTTGTTTTTGTGAATACCCTTGTTATCCTATTCCCATTTCACCTTCTATATTGTATCTTGATTAATTTTATGTATTTCACACAAGTTCTATTTATCTATGTTTCATGTCATTTTTACCTTTTTTGGGGCATCTCCTTATTCATTACCTAACTTAGATGATACATATGTTTATATTATGATGTCTACATACTTATAAATTATTTTTGTTTAAATATTTATCTCATGGTTCATCATGATTATCAATTTTTTAGGTAAAAGGTACAAGGCTTAAACATAATATTATATTAATATAAAAAGGAGATATACATATATATGTTCAAAAATATATTGATTGAAACAAAGGTTTGTCAAACCAAAAATAAAACCATATACTATGAGCTAAATGTGCAAGTCATCTAAGCACCAAAACATAGCCAAGGAGCAAAAGAGCATTACAAAGCCTGACCCAAAACTATCAAATTGACCAAAACAACAACTAAACATTTATAGATTGTCATCTTTTTCCATTAGAGTTAGCATTGTAGGTACTAGAGGGGGATGCATAACATGAGTGAGCAGAATAATCATAGCTATATAGACCTCTATCATTCACCCACATATGCAAGAGCCTAGTTCCTTTTTATATGCTTTAAACACATTATTGAACTTAAATTCATCACACTCTTGCATTACCCTCTTCAAAGCAACATAAATACATAAAAATATGAATTCTTTGGATATTTGTGCCAAAAAAAATCCCCCACAAACATTTTCCCATTGTCAAGGTCATAATCATAGATGACATTATTCATAGAATTCCCCCCAAATAAACCTATCTTGCACATAATTCATAACCAATTGGGAAACCAAACCATAGTTTTGTAGAAGATCCATAACATTAGAAAAGAAAATAGACTTTACTTGAGAAGTATATAAAAAATGTAGGTAGCCATGCAGGAATTGATCTCCAATGGCCACCCGAACCATTGTTTCTACCCACACATCTAGTACGATGATTATCAATATTATTCACTTATTTTATGGTTATATTTTTATTTGATTGACATGACTATGTCTAATGATATAAATGCTTACATGCTTAGCATATCTATATTCATCATGTTGATATATGTTGTGCCACTTATCTATGCTTACATGATGCTATTTAGTAGTTATGCCAATTATCACTTTTTTATGGTCTTGACTAGGGGAAACATTAGGATAACCTCATCTCCCTTCCTTACAAATCCTTTCATGATCACATATTATTACCTTATTGCATTTTTTCACATTGCCATTATTTATGACGAATTATTACATGGTTATTGGGTTTTCTAATGATGCTATGTTTTCCTCCTCTTCTCCAATTCCTTTCATATTTTATACACAACCAAATGAAGAGGCATATATTATCACAAATATTTATCTAATGACTATAATTATAGTGGCAACTTCATGTTTTTCATAGACTCATTACCATTAAAACTTGATTTCCATGAAAACTTCATTCTTTTCATAGATTCATTCCCATTAAAAAAACATTCCCATTACAAATTTATTTCCATTATAAATTCATGTTGTTTTCATTTTCATTCCTATTAGATATTCATGCTCTTTTTGGTTTCATGCCTATTATAGGTTAATCTCATTTTGATGGGTTTCACCATGCCCTAAAAATAATTTATTTGTTTTTGTGTTTACTTTTTGATTGTTGACATTATGGAATTGTGTTAGTTCCTATTTCATATTTATAATAGATTCTACTCATGATTTTTTTTTGTATTTTTGTATTTGTAGGTTTCAAGATAGAGCACTCATTGCTAGTAGATTGTGAAAAATCATTATCCCTACCAATACCTTGTTATGAGTGTCTAAGTACATTTACTTTCATAAAAATCGCTATCCTTATCAATATATTTTTTGTGTCTAAATATTTTCTTTCATGTTGATTTATTATTTACTTTGGCATGCATCTTCATATTAGCTCACATGAAAATCAAAGTGGGGGTAAAATGTGAAGATGAAAATTACATACCTTGTTTTTTCTCCTTTCCTTTTGGATTCATTTTGATGTTTTTGATTATAAGCAATGGATAGTACACAAATGATATATTCCCACATAAAGTTAGTGATTAGCTTCAACCAAACTTGTTCATACATTCACTATCCATAGAGGTAGGTATTCATCTCCCATTTATCCATTCCCTTTCTTAGGTTAAATCTACAACATATGAATGACTCTTGAACTTTCAAATTCAATTTAAATAAGGGTTCAATCTAGCTTCCTTCATACTAGCCATTACTTATTGACTTGAGAACAAATTTTTTTAATTTTGTGCCAAGATTTTGTATAAAAGGATAAATCCTAATCCAGATTTATTATTAATTAACTCATGTTCAACTACATATATTATCATTAGAATACATCATCAACTCACATCAACATACACTTTTAGTGATATATAAGTTCATATTGCATGGTTGCTTATTTCTTTGATCTTTGTTCCACAAACATTAAATTGGAATTTAGGGGTTTGACATAAGGAAAAGATCATCACATCACAAACTCCTAAACATGTTTTTCAGTATTATTTAATCATCAAACATAATTCCAAACAATAAAACAAATAGATCCTAAGTATTTAGTAGTGAACAATTCATTTATGTAGCTCTGTAGATTGAATCTATAGGATATGTCTATTTCTAAAGACACAAAGATCAATGTTGCAAGAATGAATTTTATCTAAAATACAAAACAAAACAACCAACTATTTGTTATAACTAATGCCTAATCATTGAACAATTTTAAATCATAAAACATAACTTGCAACAAAAAAATGTTGAAACCACACATAGATCCCATTAGACATAACTTCAAACAATAACACAAATAGATCCCATCAAACATAATTCCAGACAATGACACAAATAGATCCCATCGGACATAACTCCATACAATAACACAAATAAATCCCTAAGAGTTTAGATTGAGTGTACAAGATATGTCTATTTCTAAAGACACAAAGATCAATATTGTAAAAATAAACTTTATCTAAAATACAAAACAAAATAATCAGCCATTTACTATAACTCATACTTAATCATTAAACATAATAGACAACAAAAAATAAAAAGATTTAAACCACACACAAAACTAATCTTATCTTTTTTTATCATTTAAAAAGTACACATGCATATTAATTATCAATTTCAACTTTTTAATCTAAAATATTTACTAATTATTATATATTTACTCTAAAATTATCTTTATTTCCTTTCATATATAGAAAAGGTGACACAAATAATTCCTCTTATACACACAAATGTGAAAGGTATGAGGCTCCAAAATAGTAGTTTTTCCATGCTTTACTAAATTGTAGGGCGGAATTCATAGTTGTTCTTTTTTGGCTTTTTATAATGCACGACATACTTTAAGGAGATAAGACAGGGGCAAGTGGGGTACCCTCCAATTATATGGATAGAATTTCTAACTCCTCCATCAATACCTTTTGAGATATTATTCAATTACCAACTTAACAAAGGAGATACGCGTCCTTCCTTCAAAGTCAAATAAGTGGTAAAGAGGATTATCAAAGATTAGATGTGTCTCTTTACCATTTCTTTTTCATCCAATCAATCTAGAAAGTATACACTTTACTACTTATAAGCATGCAATAAAGAAACATTTTAACACCTAATACTATTGCCATCATAAACCCATTCATTTGGGGTCACCATTAGAGGATATTGAGGGGTGTGGGTAACAGAGGAAATTACTTTTTTATTCTTGTTGAATTGGCGATTTGACGATTTTTTTTTTTGGGATTATGTTTCTGTTATTTTGTGTGGATGATTTTTAGGAGATCACGTGTTTTTGTTGTTTTTCAATTTTATTACCACTTTGGTTTTAGAGTGTGATTCTTTTGGGTTTCTTTTTAAAGATAATGGTTATATGTTTTAATTAGTGTTCTACTTTATAATCTTTTCATAAAAATAACAAAGTTGTTCATTTGTGACTCTCACTTTAAGATTATGTGTACCCTCTAGCAAAATAAAGTAGTACATTCTTTTAAATTAAAGTTTTTTGACTTTTGCTACATATATATTTTAAATAAATTATATTTTAAAGTCTAAGATTTATTATGTTTACGATACAAGTCATTCCAATACAAAAACAAAATTGTAAGGGTATTTGTAACACATTATCATTGTGAGAGTGAAAAGTACATTCTTAGCATTTTTATTTTTTTAATTTTTTAAAATTAGTGCTCAAGTAGAATAGTATATTGTACAAAACTTGACATATAATATGTAGCTTATCATATGTTCCTAACCTCCAATGGTCTAGACCCAACTTTCAACTTTGTTGTTTTTGTCTTGACTCAAAATTATAGTTTTACCACATAATATTTTCATAAAAATAATGATTGGAGTTGTCCCAATGTGGCTCTCACTTTAAAGTTGGGTGTACCATGTAGCAAAAGAAATAAGTTCATTCTTTTAAATAAAGGATTTTATGACTTGTGCTAAATAAATTTTGTATTATATTTTAATGTCCAAAATCTGCATAGTTTTCTTATGTTTTTAATAAAATAAATTCTAATGCTATGATTCCTAAGGGAGATTTTAAAATATTATTGTTGCAAGGGTGAAAAGTGTCCTCATAGCATTTTTTATTTATTTGTATTTAGTTTGATTATTTCTCTTGATTGTAATAAATTAGTGTTCAAATAGTATATTTATGTGCAAAACTTGACATACAATATATATCTTATCATATGTACCTTCCCCCTAATGGTCTAGGTCCAAATTTCACCTTTGTTGTTTCTTATTTGAAATCAAAATTATAGTTTTAACATATAATATTTTCATAAAAATTATCAAATGAAGTTAGTTATCAATATGGCTCACTTTAAAGTTGGTTGCACTATATAGCAAAAGAAAGAGGCTAAATTTTATGACTTTCTAATGTTTTCATTATATTTTAAAATTTGGAATCTACGTGGGTTTCTTATGTTTTTTATGAAATCCATTCTATTGTAAAAATGGAACTCTAAGGGACTTTTTAAAATACTATTGTTGTAAGGTGAAAAATGCATTCTTAGCACTATTTTTTTTTTTTTAATTTAATTTTATCCTTTGTCTCACATACAATAAATTAGTGCTCAATTGGAAGAGATGACATACAATAAGTATCTTATCATAAGTACTATCCCCCAATGATCTAGATCCAACTTTCACCTTTGTTGTTTCTTGTCTTAGGTCAAATTATAGTTAAAACTACATCCTTTTCATAAAAAAATAACAAAGGACATTGTACCCACGTGCCTTACACTTTAAGGCTTGGTGTACCCTATAGCAAAGAAATAAGTTCATTCTCTTATGTTTTTTTATGAAAGCCAACCTAATGTAAAAATGAATCTCTCATGAAGAGATGACATAAAATAAGTATCTTATCATATGTACTATCCACCATTGATCTAGATCCAACTTTCACCTTTGATGTTTCTTGTCTCAAGTCAAATTATAGTTAAAACTACACTCTTTTCATAAAAAATAACAAAGCACATTGTACCCATGTATCTCCCATTTTAAAGCTTGGTGTACCCTTAGCAAATAAATAAGTTCATTCTCTTAAATCAAGGTTTTCAAAACTTTTTTTAAATATATTTTTTATTATAATTTAAAGTCTAAAGTCTACATAGTTTTCTTATGTTTTTTTATGAAAGCCAACCTAATGTAAAAATGAATCTCTAAGGAAGCTTTTAAAGAATTGTTGTTGTAATGATGAAAAATATATTATTATATTTTTTATTTATTTTAGATTTAGTTTAATTATTTGTTTAGGATGTAATAAGTTATTGTTTGAAT
This sequence comes from Sequoia sempervirens, assembly GCA_007258455.2. Lineage (NCBI taxonomy): Eukaryota > Viridiplantae > Streptophyta > Pinopsida > Cupressales > Cupressaceae > Sequoia > Sequoia sempervirens. Next base: position 3,854,767 of record VDFB02018296.1, on the reverse strand, counting down.
GGTATATTTATATACAAGAGTTGATATATAGTTTATATTTTATTATTTCCTCATCCTCCATTGGTCTAGACACAACTTTCACCTTTGTTGATCCTTATCTTAGGTCAAACCCACAACTATAATTTTGACCTCCGAACTTCTAAATTTAAATTTAATTATGGGCTTAGGCTAACTTCCTTCTAATTAATCATTATTTATTGAATCAAACTAAAGTATTAAAATGGTGGCACTATGGTGTTGTATACAAGGAAATATCCCAATTCATTTTAGATCATTATGGGCTTAGGCTAACTTCCTTCTAATTAAATTTATTATTGACTAGAGAGAATTAACATATCATTGTACAACATCATCTAAGGTGTGTAGGAGTTTATGGTGAACTCCTCAACACCCCAGGATCACCCACAAGACAACAATGACTTCCAAAAAGAGAAATGATAGAAATATCATGTTATGATTATGGATGAAAGATTGCTAGATTGAATATTGACAACCAAATTGAATAGTTGCTAGATTGTTGTTATAACATGTACATATGAAGCCTTGCTTATATATGGAAGGTGTGATAATGTACCAACATTAAGTGACTATGTCATAATTGAATGACATGAGCCAACATTAAATGATCTACCAACATTGAAATATAGATTCTCAACATCAATACAGAGGGAATGGATTTTTTCATAATTTTTGGTTACATTATTTTTTAAATTAATTTTTGAAGTCATTGTAACTATAATTTGGACATACGTGTGTGTCGTATAACATAACTTGTTATGTATATGTCAAAACCCAATTTTTCTTTTTTGGTGAAACAAGAACATCAATA